>LZPO01116994.1:487363-513698 GCA_001675575.1 Neotoma lepida | reverse complement strand
ATTTAAATGAGTGATTTCCTCACTCTTCTACCTGTACTCTTGAAGTCTTTCCACGGTGGGCTAGAGAAATTGGAAAAGGCACTCAGGTGGCAGCCAAGTAGATCCTCAGGCGTGGTTTCTTCCTGGAGTAAAAGTTCTTTGTCTCATCTCTCTCTTGGTGAGCTGTTGTCACTGCCAGTCACGAAGAACAACTCCGAAGAGTAGGAGACTCATCTTGGCTGTCAGCCAAGTGGACAGGTGGGCGTGAGAGCTCTGTTTACCTGTGGGACGAAGTAGATGGGAGAAAGGGAAATTGAGTTGCCTGGGTGGGGAACAGATGGTTGAAAGCCATTGTAACATGGGATACTATTCTTTTAAAGTGACCTTTAGAAAAACATCTCTCACTTGTTTCAAGGTATATATGTTTATCTAGTCATCAGCGGACTGAAGTGCAAAAGTGAAGGGCTAGGCATACAGTCACCTAATAGAATAATGTAAGTCCCAGGGATGTGCCAGTCCTGAAGTAGTAAGGCTAGGAGCTAGTGTCCATCTTGCCTGAGAAGAGTTCAGCTACAACTTGGACTTCTCTGACAACCTTTCCGATAGATTGGATAATTGAAGCTGCTTAAAAAGAGATTTGTGGCTGGGTATGGTGGTGCACAACTTTAGTCCCAGCACTCGGGAGACAGAGGCAGGCTGATCTCTGTGAGTTCCAGGACAGCTAGGGCTGTTACGCAAAGAAACCTTGTCTTGAAAAACAAAGAAGAAAGAGAGCAAGATTTGTGCACACATTTATTTTCATATGCGTGTGTCTGTGGAGGGTATGAGTATGAAACTTAACCTGTGTTCAACTCTTTCTACTTTTGAACAAGTTAATTTTCTGAGCTTGCTGAAGACTTTCGTGGTGCTGGCCCTGGTGCGGCTGTGTGTGTGTGTGTGTGTGTGTGCAGAAGAGTATTATATCTTTCACTCTCTATCTTTGAGTCAGAGTCTCTCTACCATGCCTAGCTTGTTACATGGAAGCTAGGATACAAATTCAGGTCCTCTTGATTGCCCAGCATACACATGACTTTTAACCATTGAGCCATCTTTCCAGCTCAGTGAGATGGTCTCACTGTCATAGAGCAGGCTGGCCTGGAACTCACTATGTAGCCCAGGATGACCTCAAACTCCTGGCTGTCTTCCTGCATCAGACTCCTAAGTGTTGGGTCCCGGCATGAGCCACCACACCAACCATGTCTGCCTCTCACCAGAGATTTGTGATTCTTGAAAACTGGTTTTCTCTCAACCAGGAGAAATATATTTCATTTCTTCAAGTTATATAGTAGTTGGGGAAAGCCTAAGGAAGCTGTTAAGACTGAATATATGGACACTTTTATTACTGACTGTTCCTCAGATCATATGGCTCCCAGCCAAGTGTCTCCATAGCCCTTTCCCTGGGCCAGCCACTTAGGTAGCAGAGGATAATGTTTGCCTTTGTTCTTGCCCCTCAGATCTTCTCCCCCTGAAAAGCCATTTTTATTATATTAACATTCCGACTTCAATAGCATTACACTTTTGGAACATAGAGCTTGTGACTAACAAAAGGTTTGGGCCTTTTCCAGGTGAATTGCTATACACCGGAGACCCTTATTTAAACTGTAGATTTAAAATAATTAAGTATGAAAGAATGTGTACACTCCTAGAGATGAATGTTAAGTGTCCCCCAAAGGCTAATCTGTTAAAAGCTGGGTCCCCAGCTTGGAGGTGGTGGGAGTTTTAAGAGCAGGGCACATGAGAGGTCCCTCAGTCATCGGACACATGCCACTGAAGTGTGGCACCCTAGCCCTCCTTGTTTTCATTCCTGGATGCTGTAAAGTGGTCAGTTTCCTTCACTGTATCCCATCCCTCTGTGCATTATGGGCTTCATCAAAGGCTCTTAAAGCAGCGAGACCAAAGGACCATGGGCTGAAGCTCCAAAACCAAATCAGAATAAACTCTTAAGTTGATTATCTTGAGTGTTTCCTCTCTGTCTCTCTCTTTCTGTGTGTGTGTGTAAGAGAGAGATTGAATATGAACCTGTTACATTATGTGTTAAATTTCATCTAGTTACTTTCAGCTAATCATTCCAGTAATTGACACCTTTTTAAAATCATGATTCTAGTGCACCAGTCACAGTTCCTACTTTTTTGACATGCTTTATTATGCTTCCATTTCTTCATCTCATTCACAGATAAAAAGGCTAAGTGACAGAGTTGGGTACCATTGCTAGAAATATCTCTTTTACATCATTACTACATTATTCTTCTGGTGCTATGTAGATAGCCCTGTAGTGTCACCCAACCTTCAGTTTCTCAGCCCCAAATCTTGTTAGGAACACACTTTATACATTTGTCTGTTTTCTGCATCTCTGGCTGCTCTGAGATCACCTGCTTGATGTCCAGAATCACCTAGAACTCACCATATCTGAGTCTGTTCCTCTGCATAGCTTGTCTCTGCTCTGCTCACAGCCCCACTGTTCTTGTCCAGCTTCCCAGCTGGTGTCTACTCCCACCCCTACCACCCACAACCCGTTTCAACAGCACAGCTAGAGTTGTTGTTTAAAAATGTATGATGGCTTATATGCCCTGTTTACCTTCCTCCAGGCTACCCATCTTACTTAGAACAGAATCTGCATTGTGGTCAGCAGGGCTCGATTTTGTCTGTGCTCTTAGCAGACTTCCGTGTGTAGTGCCTTATCGTATGCACCCGGTGCAGCAGATACCTGGAACTTTCTCAGCTGGCATGACTAAAATTGTACACCACTGTGCAGTTCCTATTTCTTCATCCCCGCAGCCCTGGGCAACCCCACTGCACTCCTTTGTTTCTGTGATTGGAGCCCTCTGTCCTCTCCTGGAGTGGACCGTGTAGGGACAGTGTGTAAACCATTACATGTAGAGAAACCTTGTAATGTTTGTCCATCAGGACCTGATTTGTTTGGCTTAGCATGTTCTCCAGTTTCATCCAGACACACAGGATTCTCTTTCTAAAGGCTGGACAGCATTGCACTATATGTACTCGTCAGGGTTTCTTCCTTCATTGACCAGTGGACATTTAGGCCATTTCCATCTCTTGGCTATTACAGATAGTGCTGTGATGAACATAAGAATGTTCAGACCTTTAGTGGTGCTGTTTTTCAATTATTTTGGGTGAATATCTAGAAACGAGATTACAGGATCATAGGGTAGTTCTACGTTTAATCTCCGAGTTGCTCTCTAGCTGCAGCACGGTCTTACACTCCCCCCAGCACTGGCTCTGCTTTCCCCACACCCTTGGCAGCATTTACTGTCTGTCTTTTTGCTAACAGCCGTCCTTAAGGGGTGAGCTGCTATCTCAGTGAGGTTTTGTTTTACTTTAGGTAATTATTCATGATGTTAAGTATCTTTCCATAGAACTTAGCGATTTGCATGTTAGCGATTCTCTGGAGAAATATATAACCTAGTCTTTTTTGTTTTAAAATCCAGTTATTTGGGGGTTTCTTATCATTTCTGAATTACAATTCCTTATATATTACATTAATTTCTTATCAAGTTTATAGTTTATAAATATTGTCTGTCAGTCTGTAGCTGTCTTCTTGTTCTGTTGTTTTGATGCGTGTTGGGCCAGTACTCTAGAGCCTTACCTCCCGGTGATTAGTTCTTAGAACTGGTTCTCAGTAACTACTTATGAGCTCTTATCACATGGTGTATTTAGAGAGTTTTCTTGTGGCTTTTATGAATGTTGTGTGAGAATTTCCCTTTTGCCTGTGTGCTGTTCCCATGAGATAAGGTGTGATTCGTAGGAAAGACGCTGCGTTAGCTTGCTTGCCACAGGCTTGGTCATTTATAACGAACACAAATACATAGGTCACAGGGAAGGGCAGTATCTAGATGGCCTTGGACATAGTATCTATTAAGGACCTGCCTGGTCTGCTATCCCAAGAGGACACCTGGAACACTGCACCCTGCAGAGGGGAGAAGCTCTGTTCCATGATGAAAGTGCAGGAGACACAAGAGAAAATGCATTTCCCTCATTAAGGCATTAACCACCCATGAGGGTGGAGCCCGCAAGGTCCCATCACCTCCAAAAGGCCCTGTCCTCCCAAACCACTCCCCTGGAGAGTGCATTTCAGAATGAGCAATGCAGAGGACAAACAGGAAACTCTGCAGGCCACTGTTATTACTGCTCTTCCTGGATCCTGGATCATCACTGACTTGGAGGCAAACCAGTCCTTGGGTCTACTCACAGGTTTGTTTAGTTTGAATCATTCAGTCTTAAGGGTTACAGCTCACACCAAACACATCCAGTACCCTTCATATCCTGTAACTCGGGAGACAATGCAGGTTTTGCTGTTTACTATAAATTAAACAGAAAAGTTACCCCATTAGTGTACCCTGCCTTTTTATTATGAAAAATTTCAAACATGGAAGTGAATTGCACTAATCTGCCTACATATGCACCAATGAAATTTAACATGTGTTTAAATTTGTATTGTTACCCACATCTAAATAAAATGTATTTTTAAAAGATTTTTTATCTTATCATTTATTTATATGTCTATGTGTGTCTCTTGTGTGTTCCTCTGGGCAGATGCCCTTGGAAGCCAGAATAACTTTCTGGATCCCCTGGAGCTAGTTACAGGCAGGTGTAAGCCGTCTGGTTGGGTACTGGGGCCTCTGAAAGAGCAGCAAGCACTCTTAACTAAGCCATCTCTCCAGCCCCATAAACTAAATTTCTCTGTAAATATATGTGCAGAATGGTTTTCAAGAAAATGTCTGACAGCTCACTGAGCAGTAATTTAAAACTCATGATAATTTCACCAGCTATAATATAATATAGCATAATATATAGGGAGGGAGATAGGAAAGGGACTGCATCGCAAAGAGTGAAGAAAGACAAAAAGATGGGCAGAGAGGGGTACTGGGATGGAGGAAAGTGACGTCAGGGCAGTGGAAGAACGGAAATGTCTAACGCTCCATTTAACTTGCCTGCCTGCATCCCTCTGAACAGTCAAGTTGGCAATATGTGAAAATGCTTTGTGTGAAGAGAACCCTGTGTATAAATTCGCAAGGGCGCCCAGCTCAGGCAGATAGAGGCCACCCACAGGCCAGCCTGGGTCCTCAAGGTCTGGGTTGGCTGAAGACATTCACAGGCCTGCCTGGCACCTTGTGGCACTGGGCAGTAGGGTGCCATTATGGTGAGCAAATGTGTGGTGGAGAGGAGGGAGAGAAAGAGAAGTAGAATGGTTCACATGCTGTGAACAGAGATAGACTGAAGAAAGCAAAGGCAGTGAAGAGCAGGATGATATCAGTAGCTCGCTTGCCACCCAAGGCCATGGTGACAGGAAGGGCCAGTGAAGGGCAGGGCCAGCTGCATGGTTCCTATGGCTCCCTGTGGTAACACAGGCCATAGACATCAACACAGACTCCAGCTGCAGCAGGACCACGGACCTAGACATGGCCTTCAGCAGCAACTCAGGCCCTCAGCAGCTTCACGGGCCTGGGCTGCTGCAAAGGGCCATGTCTGGGTCCGTGGTCCTACTACAGCCAGTCTGTGTTGAAGTCCATGGCCCATGTTGCCACCAAGGGACTCGTGGATGCCTGGGGTCTGGCCCACAACCTGTGGCCTTGTTGGTGTCTGAGGGCCATGATGCCATTGGAGTCACGCTGACCTGAATGGCCTGTGCTGCCCCCCAGGGCCATGGTGTCATCCAGGCTCAAGCTGCTGCCGAAGGCCATGTCTGGATCCATGTCCCTACAGCAACCATGATCTAAGCTGACATTCGTAGCTCCTGTTACCACTAAGGGATGTGTGAATGTCAGCCACCTGAGACCATGTTGGTATCCAAGAGCAGTGCTACCACTGAAGCCATGCTGCTCTGGGTGACCTGAGCAGCCATGGGCCATGGTGACGTCTGGGCCCAAGTTGCTGCTGAGGGCCATGTCTAGGTCCGTGGTCCTGCTGCAGCTGAGGTCTGTTGATGGCAGTGGCTTGTGTTACTACAGGGGGCCATAAGAAGCATGCATGATGAAATACGAGGGCCAGGCTGAGCCTAACCTGCCCTTTACTGGCCCTGCCCCTTACTGAACACTGCAGCAAGAGAGCTGCCCCCAATGTCCCAGGCACAGGAGAGCTGCCCCCCTACATTCAGGGGGGATGGTCCTACCCCTCACTATGGGCATGGGAGAGCTGGTCTTATTGGTGTGGGTGTAGGAGAGCTGGCTCAGTACCTTGCCTTAGGGGGCTGGCCCCAGTGGTGTGACCAGCTCAACTACCACTCAGGCCCACATCCTGGGCCTTGGGTTGGCCTACTCTAACATCTACCCCATCTAGGACCTGCTGGAGCTCATGAAGGGACTAGTCCTGCAAAACAATACCCACAAGATCTCCATGACTCAGGGCGGCCTGGGGATATCCGAGAGGAGTTTTGGTGAGGGTCCAGTGATGATGGAGTACCAGAAACCAGAGGCCTTGAACCAGACCAATGACTCATTGCAATGAACATTTGCAAGTAAAGCTAATAGGACAAAAGGGTGTCCTGTGAGACACACTGAGGCTCCCAGTGCCACCAGGACGAATGAAGAGGTGTTGGAGAGGCAAGAAAGATGAAGGAGCAAAGAGGTTTGGGGTTTTTGTTTGTTTGTTTGTTTGTTTGTTTGGTTGGTTGGTTGGTTGGTTGGCTGGCTGGTTTGGTTTGGTTTTAATTTTTTAAAATTTCTTTTGGGGGGGTTTTGCAAGGGTGAAGGGCAGATATGGAGGGACTGAGGAATGAGCGGAATTGGGGTGCATGATGTGAAATTCCCAAAGAATCAATAAGGAAATTATGTTAAAAAAATAAATAAACCCACATGGACACAGCCACGTGCTGGCCAGGTGATCCAGAAACCCAAGCAATGGCCGGATTCAACGCTAGAGGTGACCAGGAAACAAATGAAAGAGTGACATACCTGCTTCCTCTGTGGTCATTAGGAAGATTGTGAGACTATTCTCAAGACAGGCGTGTGACTGAACCAACCAGCCTGACTCAGAGTGTAGCAATCTGACACTATGACAATATGGTGTAGCTTCATTGATCTAAGAGTTCCTTCTTTGTTAGTCTTCAAACTGTGCTTGTAGAGGAATACCTCTTGCTAGAAAAAGACCAGACTTTTACAGAGGGGGATCTGGGTTAGGGCAGTGCGACACTCCCTAACATCTCCCTTTAGTAGCAACCCAGCAGGTAGCTTCAGGGCCTCAGCTTCCAGGACTTGCCTCATAGCAACTTGGAGTTCGTGTGTGTTTGGGATCAGAGTGTCTGGCTCGGCTTCTTGATAGAGGGTGACAGTAGACATCAAAGAGAATGGGGTCCCTGGGGGTGGCCCTGGCCCTCCCATAGGAAAAAGGGAATGGCCTAGTCTCCTTGTTCTGTTAACGAGGTCTCCACTCTATTCAAATATGAGAAGCTTTGGCATTCTCAGTAATGGAGGGTCACCAGTAGTGAGCTGTGTGTCTGTGTGGGGACAAGCACTATGCTGAGTGCATGACATCATGTAACTAGAGGTAGGAATTGTGCCCCCCCTTTAATAGATTAGAAATGAAAGTTTATAGCGATTGTAAATGATTGACCTGTCCAAAGTCAGACATCTCAAACATAATCTTATGTTGAACTGCTGTGTTAAATAACTATCATACTAATTAGTTAATTATATCCAACTGTAGTGGTTATATTTATGATTTTTATAAAAATGTTCTGATCATAGAGGATACACAGTCAATACTGTGTTGAAAGATGCTCTATTAGTTTCTAATGTGGCATCTAAGTCTGTTCTGTCACATGTTCCAGAGAATACTTGAGCCTGCTGTGTCCTCTGAATAATGGTTTATTGCCAAAGCATTAACAAAGGAAAGACATATGATACAGGCTTGTAAGTAGAACAAGGAAATTCCAAAAGTGAAGTCCCTTGAAAAACAATGTTAGAAATTCATGTCTATGGCTTTACAAATAAAAATTGTTTGTCTAAAAGTTAAAAGAAAGTTTTAGATTCATTTTATGTGTTTGTTGTTGTGGAATATTATTTTAAGGCGTATTACATTTGTTTATGCTGTGGAACATTTGTTTTAATCATGCAAAGATGTTTTGCATTATTTTATGTTACATTTGTTTAACTCTGTGAAGCTGTGTTACTTTGCCTGTCTAAAACACCTGATTGGTCTAATAAAGAGCTGAACGGCCAATAGCGATGCAGGAGAAAGGATAGGAGGGGCTGGCAGGCAGAATAAATAGAAGGAGCAAAAGAGGGATGGGGAAGCAAGAGAAATCAAGGAGTGAGAAAAGAAGGGACCAGCCACCCAGCCACACAGCTAGCCATGGAGTAAGAGTGAAAGTAAGATTACAAAAGTTGGAAAAGAAAAAAGCCCAAAGGCAAAAGATAGATGGGATAATTTAAGAGAAGCTGGCTAGAAATAAGCTAAGCTAAGGCCGGGCATTTATAAGTAATAAAAAGTCCCCATGTGTGATTTATTTGGGAGNATTCCTGCAGCAGTGAGGTGAGCAGAGATCAGCGAGGAAAGAATCCCCTTCTCAATGCATCCTTTGTAGTGTGTGTCCCAGTCGTTGGAAGTGCTAAAGCCATTTAACCTGAAAGGATTCATTTTAGAGCGTAGGAATAAAGTGTTCTTAACATACATAAATGGCTAACATTGTGTGAAAGTTAATGAATTTGAAGGGTCTCTTTTTAATGTGGGGAAGTTTTTCTCCCTCTGCTCTGCAGGTTTGCAAGATTGGGTTACCGGGTACCCTGTGGGTAGCTGGATGTGGAGGTTCCTCCTAGCTGTCTGCAGTGCTGGTGTTGTCAATGGGATATGGAGAGATAGGAGATTGGAGGAACAAAGGGACCCTNCTGAGCTGCACTTGGTTTACCCTGTGAACAGTGCATTGCTGTGAACAAAGCATCTGCATTGGAACGACCCTGGCTAAACATGCAGATTCTGCCGTCATAATGTCTGACCTTAGGACATCTCAGCATCTTTCTTAATACTGAGAAGTTTGTTTTCTAATTTAAATGAGTGATTTCCTCACTCTTCTACCTGTACTCTTGAAGTCTTTCCACGGTGGGCTAGAGAAATTGGAAAAGGCACTCAGGTGGCAGCCGAGTAGATCCTCGGGCGTGGTTTCTTCCTGGAGTAAAAGTTCTTTGTCTCATCTCTCTCTTGGTGAGCTGTTGTCACTGCCAGTCACGAAGAACAACTCCGAAGAGTAGGAGACTCATCTTGGCTGTCAGCCAAGTGGACAGGTGGGCGTGAGAGCTCTGTTTACCTAAGGGACGAAGTAGATGGGAGAAAGGGAAATTGAGTTGCCTGGGTGGGGAACAGATGGTTGAAAGCCATTGTAACATGGGATACTATTCTTTTAAAGTGACCTTTAGAAAAACATCTCTCACTTGTTTCAAGGTATATATGTTTATCTAGTCATCAGCGGACTGAAGTGCAAAAGTGAAGGGCTAGGCATACAGTCACCTAATAGAATAATGTAAGTCCCAGGGATGTGCCAGTCCTGAAGTAGTAAGGCTAGGAGCTAGTGTCCATCTTGCCTGAGAAGAGTTCAGCTACAACTTGGACTTCTCTGACAACCTTTCTGATAGATTGGATAATCATAGTATTTTGTCTGCATGTGTGTATGCACACCACATGCATGCCTGGTGCCCACCGAAGTCAGAAGAGGACATTGTATCCCCTGAAATGTGAGTTACTTATGGTTGCAGAATACCATGCGGGTTCTGAAAACCGAGCCCTGGCCCTCTGCAAGAGCAACAAATGCTCTTAACCACTGAGCCATCTCACCAGCCCAAATAAAATTTTTTAGTACATAATAGACAATCTCAATCTAACCCAGTGTTTTCTACTTGGTATTTCTGTGCGCTCGTTAGAGCCTTCTAAACATATTCGGGGCATTTGTAATGTTGTCAGCCTTTTATTTTGTAAGTTGATTGAAGGCATTTCCTTTCTATTCTATATAAAAAAACCAAAGTAGGTTCCTGTGAAGGAAGCTCTTGGGTTCAGCAGGTCTGGATCTGTGGAAAACTTGCTATGCAGTCTGATTTTCTCCTCAAGGGCTGATGAAAACTTTACAGAGCAGCATTTGAAAACTAGCAGTCTAAATAACCGGAGTCTAGATTCAGAAATTCAGTTATCATTTCCCCGTGTCTTCAACTCAGTGACATCAGTTATGTTTAGGGGGAATTTATTTATTTATTTATGTTTAAAACAGATCTTGATTATAAAAATGACTTTGTTGGCTTTCTCGCCAATAATTTATGAACCTTGGAAGGGAAAACTATTTAATCAACCCTTGATTTATAAATTTCCAGAATTTTGCCAACATTTCAAATGAGTTGGGGGGAGCGGGCATTGACGGGGCATTCTTACTTTAAGATGGCATCAGCTTATCGAATACATTTCCCATTAATCAGGAATGATTAAACCAGGATAATGTTTACATTTCATAGACAAGCAAAATTCTTGGAGCTTCTCCACATCTCTGTCAGAAGATTTGTCATTCATTTGCATTTGGATAAATTCTTAGTTTTCAATCATCCAGAATAATTTTCAAGTTATTAGCTAGCCAGACTAAATAGTTAGTTGCATTCATGCATCGTAATATCAGTGTAAAAAAGGCTTTCTTAATTTTATTTTCAATCAAATCCCCCAAATGATGTCTAATGACTCCCAGATTCAGTTACTAAACTTTCTACCATGTCACTTGCAGAAGGAGAAATAAAACTTGCATACATCTTGGCCATNTCCTAGAAACCTAGAACTATGCTCTGATCTACCTCTGTGGAGATTTATGAATGAATGACCTTACCTGTCACAGAGGTACATGACTAAACATTGCTAAGTATAGGATTTGTTTCTTATTTGGTTGTAATCCAATGGAGGGAACCTGTGCAAAACACTAGAATAGTTTCTATATCCTAAAGGGCAGAGTTCGTCCATTGGATGATCCAGGTCAACGCTAGGTCACTCATGGGTGCTTGTTGAAAAAAAATGAAATAGTTTGGTAAGAAGAACATGAAAAGTTCCACGAGGAAGGTCCACAGGGGTTGTGGGCTCCCTNCCNTCTGGGTGAGGAAGGAAGATTTTGTGGAGCTAGTAACAGCTGGTAGAAAATCGAAAGCTAACCAAAGTGAAACTGAGCATGAAAGGAAGGTGGTTTCTTATAAAATGAATGCTCACAAATGCAAAGGAAAAGGCAGGGTATTGTTTAGAGTGAGAAAAACATTGCTAGGAACAAAGATGTCCAGCAGCCTGAGAAGCAGCTCTGGTGGATGGGAGCCTGCTGTTAGCAGAGTGCTGGAAGCCAGGCTTAGCCTGAACTTCCCATCAAGCAGAAGGCAGGTCTCCTTGAAGGCTGTAGAACAGTGCANGATAAAAATAGTGGCAGAGGGGCTGGAGAGATGGCTTAGCAGTTAAGAGCACTGACTGCTCTTCCAGAGGACCTGAGTTCAATTCCCAGCACCCACATGGCAGCTCACAACTGTCTTTAACTCCAGTTCCAGGAGATCTGACACCCTCACACAGACATACATGCAGGCAAAACACCAATGCACATAAAATAAAAATAAATTAATTAAAAAACAGTGGCAGAAAGGGACAAGTTGCCTCTGTGTTAAACACCATGGTCATCTTCCAAAAGCTAAAAAGAAACACCATTAACCTTCAAGGGCTGGCCATCTAAAAACCCACACTTAATTTTTTTCTCAGGTCTTAGGGCTGGTGGACATGAGGATCTTGTCTGGAGTTTTAGGCAATCTGCCATGGTCTGAGGTCCTGTTACAACCTTTGCCTTCCAAAGGGGTTTCCTGTGAATTTTGCCTCCACACTTTTGCATAAGTCATTCGTGCTGCCTTTGCTTTTTCTCTTTATAGCTCTTACTGTCCATCAAACTCAACCTCGCTTCCTCTGNAAGAATTTCTAAGACCGTGACTTNCATAGCTGCTTGCTCCNTTACTCTGAAAACCTATCCGGGANGTCTTGATGGTTACAGTTTATTTCTTTATAGACTATAAGGAGTCCTTCAGGAAGGATACTACATCTGCCCCTTTCTGTCTCCNTTGAGGACCTGCTGCTACCCACCTCCACTTCATCCCTTACCTAAATTAGATACTTCCTAGGGCAGCACTATGCCTTCGGGAGAGTTGTCCCTTAGAGCAAGGAAGGATTCTTTGGAGCTGAAATCCTGCAGGAGTCACAGGATGCGGAGTTTCATCTTTCTTTGGCTCCAGCNTTTCATCAGGGTGTGCAGAGCTTCTACAGGGTCCCCACCAAGAAAGAATTACTTTGTATCCTGGTTCCTCTCCTTACTGTTTCTGGCTTCTGTGGGCTTGTTGGTGATATCAGGACTCAAGCTGTTAATAGCCTGGGATTGGGCACCGTGGACAGGAAACACCAGGAAAGAAACAAAAAAAAACCCTGCAAAAATCATTTCACAGTTTTCAGGCTTACTTTTTAAGAACTGTTTCTCTCCAGCACACTTTTCCTCCTCTCTCCTAGCAATGACTAACAGTGGTAGGGACATTGCACCCATTTTGCACACCTAATTCAATTCTTCCAGATGTTATTTAGTGCTCAGAGCCTTTGAGACACATGTGTTGTGAGGAGAGGCCCCATCAAGGGAATCTGTGATGCCAGGTGAACAAAGGCACCTTTATCTCCAGGCCCCAACCTGGTAAAAACCATGGCATCTGGGGACTCAGAGCTGACTCTTGTTTGAAAGTAAATTGAGTCTTCCAAAAATATATCCGGAGCTGTGCATACCTGTGAGTGATAGTCTTCCAGGCTCAGAACTAACTGCTGCTTCGGGCTGTGCTTTGGCAAGCCAAGTCCTGCCCTCAGGGATGCAAATGGAACCAGAGCTTGAAGCAAGTCCAGTGGTTTGATTTGCATGGGAAGCTTTTGCCTCTAAGTGAAGGCAGCCAAATTCCCTGGGCGCCCCAGCCCTCCGGAAATATGCCTTACAGGGGCTGGGGGCCCTAGGCCCAACCGGGTGGCTGTGATTTGAATGTTCATTGCCACAGCTGCTATGNTCAGCCCTGGTCATTGCCATTGGTCCTGCTCCATTTTANGGCCTCAGAATCCCCTTGTGCATGTTAGTGGTTAATACAGCAGCCAGGAGACGCCAGACAGCTCTCAGCACCTGGTTCAAATTTAAGGCTCATTTACACATGATGTCACACACGCATTGTCAGCGCGAGGGAGGTCAGGATGGTTCATTTTGGGAAGGTTTGCATTGTTGAGTCTTTACAACACTCACTGCTATTAATGCCTTAACCATCTGACTTGGATTTCGGTTTTCTGGCATGAGGTAATCCCAGGCACTAGATTTATATGCTGAATGGGAAGCCAGCAAGGGTGGCTAATCATGCTGGTTTGCAGATCTGCACCTCTGGAACCTTGGGGTGGAATTAGAAGGCCACATGGCCTGCAGCAAATCATAGGGGTTCAGAGAGGAGGGGAAATAGCCAGACCTGGAGTCAGGGTGTGGAGGGTTGCTACCTCAGCCACAGGATGCTTGGTGAAAGAATAGAAACCCAAGTACTTGCACAGGGCTCTAGACCAGTCATTCTAGTGGTTGGGGTCATTATGAAACCTATCTTTCTGCTCATTACCCAAAGAAATCCCAAACCGTCTTCCCAGGCCCATCCAAGCCTCATGTTCCATGGAGCCTTCCCTGACCGCCTAGTCCATGGTGATTGCTCTTCTGAATCGCCAAACGCTTCTGCCAATAAAATAAGCAGAGCGACCATTACTGGGTACATTCTGTTATCAGTTCACTGTCCCCTCACAACAATATAACATGGAAAACATTAGTNTTTACATTTTTCTAAGGTAATAGAACAGATTCAGAGAGTTCAAGTGTCCAATGTCAGAGCTGACAGGACTCAGGACGAAGACAGACTCCCAGGGCTGGGTTCTGGATCATCAGGTAGGCTGTATACTACACGGTGGTTCCACATCTTCAGGGATACATGGTAACATGGCAGGACCAGTCTGTGTCCCTACGGAAACGACACAAAAGAGTTTACAANAATGCTGCCTGCTGCTTCTTATCAATGTGACCATCCCCTCTGCCCTTCAGGTCCTCCCTGCCCTTCCNGTCCCCTCTGCTAGCTAGCATGCATCTAGATCTAGCTAGCAGTGCAGTCTCCTTGGGTTATGCTTAGATGGGAGACTGGAGATCAGCNCCCTTCACCATCGCCAAAGTTAGTTTCCTATGTAAGACATTGAAGTGTTTGCAATCTTTGGATAACCACCCTGTTACCTGTCACTGTACTCATCATGTGGTAGTTCTGAGAAGACCTTGAAGGGTATCTGAGCAGGTGTGAGAGGTTTCTGAGAGGGTAAACAAGAGTACGTCGGGGGAAAGGAGAGTGGGGGACACTCCAGATAGAGAAGGCAGGATGGACCTAGAGGTGTGATTGCCCGCGTCTAGGAACATTCTTAGACATAGTAAGCCAAAAGTGCCCTGAGGAGGGTAGAGCCCAGGTCATACCAGACACTTCTCTGTTGTCCTTTTGAGCAGTATGGCAGACTCTCTTGAGTCCAACCTTTAGAAGAAATTGATGAAGTCTGTCGGGAGATGTCTCCTCAGGATAACACTGCAATCTGTGTGTTCTCTNACCTCAGAACATAGCCATGAATCCTTAGAAAACAAACAATTGGGTGCCCTTATCATAAAGCGTACCTCATCAGAGCAGAATACAGCGTTCAATCTGGGAATCATGCTGGACACTTTGCACTGCCCCCACCCCTATCCTCCTGCTCTGAACCCGGGAGACTGACCTAAGTAGACTGTGTCAGTGGGTTCGTTTACCTCTGGCTCTCCATTGGCTTCNGCCAGAGAAGCACTAGTGACAGCTCAGAGTGGAAGAAGAGTCAGTCTGTTCGTCAGCCTGTTCCTTGCCCTGACCCTCACACAGCCCGGCCACTGTTGGTTGAGTGTCCTGCTCAACAGTGCACCGCTTCTACCCAGTAGCTTTCTCTGTGCAGCCATCCTCATTAGGTCTGGCTTCTGGTACATCTACTTCTCACCCTTTGAGTCATAGGATGCCAACAGTTCCCACATTGTTATTAACTGTTATGAACAGGCCGGTGTTTTGCTTCTCAACTTTAATATGTTTTTGTTGTTGTTGTTCTTGCTTGTTTTTTTGTGTTTGTTTGTTTTTTTTTTTTAATTTGAAACAGGCTTTTGCTGTGTAGCTCAGGCTGACCTTGAACTCATGGCAATCCTCCTGCCTCAAGGTTCAGGATCCTGGGATGATGGGCATTTACCATTATGCCTTCCTCATATTTTGAAACCCTGACCCCCATACCTCAGAGCCCAGCNTGTTTATATGGGACTTTTAGAGAGATAATTAAGTTACAAACAAAGGCCTGTAGTCTAGCGTGACTGTTATCCTTATGAGATGAGGAGGCAGGAGGTAGGCACAGAGGAAAGACCATACAAGGACATGGTGATATGGTGGCTCTCTCATGTTCTATTTCTGAACACCTGTCTCCACCTCCTAAATGTCCCACTGTCTCCCAGTAGCACCACAAGCTGCCACCATTTAACACATAGGACTTTAGGCACCTGGATTCAGAGGGAAGCAGGTGTCATCTGTTTCTTATTGGGTCCCAATGAACAACAAAACTCAAGATACACTTCAAACATACTACTCTCTTGATCCGTCAGAGAGTTGAGGTCACAGGGCAACCAAGCCCTAAAAATCTTTTAATGGGAGCCTGTGAGGAAGCATGGAAAGGTGCTTTCTTCGAAATAGATATGGCCAGTAGAATTAAAGGGAATAAGAAAAAAAGTAGTGGGAAATCAGTGTGCGTAGTGAGAGAGTCTGGCTCCCAAGGATCACATCTGTGGGGGTTCTCCATGGGCTGTAGAAGGTACTCATAGGAAGACAAGCCAAGGTCTGGGGCAGTAGCTCAATGGTAGACTGACTGATCACCTAGCATGCAGGCCCTAGGCCCAATCCCTAGCACTGGTAGAAAGAGAAAAGAAAAGATTGGCCAAGTCCTGAAGCAGAGTGCCTTCATCCACATGGCAAGCCAGGAAGAAGCCACTGCAGAGAGATGTGAAGCCATCCAGACTGGGACAAACCTCCATCCAAAGAAGAGAGGACGAAACACGCCTCCCTTTGGACTACAGTGGAGACCTACAGAAAGAGGGGGACAGGAAAGGGGACAGAAGGAGTGGACATGCAGAGACAGAACCTGATGAGTCACTGTCAGTTGACACGCTACTCCAAGAACCTTCCTTACAGAATTCCTTCAAGCAGATAGAAATAAGACTCTACATTGAGATAGGAAGAGAAGGTAAGATACACCTGAGATGTATAAATTATTCTAAAAGAGAAATGGCTGTCGAGAGGACGAGTCAGTATGTCTTTTGTGCATAGGGTATGGTGAAGTGTGCCACATGGTAGTACAAAGCTGTGAGAAGAAAGATGGTAATATCCTTACAAGTGAGCAATGTATAATGAGAAGGGAGGCTTTGACCAACGAAAGGCAGATGTTCTAAACCTGGGACAACCACTAAAAAGAATTTAGAGAGATACAAATCAAATAGTAGTGATGAAAGTTTATCATAAAAATAATGTTTCATTAGCCCAAGAGAAAGCAGAAATGTAGATAGGTCAGCAGCAACAGCCATCACCATGAGGAAGATGGCACTTTTGTTTGAGGTGTGAGGATTAAACCCAGGGCCTCATTCTAGACAGGCTCCGTCCTACTGAGCTACATCCCAGCTTGATATAACAGACTTTAATTGGAACATATTAGTAAGCACAGTAAATGTGAAGGCTTTACACACATCCACTGGAGATTGTCAGGCTGCATAAGTAAAGCAAACCTACTTTCAATATAAAGGCATGGATTGGCTTTAAAAATTGAACAGAAAANATTCCAGGAAAATAATAGCTCAATGTAAGCTGGGATGTCTACATTAATATCAGACAAAGTAGAGCTCATGATAAGAAATGTTCCAAGGAAAGATACACAATTCAAACGATGTCAGTTCTGTAAGGCAATATAACTCCCTGGATGGTATGTGCCTAGCAAGGTTTCAAGATGTAATAGCATACCTACAGTTCTCATTGGAGAAATATTCCTCTCTACAGGAGTGATAGAATAGGTAGACAGAAAATCAACAATACAACCCGACTCAACCTACCTAATTGACACTGTTTATAACTCTGTACAGCAATAACAGATTATTCTTTGCAATGCACTTGCAATATTCCTCAAGACAGAATGTATTTTGAGCCATAAAACAAACTTCAGTAATTAAAAAAATTAAAATCACACAAATATGATATTGGACCACAGTGAAGTTTAAGCAGAAATTGTTAATGGAAAAATTCCTAGAAAACTTCTAAATTTTTCAATATTAAGCAACATGCTTCTAAATAACCCAGGAATCCAGAAAAATGTAAAAAACAATCATATAAGTGTCTTCCTGCAGGGAAAAAAAACAAACAAACTAGTAAAAGAGAACAAATTAAACTCAGTACAAAGGATAATAATAAAAATAATAGAAACCAATAATATTGAAAATAGAAAAAGACAAAGAAAGAAAAGTTAATGACAGCAAAACCTGGTTCTTTGAAAAGCCNGATAAAATGGCAAAGTCTTCAGCCATATGGACCAACACAGCAAGAGACACAGTGATCAACTCCAGGCANGAAGGAGGGGATCACTATGGATCCCACAAAAANCAGAAGAACAAAAGAACTCTCCCTGGCAGTGTACTTGACAACACTGGTGTTGTGTATTGTCTTGTGTGGTAAAACAAACTGATTCCTTGAAAGACTCAAATTGCCCAAACACTTAGCACTTGTCATATACCTATTGATAAAAAATGAATTCTAGTCATAAATCTGAAATATTCAATAAAAAGCCCACACAATATGGCCTTTTCTGTTTTTCCTAAAGTTTTGATTGGATGCAAGAACATTCAATGTGTAGAACAAAGAAGGTAAATAGGATTTGTTCCTGGCAATCGGTTTCATTGCTGCTGTGGCATTTGGCACACTACTGGATTTCACTTCCATTGCTTTGTGTGTATGGCGTGAGTCGAGTGCCAGGGATTTAGGTTTTTGTTTTCAAGGTTCCCTGCACCCTTAAGTTTCATCCTTCACTGTATGTCTATGCTGCAAAAGGGTCTTTTNCCATGCTACTGTTTTCCAATTCTGAGGTAAAGTGCTATTATTTATAACTTGGGAATATGTTGGGAATTATTTATAACTTGGGTATTCCCAAGTTGAGTATGCTTGGTCCTAGTTCANTCTCAGGCAGGCCTGAGTATATATCTGGGTGTCTTAGTTAGAGTTTCTATTGCTGTGCTGAAATGCCATGACCGAAAGCAACCTGAGGAAGAAAGAATTTATTTCATTTACTCTTCCNTATCATAGTTCATCATCAGAGGCAGTCAGGGCAGGAACCTGAAGGGAAGGATTGATGTAGAGGCCACAGAGGAGTGCTCCTTACTGGCTTGCTCTTTGTGGCTGGCTTAGCCTGCTTTCTTCTATTTTCCAGGATCCCCAGCCCAGGGGTGGCACCACCCACAGTGGGCGGTACCCTATCACATCAATCATCAATCAAGAACATGCCATACAGGCTTGCCTACAGGCCAGTCTGATGGGGGTCGTTCTCTCAATCGAGGTTCCCTCTTCCAAAGTAACTCTAGCTTGTGTCAAGTTGACATAAAACTAGCCAGCCCTCTGAGTCTCAGGGGTGGGCTTTTCCCAGGATGCTTGCGCNTCTACCTGCAACAGCCAAACTGAACCATATGTCATCGACAGGAGAAAAACGTCCTGACTCTGCCTGGAAATCAAGAGCTGTATCTTTTACTGTAGCCTAGCTGCAGTGAGTCTACACCTGACCTTGATCTCCTCCAACCCTGATTGCAGCAGCCCTAACGCCCTCCCCCAGAATTAAAGGAGAAGCAGGGAGGAGCTTTGTGTCTCTAGCCCTGGTGCTATCCTTCCTTCAGCCTGAACCATGGAGGGTGGTCAGTTTTGGCCACAACTGTGCTTTCGATCCTTAGTCAGTGGGTGGAGAAGAACCTGGAGGGAGGCCTGTGCTCTTGTATTTGAACTCCCAGGTGTGCAATCCAGGTAGCCACTTTGGGCCTTTGGTAATTTGTTAATTTTTTTGTCATTGTTGTTAGTTCTTTTTATTGCTCATATGTTCCCTAGGCTTTCTTCTATCCCTACTCAACTCTAAGCCCTTATTCATATTCTAGCTCCTTTGGCTTTCTTTGCTTAGATTCCAGGAGTTGCGATTCCCTGTGATATTAGCTTTCTGATGAGTTCAAGAAAATGCATGGTGGTAGAGTTCACTGGGGAAAACACAGCTTACTGCACGTTAGGTAGGGGTGAAGCTCACCCACCTTCATATCTAATAAGCCTGTGCCACTCTCTTTGCTTTTCTTTTTAAATGTTTCTTGACTATTCTAAGTATCTATTTCCCTGAAAGCACTTTAAAACTCTTTTTGTTAGACTCCCCATATCCCAAACGCTTTAAAACAAAAAACAAAACCCCTTTTAGATTGAAATGGTGTTGAAACATGTAGACTCATTTGGATCTCAGATGTTGAAACCCCATCCCCCAGGTCTGAATGTAGCAGCTGAGGCAGGCAGGCGTGAAGGGAAGAGTACCCCAAAGGTCAGCCTACCTCTAAATCCTACCCGCTTTGCTCTGGTGCTTTGAAATTCTAGCATTTGTGTGAAGAGAGACATGTGTAGGATGTAAGTGGCTGAAATTGTATGTGGGGCTGGAGAGATGCTCACTGCTATTTCAGAAGATCCAGGATCAGTTCCCATCACCCGTGTCAGGCAGGTCACAGCCACCTGCAACTCAGGCTCCAGGGGATCTAATGTCCTCTTCTAGGCTCCAGGGGATCTAATGCCCTCTTTTGGCCTCAAGCACTTGACATACGGAGCATACACTCACACAGACATACGCATTCATGTAGATAAAACTAAATATTTTAAATGGATACTGGCTGGGGTNTTAGCTCAGTGGTATAATACTTGCGTTGCCAGCAATGGTCCCTAAGTTCAGCCCTTGGGACTGAAATAAATGAATGTGTCAATGGATGACGAAGATGAATGTCATTGGCATTATGAGCACACAACCATCACTCCACTTACAAGTTAAGGTCATAGAGCTTGATCATTTTGTGGGACTTGAGTGTGTTGAAGNGGAGAAGGAGTTGGTAAANCACAGAGCTGGGACAGGCATCACTGGCATGGAACTGAGAGCAGTAGCCAGTGGAGAATGAAGACCCTGACTCTCCTGGTGGAGGCCAGGAGAGGAAGGGAAGACCCATGATCCTTCACCCAGATGAAAGGTGGGCCAGGCCCCAAATAGCTTCTCAGAACTGGGAGTCGTCAGGTGGGATCTGGAGCGTTCTTGTCCATTGCTCCTGCGACTCTGAATTCCGTGCAACAGCCACCAACACGTTCAGAAAGGGTTCCCAAGAGCAGAAAGAAAACAAGGAAGAGCAAAATAAAAAGGAAAGAAAGAACAAAACATCAGCATGGGAGAACTTGGTATTTTTCACAGACAGATCTAGAAAAAGAAAGAGTGACGGAATTCATTAAAGGCTGACGGTCCTCAGTTGACCTGGGACATTTTGCAGGCCAGAGACTGAGGAAGCACAGACACACACTTGCAGACCTGAGTTTTGATATTTTTCTAATGCAGCATTTTTTGTAAATTAATATTTAATTTTCAACCAACTCCAGCACCTCGTTAAGGAGGGGCCTGTTCTTTGCCAAACTCTTACAGGGAAACCTGCTTGGCTTGAGTGGAGGTGTCAGCAAACATTTCCCAGTGTGTTCTAATGGGGAAATATTTATTTTGTAACACTCCTCCCTAACCCAAAATACNATTATGTGACATGTTTTTATATGGCCAGGGGGGACTGGGCTGAGATTGTGTATCCATCCTGCACCCTAACATTGAGAAACATGCTTTAGGTGTGTTTTTACTTTGGCATGGTCAGGATGCTTCGTCCAGAAGGGTGGTGCTTCATGGGAAATTCTCTTTTGCCCTGAGGGGGGAAAAATAGTTTGGAAACACATCAGTGTGTGTTTGGTTTGGGAGCTTGAATACTGGACAGTCTTTGAAGGAAGCAAATAGATATGAGAAATAATCACTTTCTCCTGTGAGTTCATTTCATACTGGCCTACAAAAACACCCAGGCTCCACTCCAGCGCTTGCAAGCCTCTCTACAGCTAGTTTTCTAAAACAAGAAAGGTTTTTCCACAAGGTCATTTTCTGTTTTTCGTGGGATAACAGTTAGAGCAAGATAGAAAGGGCCCTTTGACAGAATAACTAGATTTAAGGCCAAAATCGCAAACACTTTACTTGTAACTGATGATCCCAGTACTGCCTAGGGTCTGTGGACAGACACCACACACGTCCAGAAATCATGGGAAAACCAGCTGCTCCACCAGCCATTTTGGCAGCATTAATCCACATCACATGTTCTGCAGGGGAAAATGTGATTATCTGCTAAGAAAAAACCTCTGTCAGGAGAACCATGAGGATTGGAACCATATCGAACAGAACTCAGGAAGAGCCTCCAACCCTTCCCGTCACCTCTCTCCATGCATTTAGAACCTATTCCNGGGAACACCTCTCTGGCTTTGGTGCAAGGACTCAGTGTCCCCAGTTCAAGGCCAAAACAGAGAGTTTAAGAGCAGTGGGGTCATTTCTGTGGCTCTAGTGTCTGGCATGTGGCAGTTTGGAGGCACCAGAGGAAGGTATATAGCGACCAAGGCAGAACTTGTGTTAATGTTGCTATAAGAGGTNGACCAGAAAGCCTGTTAACTAGTGTCCTGCTGTTAGATGNGACAATTACCAATTTAAGAAGGCCTTTTATTAGAAGACAGTTGTGTTTGTATAATAATGATGCCATAAAACTTCTTTTGAAGAAGATGGTTAATTTATGTATATAAATGAAAATCCAATTCTGACATGTGAACTCCACAGGAAATACAAAAATGGGCATTTAAGTAAGAGTTTCTCTATCAATTTATGATCCATTCAGCACGACATGTCCCCTGAGGCATGACTGGCAGAGGCCACAATGTCAGCTTCTTCAGCTAGGAAGCTCCTTCCTGCCTCCCACATCCTGGTTTTCGTGAATAATTTATGATGACTCCTTCATCCCCCCATCCATCCCTAAGCCAGTCGTTAGCTGCCAGTCCCCCAAGTGAAAGAAGTACTGATTTTTGCCTTTTATCTTACAGTGGCTAAAGGGCAGTGCTTTCTTTTTCTTACTAACTTTGCCTTACTCTCCAAAACAGAAAGGAAAAGAAATTCTGTTACTTTGAAACCTGGAACAGACTTTCTGTTTATCTCCCTTACATCTTTCAAAAATTTTATAGCTCTATAGTTTTGTTTCAGTTTATCACTCATCTTTCCAGGAAAAAAAAATCCATTTTTTTTCTTGGCTGTATAGAAGCCATTCCATTTTCTAGGCATTATTATTATTATTATTATTATTATTATTATTATTATTATTATCATTATTGCATTTCTCTGGCCTTTCTCCAGCTCCATTTTACCTTCCCAGCAAAGGCGTGTTTTTAAAAGAAGTTATTTTGGAGAGTAACCTCACATGGTTTATTATTTTTCCTGTTTCTCCAACCTCTACCTTGCCATGCTAACAACTGTTGGTCAAGCCAAAAGTGAGTCGTGAGTAGTTTCATTTCAAATCGAAGTGTTGACACAGACTTGATGTACTAATTTGCTAACCCTTCTGGGATATGTGCGCACATATAAATAATTTAGTGCACACCCACACAACTACAGAACATCCAAGGTGGTNATGATTGCACGCCCACCCACAGCAGCCACGGGGTGACCAACAAGCTGTAAACTGTGAGTACACTGACACAGATTTATATACACTCCTGTTGTGAGCATGAGTGTNTGAGTCAATGTTAAAGAACCAGAAGAGTCCCCAGACATGTAAGCCAACTCCACATCCCTGGATTTGGCGACCCCAGAGCCAGACAAGTCAAGCAGTTGTCTTTCTTGTAAACTCAGTACATCAGCGGCACTCAGTATGACATCAGTGATCCCTGGCTCAGGCTATGGAAATCAGGAGCCCCTGGCGTTGCTATGGAAGACTTTGGCTTCTGGGGACGTTACCAAGATCATTTCCCTGAGCTGCGAAGAAGAGAGCTGACTGCGCACGTAGTGAACGCATGTGTGTCTGTTCTGATGCAAACTTTCTGCCTTTTAATTTTCATGTTCTCTTGAACAGAAGAAAATGGCATATTCACACACGCCCATTGAGCCACTAGTGCCACCGTGGAAATGGGGATGAGTCTCTGAAGGCGGAAGGACTGGGCAGGCCTAGAGGTCAATGGAGACAAGCATCAGAGAGAGCTTTCATTTGGGCCTCAGACAAGGGGGACGTGGGGAAACAACACTGACTCCACTCGTTTTGAGGCAATTTCCTCTTGTTTTGGGCTTTAGAGAGAAAGAGAACTCTGGCAGGAGATGACTGATAATAACTCTCTTTTTGGAAGGCTGCTAAATCACCCATAATAAATGTCCCTTCCGACTATAATCTGCCCAGTTCCTCTTCTTGTGTCCATCTGGTTTTGTTCTTTGGGGAAGAAGCAGACAGGAGGAGCTGTGGCAAGATGGGCAAGTAGACACAATTTCTTTGGACCCCATCCTAGTTTAGGGTCTTCCTGTAGGATTTCAGTGCAGCTTATCCTCACTGCACACTGCCCTGGATTCAACATGCATGTTTGCANTGCAAAACACAAAACACAAGCTTTCTTACAAGATCAGTTAGGGTTTTGTTGTTGGTGGTGGTTTTTTTTCCCCCCACAAGGTCTTGCCATATATTGTTGACTTGTCTTGTACTTATTGCAATCCTCCTGCCTCTGCTTTCTCATTGCAGGAATTTTAGGCATGAGCAACCACACTTTGCTAAGAGTGGCATTTTAATACAAAAGGTTTTCCGACCAGTAAAATTTCCAAGAATTTTGGTTAAAAAAAAACATCGTCAAAATTCAAGTTTGACAATAGTCCAAGCCTAGTCAAAATGCTTTTATTTTGCTAAGTGTGAACATTAAAAAGAAAATTCCCATCTAATGACACCAATTCTCCCTAAATGAAAGCACATTTTAGGGTTGGAGCTGTGGTTCAGTTGGTAGAGTTCTTGTCTAANGCGAATGTGCAGGAAGCTCTGGATTCTGTGCCCAGTACCACATAAACCAAACATGGTGGTGCACACCCATTACTCCCCCAGTCAGGAGATAGCAGGAAGGTCAAGAACTCAAGTTCATCCTCTACGACAGAGCAAGTTCAAGGACAGCTTTGGATCCATGAGACCCGGTCTCAAGAGAAGGAGAGGCGGGGAAAGAAAGCACATTTCAACAACACAAAATAGTAGGAGGGTAGAGCTTCAGAATGGATNGTTATCCTCGAAATGGAGCATAACTATTTATGAGAAGCTTCCTGCCTTAATCTTGCTGTTAACTCATGACAGCCATTTGATAAGTACTGCATTAACTCAGAGCCCAGAAGGAACAAATTGTAAAGAAGGAAACACACTGGCATGCTTGGCTTCACTACTTCTGTCTTGTTTAGACTCTCCAACCTGGCTCTCTGAGCCCTTAGCCCTTGACTGACAGAGTGTTGGCCTCTGCACGGGCTGCCCACACCATCAGGTCAGCAACTGACCTAAATGAACTGGATGTTGTTTAAAGCCATATCATATCTCCCGAGCTTTCAAACACCAAGACAAAACCTTCTTTTGGTGATCAGAGATGTAGGTCAGTTGGTAGAGTGCTTCCCTAGCGTGCACAAGGCACTGGATAAACTGGGTATGTACGGTAGTGGGTGCCCGGAATCTCAGCTCTTAGAAGGTAGAAGCAGGAGGATCAGAGGTTCAAGGTCATATACAGCTACACAGCAAAGTTTAAGGCCATNTTGGGCTATCTGCAACCCCATCTCACATCGGGGTGAAATTAAGTATCAGGTGAGGACAATGTGTTTAAAATATTAAAGTCTCAGCAAATGCTTCTCTGAAGGTAGCTCATCTTTGACATGGAAGTTATCAAGTGTTAACACATTCTGGTTAATGACAGCAGCCATCCCAGCCCACTGTGGAAAGGGTCAAAGTGCTAGGTTAGGGGATGAAATATGCAAAACCTGCATTTCTATTTTTGGTCACGCTCTACAGTGTGGTTTTTAGAATAAGTTACCACAGCACAGCAGGATTCAAGGAAGCCATGCTGAGGGACTCCCAGGCTCACTCTTCCTGGATACATACTGATGACTAGTGTCTCCAGCGGCAGGGTGTGTGTGTGTGTGTGTGTGTGGATTCCAGGCAGGACTTCGACTCCTGACAGCTTTCCGGATCCTGCCCAATCCCTTTTCCCACACACTCTGAATATATTATTCTTGAAATTGAGTGAGTTGGAATCACCGGTAAGGGAAACAAACAGTTTCAATACAGGCAGAGGAGAAAGCCTTTGTCTTCGGACTCTTGTATTGCATCCTGCCCAGCAGTGACTTGATCATATTTATGAACGTGTGTATTACAGGAGGAAACAGAATTTTTCTTTTAAAAAATATTTTCTTTTGGCATCATGCCGGGACAAGGACAGGTGTCATCCAGTGGTAATTTAAGAAAGTAGGCTTCTTTTTCTGGCTTCTCATTGGCTCTCAAAAGTCCAGGGCCCTCCTCTGGTCCTCATCTGTAAGGCTTGCACTGTTCACTGGAGTTGTTATTCCACGACAACCTGAGGTGCTTTGTGTGTTTCCCTGGCAAAGGCACAGCACAAGTGTCACGTGGCTAGCCTTGGCANCCACNTTAGCACTGAGAAAGNAGGTCCTTCCTGTGAGGGCCTCACTTTCATGCTACTTCGCTAAAAGAAGGAATGGGGGCACAGTTGCCACAGCTCACTCAGCATGACTCAAGCACAAGGATATCAAACTAATCTGCTCTTGTTTAGGAAGCTTTCCTCTGCTGACAGTATTACATTTTTTGTTTTTGTTTGGTTTTTCAAGATAGGGTTTCTCTGTGTAGGCCTGGCTGTCCTGGAACTCCTTTGTAGCCCAGTCTGGCCTCGAATTCACAGAGATCCGCCCACCTCTGCCTCCCGTGTGCTGGGATTAAAGGCTTGTGCCACCACTACCTGGCTCAGTATTACATTTTATAAACNTTTGGTGCCCCATAAATGTTAGTGGGCAGATGGCCAGGCTGATGCCAGTCAGCTGCTTTGAAAGGACTGAGTGTCCAACCCCAGAGCCCTGGTTGACAGTGAGGTGAGGCTCTGAGACT
>LZPO01116994.1:462192-484813 GCA_001675575.1 Neotoma lepida | reverse complement strand
TTTTCTCACCCATTGCTATGTTTACAGCAGAGATCCTTACCAAACGAGACAAGTTACCAGAGAAAAGCATATGCCTCTATTTAGTATAGGTTTNATGTAAGATGGGGGCTTTCAGAAATAAGATCTCAAAGAAACAGAGAATCCATGCAGAATTTTTACTCAATATTTCCCTTTAAAAGCCATCTCTCCAGGATTGCTCTTACAGAGGACCAGAGTTGAGTTCCCAGTTACAGGATGGCCCCACCTACCTGTAACTCCAGCTCTAGGGGATCTGACGCCCTCTTCTGGCCTCTTAGGGCACCTGTATGCATATGCACGCGCGCACACACACACACACACACACACACGCACACACACACACACACAGAAAAATAAATCTAGCAGAGCGGTGGTGGTGCATCCCCTTAATCCCAGCACTATGGAAGGCAGAGGCAGGTGGATCTCTGTGAGTTCGAGGCCAGTCTGGTCTACAGAGTGAGTTCAAAAACACAGAGATATCCTGTCTTGAAAAAAATTAAGAAAAAAAAAGAAGGAAGGAAGAAGAAATCTTAAAAATACAATTTTAAAACTCATTCACATTTTTACTTAAATGAGCATATGGTAGAAGGGAATATGTCACAGGCTTGGTGCTCCATTTATTTCACACTTTAAAATTGACAACTGCTTTAAAAAGTCACAAATGTTGAAACAGATTCACNACTATTAAAATAAATGTTTTATCAAGATACAGTGTGTGAAATTATCAAAGAATTAACAGAAATGTTATATTAAAATATCAATGTTTATGTAATAGTTGAAGTTCTCTACCAAGCCATTGCGGGCTACCTTTCCTGAACAGATCCTGTAGGGACAGGGTCTACCTGACTTAGTCTTTGCTGTNATGTCAAATAGTGTTCTTGGAGCCTCGCTGATACAGCAACAATAGCATTTGTTATCCCACAGAACAGACTATCTGGGTCATGAGGTTTGAGGGCTGGTTGTTTGGGGGTCGAGTTTCTTTCCGTCCCTCTGGTTTATGCTCCCCAGCCCTTGTCCCATCTTTTGGTAGTAAGATGGCAACCATAGTAGGCATGACATGGAGACGCCTCATTTAAAGACAGAAGAGGTGCTGTCATTCTCTCTTTTCCTAGAAGTCCTATCAGACTTATTTCCATTGGCCAGAATGGAATCAAATACTCTTAAATTCCAAAAGGAGATGAAATGGCCATGAAGGTCCATAACANAGAAAAAATGTTAGAATGGCAATAGCACCATCTGCCACACACATCAAGGCTTAGCCTGTGGGCGAATGCCCATTTCTGGTCTATTCAGCAGTTAGTGTAAGTCAATGGCAAATAGTTTCTACCAGAGACTCAATATGGCAGGTGTCACAACAGACACATCTGTAATGTCTCTTAGGTGACTGTTACTGTGATCCTCCAGCAATGTCTGGCTTCAGACAGAACCATCAGCCTCTTCAAGATGCTGCCTCCTCTCTGCATTCCAAACNCTCTGGCTCCCAGGGGACCTGTGCAAGCCGGGCCAGCACCCTCCCACCTTGGCCCTTGAATCTGGGATGAGAGGCTCTGCCAGTGTCTGCTTTTGATGGTGCTGGGCCAGACCCGCAGGACTCATTTTCTCTGTCTCCTGCTAAATTCCCTGGCTGCTCCTCAGCTGTCAGGCTGCCAAGCTCCCAGTGTCTCCTGGCTCCATGCACAGCAGGAAATGGACCTGACAATTGTTCTTCCAGAGTTGGCGATTTTTCAATATGTATTTGCATGGATCCCACCCACACTTCTTTGAAACCCCAGGCTGTATTCAGTTCTGATTCATGAAGCACATACTACCAACACAGCTCTGTTCTCAGTACTGAGGGGATCTAAGCACAGGGAGATTACTGAACCCAAACTCAGGTCACTCGTTTGGCTATCTTTGTTGTTGTTGTTACAGCCACAGCTACAGTCACACACTGATAAGGAAGATCATCAGCCAAGATGGTTCTCAGTGGCCACAGGTCACATAAGTGGTCCAGATCAAAGCACCATTTAGGTTCAGAAAGAGTTGAGATAGAGGTGGTGTACATTGATTATTCTGTCTGTCCTGTATTCANCCCAGTCTCCATCTTCTTTGCCAGATGCCTGCATGACTGGCGTCCATGGAAGGGGACAGCAGGNCAGAAGAAAAGTGAAGCAGGACTTCTACAATGGTTTCTTTCCTAGTGCTGTGATAAAACACCGTGGCCAAGGCAGCTTAGAGAAGGAAGGGTTTTATTGGGCTTACAGTTGCAGAGGGATGAGAGCCGTGAAGTGTAGCAGCAGACAGGCCTGGTGGCTGAGACTGGAAGCTGAGAGATGAGAGCTGTCATCTTGAACCACAACAGGGAGCAGAAAAAGTGAACTTGAAATGCNTTTTGAAACCTCAAAGCCCAGTGATAGACTTCTTCCAGCAAGCCACACCTCGTAAGCCTACCCCAAATAGCCAACAACTGAGGACCAAGTATTTAAGTGCCTGGATTATGGGGGACATCTTGTTCAAAGCACCACATCTATTTCCCCCCACTTCTCCTGTCTTATTGGCCTGCTCCTCTAAAGCATGGGACAGCTCCTGTAGGAAACAGGTGGCCATGGCATCCTCCTTGACTCCCGTGCCCTCCTCACTTCTCTGGCAACCATCTCTGTATTCTTTAGTGGTCTCTTGAGTGTGCTGGGACACTGACTGTGAACTGTGCCCAAGAAATACTCCCCAAGAGGACAAAAGCAGAGCTGGATTCCTGAGGAGCTGCAGTTGAGTAAGCAGAGGAGAGGAAAGGCCTCCCGTGGGGAGCATACTCCCAGCTAAGGAGCCAAGAAGAGATGGAGTGAGTGTGGCAGTGTTGTCTGGAATGGAGACAGAGGGCTGGGACANGAGGTGAAGGTTTACTGGGGGATGAGGAGTCTTTAACTGGCAGCTTAAAGTGTTTGGCCTTTATATCGCGGGTAACACAGAGCTACTAGAAGGTTCTGAGCTAACTGGAGAGAGCTATTTTCTTTGCTGTTAATAACTTTGATTTTTTTGTTTCTACTTTTCCTTGTTTCTGATGTTATCATTAACCACAGCTCATATTTATTAACTACTATTATAGGTTNAATGATGGCCGTCTCCAAGTTCGTATGTTGAAATCTCTAATACGTCAGACGATGACGTTGTTTGGAGCCAGAACATTCCCTGAGGTAATTAGGTTAAATGAAGTGTTTTGAATGGCTTTTATCCAGTATGATTGGTGTCCTTACATTCACGAGGACCTGAGTTCAGATCCACAGCACCTGTGTAAAAAACTGGGTTTAGGAGTGCCCATTTGTAACTCCAGTACTNGGGTGGGGGTGGCACACTGTCAGCAGTGTAGGAGGCTGTCTCCAAAAATGGGGTGGGTCAGTGGTGGCAAAAAATCCAACGTTGACTTCTAGCCTCTGTACACACATGGGCAAGCTCACCAGGATGCACACATAATACATACATGCACATACACACACATGCATGCACACATTAAAAGAAGAGGTTATAAGAGGAGGTTGCCCTCTACAAATTGACAGAGGTTCTTACAAACTCAGAAGGAATCTTCCTGCAGACATCTTGGTCACGTCCTTCCAACCTCTAGACTTTGTGACAATTCCTTCCTTCCTGTGGTTTAAGCCACCTCATCTGTGTCACTTTGCTAGGCCAGCAGAACTAGAACATTAACCATGCAACAGTGCTACGGTGGCTTAGATTTGGGATGTCCTTCGTGAGCTCAGGTGTTTGAACACTCGCTCCCCGGCTGATAGNGCTGTTTGGGGAAGCTGTGGGACGCNGCTTAGTAGTGCNCCATACCTGGGGTGGGCCCTGGAGGGTTATGATCTGGCCCTGTTTTCTGCCCCATTTACTTTGGTTCCCTGGCTTCCTGGCCTTTTGAGCAGAGCTGCACCCCATCCCACCCCACCCCCGCCCCATGCCATGCCTTCCCCACTGTGAAGGACCTTATCTTGTGAACCACAGGTCAAAGTGAATCCTTCCTNCTGTAAGCCGCTTCTCTCAGACATTTAATCACAGCAATGGGAATAGAAACCAGAAAGTGGGCTGCTAAAGTCCTGGCTCAGAGCAACTCCACCGTGCAGGTGGAGCCCCTGGCCTCCGTCTCAGCACAATTCATTCCGTGCCGTAACACTTAGCATGCAGCCATTCCTTTTTAAAATACGTTCCTCTACTGGGCACCTTTTCAGGCAATGGAAAGTCAAAATGGACAAAAATCCCTGCTCTCCTAGAGATGACATTTTCTATTTTGAATCCATTTCTCCATCTCTATCAAGAAAGACCCTCCTGGAGGTTGGGGGCAGTATCTGTCCTGTTCACACACCGCCAATTGTGAANACATGATAAGGAAACCCAGATTTGAACCCTGGTATCTCGTGCCTATTTTCAATCCCTTCTAAATACTCAGTGAGCTTGAAAGAGGAGGCCTGGGCCAGCCTGGGCAATTGGCAGCCTCTGAGGGGTAAGCNTGGTTACCGTTCTAAGGAGGTTGACCCAAGGGTCTCCAGCCTTTGAGNGGCAGGANGGGGTGGGATGGTCGTCAGCTGTTAGCACTNCGAGTTGGGGTCACAGCACTGAAANCTGCAGGAGGAAAAGAGCTTTTTGGAGGCCCAAAATGTGGGACCTAGGAGGCAAGTTCTGGAATCTAGATGCAAAAACAAACAAACAAACAAAAAACAATGTTCCCANCCCTTTTTCTGGGATTCTCCCAAATGTTATTTCTCCCAGGTTGTCTGCCCTTGTGTCAGTCATTTCCAGCTCCTTCCCAAGGCCCAACCCCCACCTCCAGGATCTCATGTTTCCCAGGCTGGCCTTAGGCTTGCTGTGTAGATGAGAGTGGACCTAAACTTCTGATCCTCCCGCTTCTACCTCCCTAGTCCTAGGATTACAGGCAGGTTCTACCACACCCAGTTTTTATGAGCTGGGATTGAACCCAGGATTTTGTGCATACTAGGCAAGTACCAACTGAATTTCATCTACAGGCCCACTTGTGTACGTGTGTGTGTGTGTGTGTGTGTGTGTGTGTGTGTGTATACACACATGCTCAAGGTGTACACATGCGCACATGCACGTTCCTGTATGCATGCAAGTATGTGCACATTCATGTGAAAGTCCACCCTCGGATGTAATTTCTCAGGAGTCATTCAGCTTGTTTTTGAGAAAAGGTCTCTCACTGACTTGACACTCACTAAGTAGGCAAGACTGGCCCCCCAATGAGCCCCAGATCTGTCTGCTTGTCTCCGTCTCCCCAGCACCAGGTTTACAAGCATGCACCATCGCACCTGGCGTTTTTATGTGGACTTTGGAGATCACACTCAGTTCTTCATGTTGTGTGACAAGAACTTTATCGACTGAGCTATGCCCCCCATCCCCTGACCCCAACCTTTTGAGAACCTCATTGTATAGCTCTGGCTAGCCTGAAACTTGCTCTGTAGACCAGGCTGGCCTAGAACTTTTGNTGATTCTCCTGCCTCTGCTCCCAGAGAACTGGGATTGTGGCATTGGGCACCATACTCTCCCTCTCTCTCCCTGTATTATGGATTAAACACAAGTATTCCAGCAGACAAAACAAATATTTCATCATGAAGCAGTGTCCCAGCACAATCCCACCACTGCTTTTTGTTGTGAGACAGAATCTTGCTGAATGGTCCAGGCTGGCCCTGAACTTAACATCATCAGTAACCAGAATGACCCCCCACAAACCTCACTCATGTTCCTGCATGTGCATGTATGTNTCTCTTGACTGGGTCTCATGCTTTTTTTTGGAGACACTCTCTGCTCTGTAGCCATGTTGGGCTCAAACTCTCCATCCCCCTGTCTCCATCTTCCTAGGGCACCATCACATCCAGCACAGCATGACCATCTTGACAACGTAATTCTACATTGGTTACCCCAAACTCCACCAGATACGGAATTTTCTGGTCCACATCAATCAAAGGAGAAGAAAACTGCTCGTGTAAATTAGTAGGTGACATCAGCCTCTGAAAGCCTGTGGATGCGGCCTGAATAATAGCACATCACCTGTCTGTCTCCCCTTCCTCCCTGCCACACATATACACATAAGACCCTGAGAGCTGGACAGTCATTCTGTGTTCAGGGATTAAGCAGAAACCCTTGGGAAGCTCTATGCTGGCTCCCAGTGTCTGTCTGCTTTTCTCTCTCTCTTTTTGTTCTTGTCTTTGTTTTTCTTTTTCAAGACAGTGTTTCACCNTGTATCCCTGGCTGTCCTGGAACTCACTCTATAGACCAGGCTGGCCTCAAATTCAGAGATCTGCCTGCCTCTGCCTCCTGGGATCAAAGGTGTGTGCCACCAACCACCTGGCTCCAGGTTTCTTTCTTATCATGAGCCCACCGAGACAACACAGGGATAGCAGTTATCTACTTCACAGCAAAGAATCAAAATCAGTGAGTGATTCTTACACCAATTAAAAAGGAAACTAGAATTGATTATAGATCACCCCATAATAATGTCCTCCAATCACTTTTATTCCAGTTTGCTTTCACAGACAGGAGAGAAAGTGTTGGAAAGCAGCCAGGATGTTGAGACTGTGCACAAGTGAGTGTCAATCAGTGGGCATGTGCTGCCCACACAGATGTCAGCCTATGCCTTGTGGCAAAGGCTGGGAACTCAATCTTTCTTTCAGGTTGTTGAGAGATGGGCTTCTGGAAGATCCATTAGCACAATGCTTTGGAACCTGGCTTGGAAAATTTGACATGTTGTCAGTTTCGTCTGCTGAGAAACTTACAAATATCCTCACAAAGACTCTCTCCAACTTCTCCCCTTCAGTGCTAGCTGGCCATCTGAGATTTTAATGCAGAGGTAGGGTAGGATGGCTCAGGGTTCTGGGATGGTGTCCAGGANGATGGGAAGCTTGGGGATAGCAACCATCAGTTCTCAGGAAGGTCTTCATTTTGCTTATTGTGCATGCGAGCCAAGCACCAAGTGAACTACATCCACAGACCCTGTGTGTCCATGTGTGTGTGCTTGTGCAGGTGTTGCTGTGTGTGCAGGTACGTGTGCCCTACCTATTATGCTTGCCCTACCTGTTCTTCCCATTGCAACTAATCCCTAAGACACCCTGGTCTCCAACNAGCATCAGTTGCAAGAGCCAGTCTAATAAGTGAGTGGTGTGGAAGACTGTGAGGCTTTTTGATTGGTGGGGCCATGACCTTTCCCTGGGAATGCGAAGGAGCACAGGCCACTTTGCAGGAATGGAATCTGCCCTAGGGACCAGAGAGCAGACTCTCTCCCCTGATGGCTTAGAATGTGCACTGCAGCAGTCAAAACCCCACACCAAAGCTCCTTCTATTTCCCAGGGTGTCTCCCACTGACCTTGGTGTAGTACCTCAGAGTAAAACCTTAGGTCTGCCTCAATCCCTCAACACAGCAGGAGCTCTCCGGGGAAATGCTTGAGGATCCCTTTACCCAGTTTCCAGCTGTGTGAGCTCCCCTCCAGCTGTGCAGGGCTCCAGTTTGCATCTTGGAGCCAGGTAGCCCTGGAGTTCACTGTCTCTCCTTTTATTTGTGTCTCCTGCTGTCTGCCATGTGAGAGGCCTTATGAATGCCCGGGGCTCCCCAGGGGTTGAGGAGGGCAGAGCTGAAGGATGACCTAAGGTGGGAAAGAGAGGCAGATTTGTAAATAAACAAGGGCAGAGTTGGGCGACCCGGGGCCTCTGTGGCTTCTGCCGAGGAGAGCTCCTGAGGCCTCTCTGAAGCAGCCGGGGGAGGCGGTTATTGTTTTTGGATTTCACTGAGATGAACTCCAGATGATTTTCCAAGGGCTGATTTCACAGCACATTTGCTCCATCTGAGCAATCACTCTCTGCAACAGTTGGATTTCCATTCGGCATTTACCTCGTGTGCCCGGGAATCAGGACTGTCTGCCTCCTTGGGGTCGAATCCTTTTATTTTCTTTGGGGCTCGGCCAGAGCCTTTCTGTCAGCCCTGGTTTCATCTANCCCTTTCTATTTGTGTACAGGCAAGACTAGGCTAGGTTCACAGAGTTTTTCAGAGCTAGTGACTATGCCACTCCTTGTTGAATATAATCAGTATGGACAGCAGGGACACCAAACTCTTAAATAAATTTCAGAGAGACAGATATTCAGCTACGTACAAGGGAGCATAACAAAAGCCACAGTGATCCCTAATTTGAGAAACACTGTTTGATTGTTTCTGTTATAGCAAGGGAGAACCCCCGAGATGTGGGAGGAGTAGAGAGTTGTGGGGAGTAGAAATGGGGTGCTACGTGAATGCTATTGAGCTGTTTTGGAGACAGAATGCTTATGCCCAAAATCAGTAGAACTTGCATTGAGAAGTCATGTCATTGTCAAATGAGTAATGTGGCTCTCGTGGTGTTTATTGTATAGAGTTCCTACTATGGATACGTCTTGTGGTGGTTTGAATAAGAATGGCCCCCATGGGCTCATATGTCCGAATGCTAAGTCATCAGGAAGTGTGGCCTTGCTGGAGGAAGTGTGTCACTAGCGATGGGCTTTGAGGTTTCAAAAAGTCCATACCAAGCCCAGGGTCTCTCTTCCTACTGCCAGCTTCTCCTCCAGCACCATGTCTGCCTGCAAGCTGCCATGCTTCCCACTATGATGAAAATGGACTAAATTGCCCAGGCATTGTGGTGGTGCACACCTTTAATCCCACCCAGCACTTGGGAACCGGAGGTAGTCGGATCTCTGAGTTCTGAGTTCGAGGCCAGCCTGGTCTACAGAGCGAGTTCCAGGACAGCCAGACCTACACAGAGAAACCATCTTGAAACCAAAAGGAAAAAGAAAGTGGACTAAACCTTTAAGCTGCCATTAAAAGCTTTCTTTTATAGGAACTACCTTGGCCATGGTGTCTCTTCACAGCAATGATACATCCAGAGTACAAACCCAACTGGATGTTGCCTTGAAGACTATTGTTTTGACTTAGGGAAAGAAGCTTGGGCCTGGCTTTTGTACAAGTCACGTTCAAAGTCCCACCTGCTTGTTTACCTCCATCATCAGCAACAGTAGCCTAGCCAGTCTTCAGGAAAACGGACTCAGCATGCCCACAGTCATCACTGTTCTCAAGTGTTCCGACCCCAGGGAGGGTTTGCTTCCCCAGATGAGCCCCAACCATTGCTCATGCAGCATGTGCCGCCCCCACCTCCAGCCAGACTTCCGCTTCTCGCTTTCTCTACCTGCTTTGTCCTCTCTCTCACTCATCTTTCTATGCTCACAGGGCTGAGTGGCCTCTGGCTCTGCTTCCTTGGTGACCCTTCATCCCTTGGCACAGGGACAAGGTTGTGGAGAGTGAATGTCATTTCCTAGCTGACTGAGAACACTACTTTACGGNTGCTCCTGGTGGCCTCATTCCCACTGTTTCCTCCAGACCCCGCCCCTCCCTCCATCTACCTACGCCACCTCCTTTCCCTCCTCCAATGATGCTGGATGTTGTTACCCATGCTGCCCATCCTCCCTTGAGAAAGANGAATCGAGACTCTGGAAGCAGACCTGGTTCTGCNCATCTCATCTGTACATCCCCGAACATGCTTTTAGTTTCCCTGGGCCTTTGGCATCCCAGCTATGAAAACATGGAGGCCTAGCACTTTGACTCTTAAATTGCATATGAAAAAGAAAACAACAAACAAACACAACAGGTGGTTTGATCAGTCCCGGCATGCAAAGGGGGCAGGGAGGAGTCCTTCTCCGGTAGGCTTGTTGGTTTTGCGGTTAATCAAGATTGAAGGACCTTCACCAAAACTTTTCTTAGCGGTTCAGGGTTTAATTAAATAAATTTTTTTAAAAAGCACATNCAAACTGGATTATGGGAAGAGAAGAGAAGAAAGTTGAAGTCTGCCGGGGAATTGGGGATGGAGCACTTAGGCCGTTCTATTTGATAGAACCTGGGTCCCTGCACCCTGAAGGTGAGTTTTAATTGGTCAAAGGCCGAAGTAGCTGGTTCCTTGGGGTGGTGCCCTCTGCTGTGGTAGGAGGTTCTCTGAGGGAACTGCTCTTTCCTGCTGCCATCCTTCATCTTTGCTTTCTTCCTTACCCAGGCCTCCAGGGTGACATGGCTTGGTCTTCCTTCAACCTCCCTTACTCTGTAGCTTTCTTTTATCTGACTCCACGCTCAAACCTCACTGGATGCCCCAGGGAGAAGACACAGGCGTCTGAGGACAAGGCTGGCTGACTCACATCTCTGGATCCTGGGCAGGATCGAAGTTCTTGGGTGGGAGAGAGCACCTAAGGGCTGGAAAAAGATTGTTGATTAGAATAGAGTGTCTACAGCTGTGAGCTCTGCTATGCTTTGGTGTCCCTTCCAAGCAAGAAGAACTCAGTTCAAAATAGAATCCTAGGCTGTTGTCTCCCAGGAAGAAATAACTGCTTTAATTTTAGTTTGACACATAATTATTATACATTATATGGGGTGATAATTCAATACATATATACAGTGAATAATGACCAAATCATTATAATAAGTATATCTATCATGCCAAATATTTCTCATGTTTTTGTGTTACAAATATCTAAAATCATCTCCTCTAGTTATTTTGAAAATACAACAAATTAATGTTAATTATAGCATTAATAATATTCAACACTGTGCCACTGAACACTGGACTTGTTCCTCCTGTTTGCCTACAATTGTGTGCTCATTAAGCAAAAAAGTGANCACACTGTGGAATTATGCTCCAAAGCCAGTGGAGGAGCTGAGAAGGGGTTATGGAATATAAAATGTTAATTTCTTACATGTAAACAATGTCCACTCTTTTAAAAAATGTTTTCAATTAACGTACAAAGAAATGAGTTTCGTTATGGCATTTCATAATACTTTGTCTTTGTTTTTTGTCACTCAGTGTCCCTCTCTCCCTCCCCCTCGAGCCCTTTTCACTTTCATGGCTCGGCTGTTCTAAAACCCTCTTCCCTCACTAAAAACTTCTTTCTCTTTCACAGTCCCTCTCTAGGTTCACAGCCTATACCCACACTCACATATATGCACATATATAAAAACCTCGACTCTACGGTATGACAGAGAACATGTGGTGTTTGTCTTGCTGAGCCTGGATTATTGAGCAGTGTTTGATTTCATAACGTTTCATTACTAGACACTACCAGAGGTAAATGAGCAGAAACCTGAGAACTAATTGCGATCAAAATGCTGAAAAAAAGCATTGTTTTATATTATGAAATATAATACAATGTAAGTATATTTAATAATTATAGAATACATNCATAGATAGATCATTATACATAGTAAAACTATTATACTATAAAACTATGTGTATATGTTTATAATTTTTAATATCTTTTTCATAGAAACAGAAGTGTATCACTTTACCCTCTCCCTTTCCTTCCCACAATCCATCGGTCTTTGCATTGTGCTCATTAGTTACAAAGAGCGGCTTCTTTGGTAAGGGATGGTAATCACACTAATGTGTGGATATAAAGATAAGATTTAGAATATAGTAAAGAATCATCCTGACCTAGCAAAGTGGGGGTAGTGGATTCTTTTCTAAGGTCCATGACCTCACTAGTTCTGGGAAGGTGGCTAGGGTTCAAGTAACAGACATGATTTCACTCCCGTTGAGTGGGCCTGAAGTCCGATTAGACAGCTGTCGGCTATCACCAACTCNCCTTTAAAGACACCTTGCCACACTGGTCACCATGGTGGCTTCTGAGTGTTGCAGCTGGGTGGGACTGTTTAACTGCTTCCCTTCCTTGGGTATATTCATAGTATATTCTGGGACCATGAAAGATAGACCATAGGGAACAGGCTTTCCGGTCAGATCCAGTTCAGGTCACCCTCTTGTATCCTAAGTGTGCGGTGTCTTCAGCTTCTGAATGTGACTAAGCTTCGCTGTTTCTGTTTTAAGAGTCATGNCAGATTATATTGAAAAGGCTAAGGGCCAATAGGGACCCATACTCAAGCCNTGAGAAGCAACCAAGGGTTACATTGATAATCTCTATGGTTCTGGGAGTCACTTGGACTACCCTGACCAACCATTACAAAGGAAGTTTTTTATGCCTGGCACTGCTAGTCTATGTTTCTTGTGGGGAGCATTGTTAGCCCAAGTAGCTTAACTTCATGATGTGTGAGTGTGTGCATGTGTATACATACATATATGCATGTATGTATGTGTATATGTGTGTGTGTATATATATATATACATATACACACACATTTACATGTATTGTGTATAATTAATTTTAGCTAACTATAAAAATGTGAGGCTTTATCAGACAATCTTGATGTGATTTGTCCCTCTTCCCTACTCTGTCTGTACTGACCTCCCTGCCTCCACAAGCATAAAGAAAATAAGTTGATCACAGTCAAAAAGAGTTTGAGGGAACCATCCAGAAAAGAAACCTGCAAATAATCTCTTTCAACTCCTTCTGTTTNCTGAAAATGGTGNAAGGATTGGTGCCAGGGAAAGAAAGCCTTTCCAGGTCTCCAGCAGCCAAAGCAAAGCTCCAAGTGTGAGATTATAAACACAGATCGTCACCTCACAACTTCAGTGGTATCTCATGTTGTAAGGAGACAGTTTGCTGTTCCTGGGCCTGATGCTGTGANCAGCAGTGAGATCTGGGCTGTTGACCACACTGGAATGTGTCTTTGAGCTCCTGGGTGTGTCATGTGATCTCTGTGTGTTGGTGAGTGGGCAGGGCCCCAGGGCCCCAGGGTTGACCCCAGTTATACGGAGTCCGTGTCCATGGTGGGAGTTGGCTATCAACCCAGAGGCCAGAGCAGACTCTACACTCCACATAGAATGACAGTGTTTACACTGAGTGCTTTTCTCAAAGTTATAAAACCTAGAGTTAGGACGGAAGAGTTGAAAAAAAGTTTTTGAAGTGGAATCTCCTCTTTCCCAAGCTGACCTCAGACTTGCTTTGTAGCTGAGGTCGACCTTGAACTTCTGATTCCCTTGCTTCTNTTTCCTCAGTGTGATTATGAGCGTGCACCACCATGCCTGGTTTATGTGCTGCTGAGGACTTAAACCCAGGACTTGTACATGGTAGACAAGCACTCTGTCNTCTGAGCCATGTCTGTGTAGTTCTTCCTGGAACTTGCTCTGTGGACCAGGNTGGCCTCAAACTCAGATTCTCCTGATTAGACTATTCATGGCTGTCAATTTGACTACACCTTGAATTAACTAAAACCCAAGCAGCAGGGTACGCCTGTGAGTGGTTTTTTCTTAATTAAATCATTTNAAGTGGGAAGACCCATTTTAATCCAGATCTTTTGAGGTGGGAAGGCCACAGCTTCTGCTGGCAGTCTATGTAGACATGGAAGAAGGAAGCCTCTCTCTTTGCCTGCTTGCTCTTGGTCTCACTGGCAAGTCCATTCCTGCTACGGCATTGATCTTACTTCTTTGGGATTCCACCATATACTGAAGACCAGCCTCATGGACTGAACGACCACTGGATTCATGAACCTTGTGTTGGTAGACACCATTGTTGGACTAGCTGGACCACAGCCCATCAGCCGTTCTAATAAATCCCTTTTCTCTATATATATAGATGNGTTCTGTAAGTTCTGTTGCTCTACAGAACCCTGACTAATACACATGGCAAACTACTTTNCCAACTTAATCATTTCCCCAGCCCTCGAGCATCTATGTCCATGACTAACTCCATTGTGTAGTTCTGCACTTGGTGATCTTATAGGTCTCTCTCTGGTTTTCTACCCTAAATCTTCACTCAGGTAAAACAGTTATTGGTTTGGTGGACTTTATTGAAAATTTTATGTAGGCANGCAGCTGAGGTTTAGTTCACAGCAGTGGCAGCACCTTCAATTGCAATACCAAGCTTCTTTATACCTGGAGTCAGCCAGCTCAGTGCAAGAGCCTTTCACTTGGAGAGGACTGGGGCTCATACCCCCAAACTGCCTGCTCCCCTCCTCCTCACCCTCCACCGTGACCCCAGATCATCACTTCTCTTGTTCTGCACATCTGTCCACACCCTTCACCTCAAGCAAGCGGCTTANGAACAAATTTGTCTAAACAAGCACTTTTTCCCCTGTAGTAATTGTTACAATAATAAAAACCTTTAGGTCATATGCTATATTCAGTTTTCACCCTGCCTTTCAAATCGAGCATTATACTGTTAGCACTTTCCCATATCACTAGATGTNTAACAGCACAGGATTTTATTAAGCAGGCGCATCAGAGTGTGTTCTGCAATCCCACTGTTGTTGGACAGCCTTGACTTTGGGGAAACTTACAAAGCAGAACTTANTAGCTCAAGGATGCACCTCTTGCCTTTCTTCTTAATTTGCTCTCNTGAAAGGGCCTCAGAGAGCCTAGACTGGCCTCAAACTTGGAATCCTCTCGATTCTCAAGTGCTGGAGTTACAGGCATGAACCATACAACTTTCAAAAGTATATTTTTAAAAATCCATACTAATCACCATATTTTCCCTCAGAAAATTACGTCAATTTGCGTGCTGCCCAGATTGCGTGTCAGTGACTTTCCACGGTTTGCTAATATGGCATGAATGTGACAATGTCAAAGCAGCCAAGTATCTGGTCATAGTAACAGCCACCTTGAGCTAAGCTTCCAGGAAGTGCTTGGCCTTGTTGGATTGCNGGGCCCCAGGGTAGTTGATAAACACCAGTTGATATCTCCAGGGCTGCTGCCATCTGCTACCAGACTCACTGCTCACTAGCTCAGGGGACTAGGCAAACCCTGCTTCTCAACTCCCGCCCTTAGGAATATAATGTAGAGGTCTCTCTCCACATCTGCAGGGTGCCTCAGTGGGGCTACTCTCACAATTGCCCTCAGCTCGTCCCCCACAGATGAATGAGTGGCTGCAGGAAACTTGGCCTTCTCCCCTCCTCCCCGCCCCCTCAGGAGGACCCTGGTTTCTAGCTCATCTAATTTCATCTCTCTGTCCCACCTTGGAGTCTAGAGAGGTTGAAGGTCATCCACTTCCCTGTCACCCCACACTACCACACAGGAGTCTACTTTCAGCTTCTCAAGGCCCCGNGGTTCACATGCCCCCCTCTTTTCTGAGATGAAAGTGAATTAGGGCANCAGCCTTCTGTTGCTCTTCCCTCTGCTGGGCATTTGGTGAGCAAAGCATACATGTGCACAACCAGCCATCCAGACTATTTTTACACAGACTAAAAATACGNCCTTACCTCAGAGGTTGCGCGGAAGGAGCTTGTAGAGGGTATCAAATAGACCTGTGCAAATATAAACTGCTTTAGTATCACCAGTATTTGCACCCTGCCGGCTCCTGGCCTGCAGGGAACAAAGGGCCTGTGAATGGGACTACCAGAGTTTGGTGATGCCTGCCCTGATTTGCCCTCTCCTCCAGACTCTGGACAACTCTAGGGAAGATTCTGGAGACCTAGCCCAAGCCTTAGGCCTGGTGCACAGGAAGCAACCACAAAGACTGGCAACTGTCAGGAACAGAGGGTGAGGGTTTTTTTTTTTTGCTGCATCTGTGCAGGTCATTGAGGTCAAGTATCTAGATCCCACCCCCTGGTGAGGTGTAACCCAGGCCACATGCACTCTGTTTCCCCTCTTCTTCCACCATGTTGCTGGCCTCACTCCCTCTCTGAGACATCTGTTTCCCCAGTGTAAGCCTCTGGGCCAGGCTGCACAATGGAAGGAGATCAAATGTGGTTCTGTTCCAGGTCAGGAACTTTGGATTTAACTTTGAGGCAGAAGCTCAGCTGCCCTAACATCCCACCGCTCATTTCCACAGTGATACCCCCTGTCTTAAAGGTAGCCCGGCACGTCTTTGGCCACTGGTTTCTCGGGGTGGTAAAAATAGCTGAGGCCCTGGAGCTGCTGAATGATGAATTCTGGAAGGAGATGATTGATTCTCACAGCTGAGTCTCGGGGTCAGCAAGCCTTTTGCAAGCAGGGATGGTGGGGTGAGNGATGGGGGTTCTGCTATAGATAGAGCTGTTGACAGGTGATTCTGGCCTGCTCCCACCCGAGAAGAACACAGCATAAGCTAACTAAAAAGAACTGCACAGAGCTCTTGGAAAGGATGCAGACATGTGTACCCTTCTCTTTCAGGTCATCTTTGGTATTTTTGGTCATATGCATTCATCCCCCCTCCTTCACACTGGGACAAGACTCGAGGCAGGGAAAGAGTTTATTTCCAGGAAAGGCAATGGGGTGCTGGTCTCCCCTTAAACAATGGTGAGGAGCTGTCAGGGTTTATGAAACACCACAGGGACACCAATGTCAGGAAGCTCCCAATTGCTTAGAGTTAATATTTGATCTCCTCTCGGACTGGAGGAGGGCTCAAGCTTGCCTTGTTAGGGCTCTGGGCTTGGTCACCTGCTGTCTGAGTCATGGGGATCTAAGGTTAACCGTATACATGAAACTTCATGGAAGTCCTGGCAGGTAACTAGGAGGCTTTTAAGCCAGTGCCATGTCACAAAGCTGTGGGGCTGTGCACAGTAAACAGCTGGCCCTGTGAAGCTGTGCAGCTGGACTAGGTCTAGACAACTGGGAGATGGGACCATATGCATTTACTTTACAGTGCATATTTTCTAGGCAATCTATTCCCCAGTGTTCCGTAACGTCATAATAAAGTCTTAGAGAAAGAGAATGGAGCGGTGGGAGGAGGGAGAAATTAAGAAGCCAATGAGAACAGATATGTTTTCAGATGAGATTATAAAAGGGATGATGAGTTGATGAGGTGGCCAGACATAGAGAAGATATCCAGATGGCTACTGCTCTCCTTCCTGGAGAAGGCATTGTGTTATGATAGAGACGGAGGGAGGGCGGGAGGGAGGGAGGGAAACCTACTGGTTTTTATAAAGGATACCAGAGAAAGACTGTAGGGAAATCTGGGTTAGAAAAACAGGATAGAAAGCAGAGTNGACCTCACCTTTGTCTTTGGGGGACTCACGGGAGATGCAGGCACTGAATGTGTCCGTCCGCAGCCCTGCTTCTCTGAGTTACAGTTTGAGTGTTCTCCTTAGGTATGCCTCCTTCTCCTACTAACTCCAGCCCTGACTCACCTCTAAAACTCATCCAGGCCTTTATAACTGAATCCAGCCTCCCTGATTGTAGAGAGTACACAGCAGGTACCTGTATTCCTAGTCTGGCAAAATTCAGTGTCAAATCANAGGAGGTCAACCAAGATGATAAGGGGCATGGAGACTGAGTCAGATCAATGTGCACGGAGCAGGGTGAGGTGACTGTATAATTAGTCTAGAAAAGAAGGTCACCCTGCACATTGCCTCCAGGTCTGGCTCTAATAGTAGGAGACAGGAGAAGACCTTTTTATCCAGGCTCCTACTGTGTCCCACACCGTGCATGACCTTGCACATGTGTGGAGAAAACCCCAACTGTCCATCCAAACTCCATCTGCACACTCCACCAAGCAAACAGCATGTGGCGGCTGCCTGGGGCTGGTCTGTACATCAACACTGTGAGCCGCCCTTTGCAGGGCATGAAAAGCTTCCTCGTTCACTCCCAAGGCAACCCTGAGACTGGCTTTCCTTTTCCAGCGTGGTCACACAGTCAGCATTTCACACCTGGTGATGCCAGCTTCTTTATATCCACAGACTCTTNGTTCTCTTTCAAGGTGATGGGCCTCACTTGTGCCTGGTCTGACTTCTTGTCCTCCTGGTTGAACTCCTCTCCTCCAGTCTCCATCCTGACAGCTCAGCAACCCTTCCTCGGAGTGAACTTGATGTTACCACCCCATACTCTATTTACAACGCTTCGGGGGCTGTCTATGCCAACAGTCAAATCAAAGCTCCCGAACCAAAGCTCCCGAACCCAGCACCTCTAGCCCTGCCACCATCTAGCTCCCTTCTGTTCCAGCCTACAGCTCTCGAACCTTGACAAACACCCCTACAGCTGGTGTGACCTACTCTCCCAGCCTCATTGCCTGTTTGTCCACAGAACAACAACAGGCTCTTAAGGGTCCTTTCCCTCACCTACAAGCCTGATGCACTCTTTCCCTCCCCAATGGGCAGCTTTCTAGTCTCCACACCTCTTCTCCAGGATGGTCACTGGATGTACAGACTGAACTGATGTCTACACCACAGCAATTAAAATACTTTGTACCATTTATTTGTTTCCAAGTTTGTTTGTTTTTCCAAGCATAAGCTCCCTGAAGCCAGAGGCTAGACTGTCCTTCCTGGCTCCCTGTGCCTAATGCGGAAACCGGAATTGATCTGAAATAGAAAAAGATGCCCATGAGGGATGCTTACTGCCACAGATCACATTCTGTCTANGGCATAGAGTACTTGATTTGTTTTAACCAGACAGTATTGTATATAGAGCAACCATTTGTAAACAATTGTAAGGAGATTACGACACACTTAAGGCTTATGTCCAGGACAGGGATGAGGCCATAAAAGGTGCTTGGTCTTGCAGAATACCTTGGCACCCCCAGCATCTGGAAAGACACCGGGAGCCTGAAGNGATTCCAGGCTGTGGCCATCGTGCCTCAGGTGCCAAGGTTACCTCAGGACGAAGGTCAAGGCAGTTCTTCTGGCTGCTTGGATCTNCATGCTCTTTCTCTGTGAGAAGGAGTCAACTGGGGCCCCTTCCTCCCCTTTGGAAGGTAGGAANAAAATGTGCTCAGGAGGTTAAGCAACAGCTGCACATCTCATCCACCCGTCTGTGGTCCATGGCATGGCCTGTTGCCATAGATACAAATGAGCAAAATGAAGTCTGCATTTGAAGGCTTCACACTCGGCTTAGAAGGTAGGAAATGTACCAATATGAGGAATGCAAGTGTACACCTACCAAGAGATTTAAAAATCAAATTATCTTCTGGGGATGTAGCTCAGTGGCAGGGTGCTTACCTAACATGCATGAGACCTCTATCCCCAGTACAACAAAACACATATGTACATAATATATACATACACATACACACATAGAAATATCACACACCTATACATCTATAAAGTATTCAGAGCAGGCTGAGCCTGGGCTACCATACATCTCCTTACAGTAATCTATTTTCCATGAAACTCTGAGGTTGTCTGTCCTCCAGTCAAAGGTGGAGTTTGTGCCTCGTGTCTACTGATTTCTCCGAGCACAGGACACCCTCTACCTGGACCACTCAGTCCCTCTTCCCTGAGTACTCACCCTCCTCTGTTGCCTTCATCTGCTAACTTCCTCTGAAATGACTGCTTTCCCATCTACAGTACCTTCCTCCGCTTTAATCTTTGTTGTCTGCTCCCAGCTTCTTGCTTACCTCCTTCAAAGTACTTACTATACACGTGCATCTTCTCATACCCATTAAGGCACAGAAGGGAGGCATCTCCTCTTCTCCGTACTGACAGTATATGACTCGGGCGGGGGCTTAATTATCATTTATTAAGCAGATAATTAAGAGAGAAGGGCCCTGTGGTAGTTTGAAGGAGAATGGCCTCCATAGGTTCATATGTTTAAAGACTTGGTCTCCAGATGCTGGGTGTTTGGGGGGTAGGAGGGTAAGGATGGGTGGTCTTACTGGAGGAAGTATGTCAGTGGTGGTNGGCTTTGAGGNTTCAAAAGATTTATGCNGTTTTAGTTAGCTCTATCTCCCACTTGGGGACTAAGATATGAGTTCTTAACAGTTCCTGCNGCCACGTCTTCNCTCCACCATTGTGGACTTTCACCTTCTGACACCAGAAGCCCAATTAAATACTTTCTTTTAAAGTTGCCTTGGTTGTGGTATTTGGTCACAGCGATAGAAAAGTAACTAAGGGAGGCTTCTGTGGGTTTTCTGGTATTTGAAATGGGCAAGTTCTCAGAGAAGGCTTTGCAGGAGTATGGGCATTTGGGTATGGCAGATTTGGAGGATGGGGTGTTGCATGGTAAATGTTTTTTACAAGTGTAGTTCAGAGCAGGTGTATGAGCAGAGATGGAGTCTGTGGCAGCCAAGGGTGGGAAAGATGAACTGTGTGAAAGGTGATAAAAGGGGACATCTGCTGTCCCTTTTCTGTGTTCACTTCCCCTTCTGTGACAGATGGGAAGAGAACAACATCGACACATTTACTCCTTAGGTATGCCCACTGAGGCTAAACAAATTTAGCACGAGCTGAACAATTGGAACTCGGAGCTGATCCCGGGGGACTTAGCAAGAGCTGCAAGGGCACTGCAGTGACCCTGGATGATTCTGAAACCTGGGGAGTGACCTGCGGGGAGGGAATAAAATCTTCCAGCAAGCCTAAGCTGTTTGATCATGAGATTCATCCCCTGACTGAGTGCTCACGAAGACCTGGCCAAGGTCATTCCAGCTGTGCCAGGCCACTGGGCAGAAATCCCAGAGACAGCAATTTATTGCTCTTCACCCCCATCACACCTCAGAGAGTGTGGGCCTGTGTCCATGGGCTGGCAGACAACAACCCCTAGCCCTTGGAACAGTGTGTGTCCCCACTGCCAGCAAAATAACCATGTTTTTTGGTTTTTTTGTTTTTTGTTGTTTTTTTTCCCCACTGGGCCATTGGGTAGAGCTGACATTGGCAAGAGCCGTGGTGACTTATGACACTAGGATCATCACCAGAAAAGATGTCTCCCTCCTAGAGATTCGTCGAGCCAGAGTGAGCTGGTTGTTTTTACCCTTCTCTTCCTTTTCCCTCCCCTTCACAGAACAAATGTGACCCACAGTGCTGTGGGTACTCTGACCTGAGATGACAAAGACAAGTAGGCTGCACTTACTCTCTCGGCCTGCCTGCACCTGTTGTTAGTGATGATGCTNTTGGCGGTCCTCCGTTCTTCTGGCACCTTCAGCCGTTTCNGTGGTGCCTGCATCATAGTCCTAGGCACGATGTTCTCACTTGACTCCACTCATTCTCCCTCTANGACANGGCTAGGTCACAGCCACAAAGTCAAGGTTTTCTCATTGACCTACCACACTTCCTTCTCATAAATCCTACCTTGATGTCTTGGCACGACTGCAGGGGCTTGGAGTTTTGCTCCGTAGGAGTAGAGCCATCACAAAGCCAATAAGGCCCAGAACCCATTGGTCTTTGAATCAGGAAGGCAAAAGAGACAAAAGCAAATGGTCTTGTGCCCCTGTGTTGTCCTTGTGCGACATCAAGACGGTGATGTCCTCTGGGAGCGAGAACGGCAGAAGCAAAGCCAAGATGGAGAGCGGTTGGGAAGCACCACACATTCTTTCTAGCTTTAGTAGCCAGAGTTTCTTGGCAAAGAAACCCTCACNCAAAGCCCTGGGAAGTACTTGGGCATTTATCAGGTAGAGTCTAGCATCTATGGAGAGCTCACAGGCAAAACACCACAACAACCCTCTTGTGAATTCAGTCCCTCTCCCATCTATCATATGCTGGTGACGAGGAGGAAGAATGGATAGTGTCACACTAAGCATACTCCCAGAGGGGAATGGTGTAAGCCAGAATGCTTATGTTTCAGCTCCAAATGTGACAGCCAGCAGCAGGAGGTGTTGGCAAATCCCTGGATGCCAGGGATGTTTCTCTGAGCTTCCAGGCTGCTGCAGGTGATTGCTATTGCCTTGTCTCTGTGGCCCCCCCAGAGTCTGCCTGTGTACAAGTATGTACTGAGACTTTGGGGGTTTGGGGCCTCATAAGGGTCTGAGAAGAGCCTGCCGTGCCCATGTCAGCAGTCTCTGCTGCCCTTTCCAAGGGATGGCATGTTGTAGGTCATTAGGACTATTATGTCACCACTTTTGAGCATTTATGCTCTCAAGCAGTGCACTACTTCAAATAATTCATTGAATCCTCTCAAAACCCCACTAGGAATACATTGTCCCTTGACTTTTGCANCTGAAAAACCTGAGTTTTAGAAAGATGGCATCACTCATGATGGAGACAGCTGAGAACTGGATACGATTCCAAAGTTCTTGTGCTCAGGAAGTGAATGGTACTCCTACTTCCAAAGAGTCAAGGGGCACTAAGAAAATCACCAAAATACTGAACACTCAGGGTGTGATGACTCAAGCTGTAACCCCATCACTCAAGAGGCAGGAAAGGAAGAGTGCTTTGAGTTCAAGGCCAACTTGGATGATACAAAGAGATCTTCTCTCAAAACAAACAAACAAACAAACAAACAAACACACATTAGAAAGATCAGTTAGGTGTAGGTTGTTTAAATAAAGGAATTAGTTTTCCAGAATATGGGTTGGTACAAAGTGGGAATGCCACAAANCTACTAATTCTTGGCAGGATTTGAAGGCAGCCACGAGCTGGAAATGGCGTCTTCTGCTGGCAGTGGGTCAGAACACACTCCTCAGCTCCATGCTATTTGACACAGCTGGGATGAGGAGTGAAAGGTAGGATCACAAGGACATGGATGCTGAGGGAACAGGTTTCTGCTACCACCCACAAGTCTACTCATTTGCCTGTATGGTAGCCACTTGGGGCACTACATCCATTTTGAAGAGAGGAAAAGCAAGACTTCTGGAATCTACATGACTTGTACCAGGTTACAGAGCCATGAAAGATTGAAGTTAAGAAGGCTGGAGAAATGGCTCAGAAGTTAAGAACATGTACTGCTCTTCCAGAGAACTGAAGTTGGGTTCCCAGTGGCTCATATCCACCTGTAACTCCAGTTCCAGGTTATCCAATGTCTTCTTCTGGCCCCTGTAGGCTCCCACAAACAGGTGGCATATACACATGTGGGGAACACACATATGTGCAAATACATATAAATAAAAATATAATTTTTTT
>LZPO01116994.1:442172-461242 GCA_001675575.1 Neotoma lepida | reverse complement strand
TTATGCCCATCTCTCTAAGACTTTTTAACAGTCAAAGGGAAAGGCACCTGGCCGCAGCTATTAGCTATCTTGAACTAAAGGCTGTGGAGTCGCAGGATGACTCATGGGCTGTAACAGGTCCCTTTTTGGTGTCTACCCATTGGGGACCTTCCGTTGGGGCATTGAGAGATGACATATTGGAGAGGCAAGATGGCTGGTTGGGTAAAGGTGCTTGCTTACCAAGCCTGGCGACCAGAGTTTGATATGGGGACCCACATGGTGGAAAAAAAAATAACTGACTCAAGGAAGTTCTCCTCTGACCTCCATACGTGTACCATGGTGTGTGCACACATGTGCGTGTACACACACACACACACACACACACACACACACAGAAATAAAACATTAAAAACAATAGACATTGTTTCCCATGACATTCCAGAAAGGGCCAGATAGGAACCAAGAGAGGTTATGCTGGTCATGTGACCTCTGCTGCAGCTTCTCCCCTCTGTCATTATGTGTGAGGACAGCCACAGCTGCTATACAAACAAAGATATGTGGGTGGGTGTGTTCCAATAAAACCTTTTTTATGGACACTGCAATTTGAATTTCACATTGCTTTAATAGGACAAAGTAGTATTCTTTGGGGCTTTAAATACCATTTAAAAATANAAGAAAAAAAAACCATTCTTAGCTCACGGGTTACAGTTGCCAACTTCTAGACTAGGTCACTGAGGGGAGCATTTCCTCNTGTGCTGTAGGTGTATTCCTCAGACCACTTGCACCAAAGTCACAAGGATGTCTGTTAAGGTGGGGGTGCGTAGTCTCTACCCCAAGTGTACTGAGCCTGACACCCAGAGGCGGAAGCAGGAAGAGCCTTTTCCCGGAATTATGATTGACATCAAGTAGAGAGAGCCACATTAGCCAAAAGGAACTGGGGACTTTCTTAGATGTGCGTTTTAATTTGGGCAGAAAAAAGGAGACCAGCTGAGGAAATAACACCTACCTGGATAGGTGGTGTTTGCTTGTGTAAAATTTATTATTTTTATTTTATTTCACATGTAAAAGTGTTTTGCCTGCATGTATATCTGTCGACCACTTGTGTGCCTTGTGCCCATGGAGGCTAGCACAGGGCATCACACCCTCAACTGGAGTTCCAGACAGTTGTGAGCTGCCNTGTGGATGCTGGGAATTGAACCCAGGACCTCTGANTGGGCAGCCAGTGCTCTTAACCACTGAGTCATCGTCCCAGTTTCCATATTTGTTGGTTTGTTGTTTTGGTGAGGTAGTCTCATGTAGCCCAGGCTGGTCTTAAACTCGCTGTATATCTGAAGATAACCCTGAACTTCTGATGCTCCTGCCTCTACCTCCCAAAAAGTGGGATTCCAGGCGTGTCCCACTGTGCCCAGTTTATGCTGGAGATCAAACAAACCCAGGACTTGGTGCTTGCTAAGGAAACATTCTACCAACTGAGCTGCATCCCCGTCCCCAGGCTGTTTCTAGGATGTCATAAAGCCATTTCAATTACCTCATGTGAAAGGTGATTCATCTTCAAGACTGAAAAATTCCAAAAAAAGCCAGGTGTGGTGGCATACACTTTTAACCCCATTACTCAGGAGACTGAGGTGGCAAGTCTCAGAGTTCGAGGCCAGCCTGGTCTACAGAGAGTTCCAGGACAGCCAAGGCTATACAGAAAAACCTTGTCTCAAAAACAAACAAACAAACAAACAAACAAACAAACAAACAAACAAAAGTGCTGCATTTTAGACTCTCTGAGTGCTGCACCGGATGTCTAGTGAACAGTCCAAACACTTGATGTGCACACAGCTAATTTTGCGTTCTGGATCTACGTCATCTTCCTCCTAACTTAGAGAACCCCGTTTTGAGTCAGGCTCCAGCCCTAAGGAGGATGATCTTGTCAGATGATCTTGTCAGAAGATGCCAGATCTTGCCAGATAGCTGGCAAATGTTTAGTACCTGGATCTTTAGGAAGAAAACACTGACAGGTAGGGTCTGCCAATTCCTGTGGTATAAACAGTCCCATCAAGGCCACTTCAAGCCACCACCACAAGGTCACCAAAGTCACGGCTGGGGAGAGATGAATGCTATCAGTTTTCACCGTCTGGTATGTTCTGGCCCTGGTTAGATATCGCTCGGCTGTGATCAGGGATACACAATCATCATGACCCAGTCTTCCAGCCAGGGTCTGGCTTGAGAGCGAAAAATGTTCGGGCCCAGGCTTGGGGCACTTTAGGTAAAGCTTGCTTTCTCATTAAGGGAGTGAATAGCTTCTCTCCTCCTGCCCTTACTGCTTCTCTGTTGTGGTACTGCCGGCATCTTGTGATGGAGGCAGCTGCCCGAGAACACCTGAACGCCCCAGGAGGTGCAGAGCACAGCGAGGTCAGCTGCTTCCTAAAGCAAGTCTGTAGCCCTGCCTTTGGAACTTCTACTACTGCATGTTTACAAGGTTTCTCAATTGTTCCTGCTGGCTGAGCTAGGATTTCTGTTGCCTTCAGCAGAAAGTCTCAGTCTGATGTCCCTTCTCTTCATTTGTCATTTAGACTTTAAGAACAAGAACATTTGTGAGCTAGGTCTTTATTGGCTCACATTGGCAGATGGAGAACACAGTTCAGAGGCAGTAGGCCTATGGGCCAGCTGTTCACAGTTCATTATCCCCCTAAGGTGTCCTCTGAAGCCCACTTCTCTGTGAAACATCATCCACTTTGTACCTGACCTCTCTTGTTCCAATGCAGCTAGGACGTTATCAGGGCCGCTGCCACAGCGTGTGTGGCTGAAACTTAAGTGAATTTCATCAGCATGATTAAATACTTATTACATGAGTCAAACATACGGGCTTCATTAAGCCAGTGAACTCCCAGGAACCTCCTTCTCTGTTTATACAGCCCATCTGGACTCTCAGATTACTTAAAAGAAATGGGATAAATGGCGTTCGATATGACAGCCAGGTCATCTTTCAGCATTGTACTCTCAGAGGGAACCCATCTTCCATCACTAACCCTGGCATCCACACAGCTGAGTGGGGAGGGTTTCCCATTGCTTCTGGCCTCCATGAAAGCCTGACACGATGCTGAAATTGAGACTTTATGTGTAACGTGCCAGGACAAGACAAGCATGCTTTTCTCATTGAAGCATGGAGCATTGTCTAAAGTCATTTACGAGCACAAACCTTGAACCTTTTACAGGAAGGCACACCTTGAAAGCAAAATAAAGGACCTATAGGGGCTCAGTGAACTCACCTAGCCTCTGCTAGTCATTGTTGGAAGCTCTTTATCAAATTAAAGGCTTGCCACGAAGGGAGAGCTGAGAAGCAGCGACATACACTAAGTACTAAAGTAGATTTTAATTGGCTGTTTAAATGAGGGAACACTTCCTGGCACACATAGCAGAGTGTGCACAAACACCACACACACACACACACACACACACACATACACAGAGTCCCAAGCAGTGTGTAATTCAGAGGAATCGCAGGTTTTGGAAAGCCGACATCTCCCAAGTGAAACCACAAGCTTTCTGGGGACATGTGGCAGTCTACGCTCTGTAGATGCCACAATTATTATTTCAGAGACTAAGAAATAACAGTTACACAGAAGCAAGCTGCTTGAATGCTGCCAGATTCATGTTGTCTGTCATCCGGTTGAAGTGCCAAGGCCTCTTGCTCTTGGAGCAGGCTGAGATTTTATTTCGTCTCTTGTGTCTATCAAGCCATTAACATATAAAATGGGGGCATGAATGCTTATGCTTCAGGAATAAGAGATTTTCATGAAGCTCTATGGTGCCTGATACATACTGACAGCTCATTTTCTTTAAACTAAAGCCTTGTCTGCAATTCAAGATTACTTTTATTCTTAATAGCCCCAGTTAGGTCGAGAGGCACCATAACATGGTAGCTAGCAATGCTGTCTTTGATATCAAATTGATGTGGATTTGAATGCTGGATTCATGGCATCTTAGGTTTTCTCTGAGCCTTAGGCACCTTTTCTATAAAATGGAATAAAGGCATATGATCACACTTGAAACAACTTTGCCTAGTGACCATAGCAGGTATAATGGTCTGTATCCCTACCCAGAGAATGTCTGTGTTTCCTGCTGAGAGACGGAAGCCAAGAATCGGGTGACTGTGGGACAGGCCCCAAGGACACCTTGCCTTTTCAAATAGATTGCTAACTAAAGAGTGTTGAGTTGAATCATTGGTTAGGCTAACGGAGAAGTGTATCAACTGAAGGGGGCAATGGAAGGATTTTAGGGTGCGGAGATACATTNAGGACAAACAGGGAGGAGAGGGACACAGGCACACTCTGCAGCCTTGGGGAGCTCACCCCTCTTGTTAAGGTAGGTTTTCCTGTGGGAACTTAGTTGACTCTGGAACATTCCAGAATAGCTGGGAGAAGAGGTCAGGCCTCAGCTTTCCCAGTTTATTTCACTTTAATGTGACACCTTCAACTGACAGGGGAAAAAAATCATTATAAAACAGCTATTCTATTAGCAGTTGCTATTTCTTAGATTATTAATACTCTGATCTTGGACTGGTGAGAGGGTTTGCTGCCAAGCTTGGTGACCTGAATTTGATTTCCGGGATTCACATGGTAGAANGAGAGAATTGACTCCTGCTGATTGTCCTCTTACCTCCACAGGTACCCCATGGCACATGCTGCACCCCACAACTCATCCCCAGCAAAAAATAAATAAAATACAATTTAATTTTTTTTATACCCTGATCTTGCTATTTAAAAGAAGTTCCCATTGAAGTCCTTATCATAAGAACTCACACTGAGTGTGCTTGCACAGACCTCTGATCCCAACACTCCAGATACGGAAAATTAGGAGTCCCTCGGCTACTGGCAAGTTTGAGGCTAGCCTGGGTTGCATGAGAACCTATGGGCAGGGGAGAAAATGGAGAAGATGTTAAAGTCATCTTTAATAGGGCAGCCATGACTGCAGCCAAGGTATCTTTCAGCTTCCTGTCTGCACCACAATCTGATGTAAAGTTCTTGGGGTGAGGGCGTGGGACTAGTGAGGGCACAGGGACCTTTCAGATAGGTTTATGGATGTTTACAGATATTAAATAACCACAGCCTATAGCTGCTTGTGAGGAACTGTAAATACAGGACTGCAGGTCCTCGGAGCCATGTTGAATCGGGGAATGTTTTCATAAAGGCTGTGAAAACAAACGGTCCAGGTTGAAAGCGTGTGGCTACGTGAGTTCAAACACACACCCTCTGTTCCAATAACACCACAGGTCTGCACTTTCCCGGATGGACCACGTGGAAGAGAATGCACTTCTTTTTCCCAATATCTTTGTGGAGGGCTTTGAGAGACAGCTCTCACTCAATTTTCCAGCCAGGCAAGGCTTTGAACATGAAACAGAAGTGTCCCAGGGCTCTTACAAATGAGCCACAGCAGGCCGATGTCAGGGCCTGGATTCATGGGCTGCCGGGGGGGTTAATATCTCTGGCAATTACACAGAAGAAAAAAGCCTGCATTCTTCTTCCCCCGGCCTGTTTCACACATCCTTGGCAGCTGGGCTTCCCAATGCTTCATTTAGGCCAATGTCCGTGAAGGAGCCGATCAGCAGGAGCGGCCCATGGGCTGGCCATTTTAAGCCCTTGGCTTGCATCCCCACTCCCCTCGATCTGGGGAGACAGACAGGCCTTTGTGTGCCTGGAGCCAACTAAGCCAGGATGTGACTGCGAGCTGGAATCTGACCTTTCATGGGCTCCAGCACCTGTCAGAAAAACGAACAAGCTTCGGGTGTTTTTTCCGCTCTGGACTTAAATGCCACTTCTGTGACTCCCTCATGATGGAATGGTGCCAAGGCAGTTGTAGTCAACTACAGCTCTCTGAGGAGCAAACCTGAGACATAAGTGATGGACACCCGAGCTCTGGGGCCTGGCTAGCTCTCAGTTAGGGATGACTCCAAGCTGAGCAGAGGACTCCAGTGATTTAAATTAGGAGACACAGAGCAGATAAAACAAACATGTTCCTCCATACCATGCTATGTGTGTGTGTGTGGGTTATACATGTGTTGTACATGTGTATGCGTGCATACATGCATGTTCATGCATGCAACATCACAGAGGCATCCATCTGTCAGGGGTGGGGCTTAGGAAACAGTTTCAGCTGTCTCCTCTTGGTCTGCTGAAGCACCTCCCGAGTGTGAACTCATTTGTCAAACTTTGATTGGACTCTAACTTTTTCCAAGTGCCTAATATCTCTAAACCTCAACTTTCTTACCTGTTGAATGAGGCTCAAACACTCAATTACAAGATGACCATGGCGTAAATGAGATAACATGCAAAAGCACCAAGTGTCTTGCCTAAGCACCTTGGAGGTACTTAGTTACGGTCACCTGTCTTTGCCCTGCTGCCCAGCATGCTTGGGCTGGAGGAGAAACAGGAGCTAGTCACCACAGATGTTTGATTGACACATGGATATACCCTATCCTGATCTTGGAAGAGAGACTGATTAGCCCATCAGTAATTCATGGTGTGCAAAGGCAACATTCCCCTCAGTGTGCCCCAGAGTATCCTCTTCAGGGACTGCTTGGTGGCCTTTGATGTGAGGTGTCCCAGCTGCCTTAAGGGCTTGGGGGCTTTGGTATGGGTGGACCTGTGGTTGGTGTACTTGTCTGCACCCTGCCCAGGTTCAGAACCCTATAGGACGAGGGAGGCTAAGATTGTCAGTGTCCCAGTCCGTGAAGCTTGTCCTTTGAGATGAATGTGGCCTCTGCACCTGCAGAATTGAATCTGGATGTTTGTGTCTGCCACCTTGTTTTATAGGCTACCAATCTAGGCAGCTGGGAAGGAAGAAAAAATGTCCACAGTTACACAGAGCCCAGTGTGTNTAGGGAACATCAATGAACAAAAATATAAAGTGTAATCTATAGACGAATTGCTAAACGGTCTTATTAAATAAAAACACGGAGCCAGATATCGGGGTGAAAACCTGAGAGATCAGGGAAATNGGGAAAGCCACAGCTAACCTCACCTCACCAACTCCACAGCTTCCAAAAAGACCTACTTCNTGTCTACCCACACCTATATGTCTTTCTGTTCTGTTCTCTCATTTGCTCTCTCTGCCCAGCTACATCACTTCCTCTTCCTGCCCAGCTCTGTTACTTCCTGTCTGTCTGTACAGACCTCCAGACCTCTATGGTTAGTGCTGGGATTAAAGGCATGTGTCACCAAACTTGGCTCTGTTCCCCAGTGTGGCCTTGAAGGAGATCCAGACAGATCCCTGCCTCCCAGGTGATAGAATTAAAGGTGTGTGCCACCATTGCCTGACTTCTATGTCCAATATAGTGGCTGACTTTTTCCTCTGATCTCCAGGCAAGCTTTATTTATTAGAGCACAAATAAAATATCACCACATTTTAGAACAAATAAAATATCACCATAGTAATCATTATTCTAGAGGCTGTTGATAATTTTAAAATGCAGAAGTATCATTTTTTTTTGAGACAGTATCTCTCTATGTCTCCCTGGCTGTCTTGGAACTCACTATGTAGACCAGGATGCCCTTGAACTCACAGAGATCTGCCTTCCTCTGCCTCCTAAGTGCTGGGATTAAAGACATGTACTATCACACTCAGCTCACTGTATCTTTTTATATCTAATCTGATTTTGAAATCACATGGATTACTAATAAACATTAGAAAAGAAATTTCTGTTGTTTTGCTCTTATCACATCTCATGAAAATGGCTGGGTAGTTTTTAGTGCACGCACGTGGTATATGTGCCTCTGTGTATGTGCCCATGCACGCAGAAGTCATAGAAAGACATAGAATTACATAATTGCTCTGTAATTCTGCCTTATTCATCTGAGACAGTGTCTCTCTGTAGATAGACTGGTAGCCAGCAAGGTCTGGCAATCTTCCTGTTTCCAACCTCCACAAACAGGTTACAGGCCCATGGAGGAACATACCCTACTTTTTACAGATACTGAGGATTTAAACTCAGGTCTCAAGTGTTCTTATCCGCTGAGCCACTTCCCCGTCCCCAGACCCCTACTTTTTTCTTTTCTCTTTTTCGTTCTTCCTTTCCTTGGTTTTTAGAGACAGGGTTTCTTTGTGTAGCTTTGGCTGTCCTGGAACTCGCTCTGCAGATCAGGTTGGCCTTAAACTCAGAGATCCACCTGCCTCTGCCTCCCAAGTGCTAAGATTAAAGGCGTGCGCCACCACACCGGGCTTCTTCCTTCCTTCCTTCTTTTCTTCCTTCCTTCCTTACATTTTTTTTCCTTCTTTCCCTTCCTTTCTTTTCCTCCTCTTTCTCCAATAGGATCTCAAATAGCCCAGCATGACTGCAAACTCTCTATGTCGCTCAAGACCTTGAACCTGTGGTCTTCCTGAGTCTACTTCTTGAATGCTGGGATTATAGGCAAGCACCAACATGCTTTGNTTATATGGCACTGGGGCTTAAACTCCAGCATGGACGGGTAGTTTTGTATGGGATGTTTAGGGTAGCTAGACAAATGATGTAGACTAGGCTATGGTACAGCTCAGAGACATCCTGTTGAGAGAGACTGAAATTCAGCTGCTTGGAGCTGTGACTGGCCTCTGCGGAGGACTAGAGCCGAGGCCCTGGGCAGAGGAAGTGCCCAAGGGTCTCTAAATGTGGTTGACAGTTAACAAAAGCTGCTTTTTACAAAGGTGGTTGTGTGTAGCTGGATCTAATGTGAGTTAAGCAGATGTCTCTATTTAAGTGTTCTGAAGAATACGGGGGAGGCCAGTCAGTAAGCACAAATAGCGGCAAACTATTCTTAATTGCCTTTACTTCACTTAAAAAATACTCTTGCTAGTTTAGACTGCATTTTGTAACCTTTTGGTAGTAGCTCTTACAAACACAGTCTGGAGTGTGTCAAACATCTCTTTAAAGGGAACACCTTGAATTCTCACAGGGTTCATCTTGGGAGGAATTGTCCCCATTTCACAGGCAGAGAAAGGGCTCAAGGAGGCTGGGAGCTTGCCCAGCATAGTTGGTAGACAGCACAAGCAGGCCACAGCTCAGGGCCATATATCCCAAATTTCTAACCAGGACACTAAGTTGGCTTTTCCTGTGATTTCTTAAAATGTCATTTATGTACTACAGAAATTCAGATGGTCATAATTTGATTTTGCCGACACAAAGAGTTACTTTAGTCAATCAAATTGCATACTGACCACGTTTATTTTTATACCTCTTGAGAAATGTCTGGGTTTTAAAAATCCAAATGAAAAAAAAATTTAAAGGCTCTAAATTAGATTTTCCCTGGAAAGCCTGTTATCTGATCATGTTATTATTTGATGTTTGGTGACTACTCAGTGCTACTGCTTGGTCCTCCGTTGGGCAGTTAAGAGGTGGCTCTTTTAGTCTAATCTGAATATACTGAAGAGGGTCAGCCAAGCCCAGGCAGNCTTTGCTAAAGGTTTTTTGAATTGGTCACAGTTTTGACTTATAGATCATCAATTAGTTGCAGATGTCGGCAGCAATACGGAGTGTGGGACGGGTCAGGAGAACACTTCGTTCCCATTTGAAAGGAATTTAGAGCTTTAAAAAAAATACACTGTTAATTCTAAGCTGCCAACATATACACACTTATGCATGGATGGGATGTAACTCCCTGGAAAAACAATCAACTACTTGGAAGTAGTTCAGCATAATTCTATAGATTTTATAAGGTAATTAGATGAAACTTGGGTTTAAAAAATAATCATTGGCAGCACAGAGAATAATGAGTATCCTCATATTTTCCCATCTGTGTGGGTCAAAAAGGCTTTAACACTTGTAATATATAATCACAGGAAAGTGATGCCTGTAATAATGAGGTAAGGACAAGGGACCATAGATCAAGTGTTGAGTGTTGCTTGTGTCTGGGTGGCTCCTCCTCATCCTCACCCTCATTCAGAGCTGTCATTTACTCTACTTGGAGACAAAGAAAATGTAAGGTCCCCGAGGGCAAGGTCCACACAGCCTTCTCCTGNTCTGCTGCGGGTCAACTTCTGTCAGCCACACTGGGTGGATCTGCATCTGGGAAGTGGGATTTAGAGACACGGATTCCAGAACTTACAGAAGAAGAGCCATGGAGAGTTCCAAGGAGTTCACTGCAAAGGACAAGAGGGAGGACAGTGTCCGAGGCTAACTGACTTCCCTGGGTTTACCAGTTATGGCCACAGGCTGTATCAGAAACCAAGGCCTGCTTCTTAGCTCNGAGAAAGGGGCTCAGTGGAAAGGGAGGACCAGAGGGAGCCAGGAGAGGATGAACAAAATGCATGACCTGCATTTAGAAAAATGTCACCATGATACCCATTATTTTGTACAACTAATATATGGTAATATTTCTTTAAGTATTAATTTTAAAATTATTGGTGTGTGTGTGTGTGCTCATGAACATACATGTACACATGATGTGGAGGAAGGTATGGAGCACGGGAGCCGGAGCACGTACATGGAGGTCAGAGGACAACTTTGTGGAATTAGTTCTCTCTCCTTCCATTTTCAGCTGGGTTCTAGGGACCAAACTCAGGTCTCAGGCTTTCAGGGCAAACCCCNTTACCTGCTGAACCTCTTTACCAGCCCTTAAAGAACTGTTTTTATATTTTAAAATTAGTGTATATTCTTAAAAAGTTTCCAGGACTTTGCATTTCCAAAGATTGATACGTTTTAAAGTGGCAATAGATGAGGTAGAGGTGGTCAAGATGAAGACAAAGAGAAACNGGTCGGACTGTGTATGGTCCTTACAGAAGAATTGCCTGTCTTTGAACTAGGCTAGGATTGACAGAGAAAGAACACCGGTCCATATATAATTAAGTTTCCTAGTGGCCACATTAGTAAACCAATAAGAAGCAGGTAAAGTTAATCATAATACTGGATTTTATGTAAGTCATAATGTTCAAAATGTTATCATCTCAATATGTAATCCATGAGAAAATTATTACAAAACACCGACACTCCATGGTTCATATGAACTCTTAGAAACTAGGCTAGCACTTGACACAACGACACTTGAATTTGGACCACCTGCATTTAAAGGGCTCCAAAGCTGCACATGACCTCCGAGATGGCTCAGCTGGTAAAGACACTTGCTACCAAGTCTGAGGACCTGAGTTTGGTCCCTGAGGCCCACNTATTGGAAGGAAAGAACTCACTCTTGCAAGTTTTCTGACCTTCACATGTATATCATGGTACACACACAGAGGCACGCACACAAACACTAAATAAGCGTAATAAAAAATTTAAAACCGCATGTGGTAAGTGCTTTGGGCAGTACAGATTTTGACATCAATGAAAGGATATGATTCCAGTACAGGTTTTGACATCAATGAAAGGATATGATTCCAACCTCAGCTCTGTAACATTACTGGACGCTGCGTGACTATGATGGGATGTCCTGAGCGCCATATACATATTTATCCATATCCCCCTGGATTCCACCCAGTAGATGCCAGCAACACTCCCTGCCCCAGGGTAACAATAAAAAATGTCTTCGGATTTTGCCAAAGGTTGTCTTGTACTGGGAGCCTCGGGCCTGTGGCACGAAAAAAGCTGTGTGTGGGGAATATACCTGCAACTGCCCGGAAAATGTCACCCTCATCACCCAGACTGATNGAAGAAGGACAACTCAAAAAGAGTGATGAGACTTNGGTAGGAAAAGCTGAGCCCAGCTCTGAACTGAAGCATTTGAAGTTTGCTCCCTCGGCAATGATAGCCATCAAAGAATTCGGTGCAGGGGAATTAAATTAGCAAAGCTGTAAATTAAAAACATTTTCTTCCATCTTTGAAAATCCAAATTCTTTTCTTTCTCTTACTGGCATCCCCTCCCCACCCCACCCCTCCTGCTTAAAAGAAAAAGCATCATTTACAGAGCTAGTGCCCCCACTCTGCAACGAGGGGGTGGTGTTCATTAAATTCCAGAAGAGGGCTGGGTCTCCAAAGCAATCAAGCGGGCTCTTGGTAAGCAGGCTTGCAGCCACTTCGCTGGCATTCCACCCGCAGGAGGAGAGGAAGATCAACAGTAAAGCAGGCAGACTGGCTGTGGTTGATGCTGTTGGGGTTTCCAGAGGGCTTTGCTGGTGTAAGAGTGAGGCCAAGGCACTGCAGATGGAGGTAGCCTGATGCCGTCCAAAGGACCTGACCGTGCCTAAACTATTCCATTTGCTCAGCATCTCAGGTCTATAGAGCTCTCCAACTCCAATCACCATAGCAGCAAGAACAAAGTGGCCTATTACGAAGAGCCTTCTGCATGATCAAGCTATCACACAGCTCCGAGTATACTGCAGACGCTTATTTGAGAATGTTATTTGTGGGGGTAGAGTCTCCTTCTNCTACACTGGCCACCTTCCAGCCTGTCCTAGGAGGCTGACCTCTATGACTGCATGACTGGACTCTTCTGCCCTCTGAGTTCTTGTTGGGTTCAGCCAGAGGGATGCCCAGCAGGAGATCAGAGGGAGGGGAGACTGAGGTTGAACATTCTTTCTCTGTCCTTCCCTGCTGGGCTGTGGGTTGGCAGAGGCCTCAGCTCCTACAAGGTCAAGCCTCCCCAGATCCCCCAAACCATATTCTTTTCTGGCCCTTGCAGGGCTCAAGAAGGGAGGCCACAGNGCTGTCATCAGCCCCAGGGGACTTCCTCCTCTCTGGGGGTTATCTGGCATCTCTGTAAAAGAGCAGTTCACAAACTCTACAGTTATCCCTCTGAGTGCACTGTCTGCCTCCTCGNTCNCATCCTTCCANCCCCCTGCCAAGGACCTTATCTCCACCCCAACTCTCTTAAGCCTCTTCTTTGGAAAGTTCACATCTTTATGNGTCTCCTACAACCAGGAAGGAGACTGCACACAAAGCTAGAATTNGTAGGTCCTTGAAAAGCCTTACTCCACTTCATCACTACAATGGTAGGCAGGGAATTTCTCTGACTCTCCCTGGGTTTCCAAGAAACTTGCTATACAAGAACTGTGTTGATAGATCCAAGAATCTACACACTCGATTTTCTTCCAGAGAGGATGTGCATAATGGTTTATAATTCAGTATTTTCCTTTCTGGAATTTCTAACAATAATACTGTTGGAAAGGAACTTGGGATATGTGTCAAAGAAAATCACATGGGTGTTTTCCTTCGCTGATGTGTGGATTATCTGGAGGCCTCCAAACCCCANCTCCAGCTACAGTGTCTGAACCAACCCCGCAGCTGTCAGCCGTCCGGCCTGTGACTAGCTAGCACTGGGAAATGTGTCCTTTCCTCCTTCCTCTCTGCTCTCACATCTTTTCTACCCCATGGGGATATAGGCCTGGAAGTCACATCACCTGGCCTTCCTCATGGAGTCCTACCCATAAACAACCCCCCCAAAAAAACAAAAACAAAAAAAGCAAGCAAGTTCTTCCCCTGGGTTTTGTCTTAGTCGGTTTAACCAGAGGAGATGATCCGTGCCCAGCTGTGGTGGGGAAGAAAACCAGCAGAGCCTTCATTAAGACACTGTCCAGACACTCCTGAGCCCCCTTTTGCCTCTTGGTAGCATCAAGACTGAGGATCAGAAATAGTAGCCATAGCAACCAAAGGCTACATCAGAGACAAAAAAAAAAGGCTATGATAAGCGGGAGCCCCGTCTGTGAGTGCAGCCTTGAGAGGTATGCAGGAGTGAGGGCAGATACATGCAATCTATTGGGATTGAAGTTTTAGCCTCCAGGGTGACACAAAACTCATTTCTCTAATATTTTCCTCTCCACATCAGAGGAAGGAAGATGCCAGTCCTCTAGACATGACTTAGTAGTCATCCCTGAGTTCGTACAGGAATCACCTGGGATTTTAAATAGGCATCCAGGAGCTACCACCACATTCTCTGGCTTAGAAGAGCTGGAGACCAGCCTCTAGCACTGGACCATTCCTGCTAGCAAATACCATGTTACCCTCAGACCAGCAAACAGGCTTGTATTAATGTGGTGGTATTTTATCTATGTCCCCCAATAAAATTTATCTAAAGATCAGAGGAACGAGGTCAGCTGCTAGCCTTGCAAAATTAGCACACGCCCTTAATCCTATCACTTAGCAAGCAGGGTCTGTCTGGATCCCTGTGAGTTCCAGATTACACTAGGAACAGTCAAGCGTGGAGACACACNCCTTTAATCCCAGCATCAACCATAGAATTTTGGAGGTCTATATAGACAGGCAGGAAGTGACAGAAGTAGGTGATAGGAGGAAGTGATGTAGCTAGGCTGAAAGAGCCAATGGGAGAACAGAACAGAAAGGGATATAGACGTGGAGGTATAAGGAATTGGGACACTCCACTTTGGGAGCAGCGGCGGCCTCTGTGTTTTATTTAACAAGACCATTTAAAANATCCGTCTTACATATNGGGTCTTACACTATGTGTCTGTCATCCTGCTCCCTTAAAGTACTCCTCTTGAAGGAGATGCCAAATGATACCAAATGGTATCTCAGACAAAATAAGATTGGCATAAAGTCCGGGTAGAGCACCCTAAGTGTGGTACTGGGGTTCATGTGGGCAGTGATCCATGCTTCTCTCCTTCCTGTCCTGTGTGTATATGGTCAGTAGATGCTCTGAGGAGCTCCGGGCTCCAAGTTATATGGAGCCAACTTGTTGGGCCCAGTTTGGGTAGAGTATCCTGGAGAATAGATTGTTCCCAATGACTGTACGAATTTGTGCAATTGCTCAACACTGGACAGCCAGTGTGGTGCTGACATGCTGATTTGGAGTTACTCAAATCTCATATCCATAGCAATCTTGCAAAAGAAATATCTACCTGTTACCCTTCATGCTTCAGGATCAGCCTTGAGTGGATATATATGTTGACAATATGTAGTCCAGGTATTGAGACTATAGATAATTTGAGAGAAATGTGCAAATATTTTCCACCCATAGCTTTGTATTGTAGCTTTTTAAAAATTTATTTTTATAAAGTTTATTANAAAATTTAAAAACATCACACACAAAAATTAAACTGACCCAAAGTCTATACAAGTCAATGAATTTCTATACAGTATGGAATTCTCTGGGTGTATGCCCAGGATGGATCATAGTTCTTTTTTAAATTTTATTTTATTTTTATGTNTATGGGTGTTTTGCCTGTGTGTATGTCAGTGTACCACTTGTGTGCCCAGTGCCCCAGGAGACCAGAAGAGGGTATGACATCCCTTGGAACTGGAGTTACAGATGGTTGCTGGGAGTTGAATTTAGGTCCTCGGGAAGTGCAGCTGGTATTCTTAACCTCTGAGCTATCTCTCCAGCTCCAGACTATAGTTCTTTAGGGCAGAAAGAGACTGGCTGTAAACAGAGTGGACGAAGTGCCTCCATAGAGTCAGGAGTGGCAGACATGGAAGATTCAGCAGTTAGAGTAAGTTGGCACCTGTCTAAGAGGTGGGGATGACCTTCCGGAAATACCTAGAGGTANTGAGGACCCTGAGCTGGCCATGAGTGGGTAAGAGGCACTCACCATTAAATAATTAATGGAATTGCTGAGAATTATACTGTGTATATTTTTCCCCAGAATGCCATTCAAGATCAGACGATTTCACTAGCAAGGAAAAAAATATTATTGAAAGCAATACACTTGGCAAAAATCTCCAAATTTGAAAACATGGTTTCTTTAACAGACTGTGGAGCCATTAGGCGCTTTATTAGGGGGAAGCCACANACATTCAACAGGAGCCTTAGNTCCAGAACCATAAGAAAACAAATTCCTGTTGTTGATGCCATATAGGCGACAGTATTTTGCTACATCAGCCTAAAAAAACTAACATATGAATCAGAGATGATTGCACACAATAATTTTAGCATTCAGGAAGCTAAGGAGTAGGGATCACAAGTTCAAGGCCAGCCTTAGCAGTGTGGTCAGATTGTCTCAAATAGCAAGCAAACAAACAGGACTGCTTAGTTAAATGTGACAGAAAAAGAAAACTGTGTTTTTGTTGTTGTTTGAGACAGGGTCTCACTATATAGCCCTAGTTGGCCTGGAACTCACAAAGAGACATATCTGTCTCTGCCTCCTGAGTGCTGCGACTTAAGGCATACATCATCACATGAGGCTGTTGTTGAAATAGGATTTCACTATGTAGCTCTGGCTGGCCTGGAATTAGATATGAAGTTCAGGGCTGGCCTTGAACTCACAGAAATCTGCCTGCCTCTGCTTCCCAAGAGCTGGGATTAAAGGTGTGAGCTGTTATGGAAAACTGGGTTTTGATCTAAAATGTGTTGAATCATGATCAAGTTTGAAAGCAGATGAACTCCAGCGCCCTTTGTGGTTTGAGTATATGATGCTTTCCATAGGCTCTTACGTTCGAGTTCTTGCTCTNCAGCTGGGGATGATGCTCTAGAAGGTTGTGAAACCTTGCTGGAGGAAGTGAGTTCCTAAAGGTGGCCCTTGAGGTGTGATGATTCAGACCTGCTGCCTGTCCTCTTCCTGTTTCCTGACGATGGACACAATGTGACTAACCNTGTCAGGCTCCAGCAGCCGTGTCCTCCCCGCCATGATGGTCTCTGTCCCAAAGTTCAAGACAAAATAACTCCTTCCTCCCATAAGCTGTGTCCTGTCAGGTATCTGGTCACTGCGATGGGAAAGGTAACTAGTACAGTATGTGATGTATGGTGGGAGCTTGATGACTCCATTTTTAATGCCAAAGAGGAACGAGAAGGACAAATGACAGATGAGCAAGAGAAAGANTGGAGGAAGGAATGGCAAATGTGCATTTGTAAAACGTTTACAGGAAACTGAGAAAGACAGACGAGAGAAGGCATGAGAAGTNANCAACTCACTCACAAACCAAACTCATTCATCAGGTCGGGCATACNTCACCTCATGTTGACTTATTCTGGTTTNTNCATCTTGATAAAGGAGTTTGCAGTGGATTTTAATTTCCTGTTGGTTTGAGGAGACTTGAGTCTGATATTTGAAAATATTTCTAACCAACCCGGCTCTCTCCTGCCGATTGATTTCTGATTGGACAGGCTCTGATCTGATGGTGACTCAGCCACTGCTTTTGAGTCCTGGAGTGAGGTAATCAAGATAACGGTCATCTCAATTCACCTATCAGGGCAAAAGTCCTTCCAGAAACTTCCCGGGCTTTTAAAATAGACTGTCTCATGAGCTCAGGAAATGACCCACACAGAAGAAATAACACCAAAGACAAAAGAAGAAATCTCTTTATATTAATGATTTTGATAGGAACTTTTTATACTAGTTTATAATGTCCTTTTAGCATTTGACTTCCTTTCCCCTCCCCCATACCTTCCTCCTTCTGTGANTCCCCTCTGGCCCTCATTTAGTGTCACTTAGAGTTTTGTGCCATATATATATACACGAATTTATGCATCCACATGAAAGCAGTGTCCACAAAGAGAGGAAACAGTGATATCTGCTTCCTGAGACTGTCTTAATTCTCCTACTACGATTATCTCCAGTTGCATTGTTTTCTGCGAATGACACAAGTTTATTCCTCTTTGTGGCTGAGGAGCGAATCTCACTGTGCATATCCGCCGATTTGTCCTCGTTCATTCTTCTTGTTAGACCTGAGTTGATTCCATAATTTGGATGCTGTGACTAGAGCTGCAGCAAACATAGATAGGGTTGATCTCTGTGATATGTTGAGTTAGAGTCTGTTGGGTCAGTGCCTACCAGTGGCCTAGCTGGGTCACATGGGAGTTCTACTTTCAACGGTTCCCCACGGTGGCTGGAGTAATTACATTCCTACCAANAGCACATGGGTTTCATTTTGNNCACATTGTGGCCAATATTTGTTGTTATTTGTTTCCTAAATGACTGCCNTTCTGACTGGAGTGAGATGGAGTCTCAGGATAGTTTAGGATAGTTTTCACTTGCATTTCTCTGATGATTAGTAAGGCTGAATTTTTTTCATAGTTCATTGGCCATCTACAATTTCATCTTTTGAGAACTGTCCCTTCTCTTCATTTACCCATTTGTTGACTCTATCCTTCCTTATTTAGTTTTCTAATGTTTTGTATTTTCTAGACCTTAGTTCTCTGTCAGATGCATAGTTAGCAAAGGTTTCCTTTAAAAGGGAAATTTCCTAACCAGAGAGGAGAAACTTCAGGAAAATAAAACCACTCTAAGAAAGTATTCACCCAATAAGAGCTTAAAAGCTGTGAAACAGAGCTGGGCGTGATGGTGCAGACCTTTGCTCCTGTACTAGGGAGGCAGAGGCAGGTAGATCTNTCTGCGTGGGAGGCCAGCCTGGTCTACATAATGAGTTCCAGGCCAACGAAGGCTACGTAGAGAGATCTTGTCTCAAAAAACAAACAGCCCACGAAAGAGTGACAGAACTGNAATCATAACAAAAATGCACCCACTGGCTAAAGTAAGAGCAACAGAATAAACAATGTAGCACTGAATTATATCCTATAAAATAAATACCTACAGATCAATATAAAATGTTCAAATAAATAAGGAAATTCAGTAAGAAGAGACAAATCTCCCTGAAGAAGTCATATATATATTTCACACATCATCATATATCATATGTATATATATATATACATATACATGTACATAATTATACACACACACATACACACACACACACACACACATATATATATATGTATCACAAAGTGGAATTTGGAAAGGAAGGAATAGGTGATGTTACAGTAGCAAATCCTGGCCAGGGAATTGTGGTTGGTGTTGTCAGTGGGAATCTGTGAACATGTACCTTTGCTGTGGTGTGCCAAGAATGGCACTTTGCCTCTGTGGCCTCTTCCTTCCCTGAATCTCTGATACAAGTGTAACCATGAAAATAAGTCAGACGCACCCACGCGGAAGGACCGTCTCCAAGATATCTGAAAACTCACGAAGTCGTGTAAAACAGGGACAGTCTGAGAGACTGTCATAGAGCAGGAAGGGTTAAGGAAACAGGAGGATGAAATGTCNTGTCAGACCCTGGACTGGATCATGGAACAGAAAAGGGGTGTCAGGAAACAACGAGTGAAAGGCAGNAAACAGTGCCACCCAGACAACAGGAACACACACTGTTGACTCCTTAGTGTGACAAGTGAAAGACGCTGAGAGGAACCCTGACTGAGGTTAGACAAGGGTTCTCTGCCCTCTGCACTACCTTAGCAACTTTTCTGTAAACCTAA
>LZPO01116994.1:408624-420989 GCA_001675575.1 Neotoma lepida | reverse complement strand
GAGAGAGAGAGAGAGAGAGAGAGAGAGAGAGAGAGAGAGAGAGAGAGAGCATGTTGTACATTAAATATGTGACGACAATCAATACCATGAGTGGTATATATATCATACACATCTCATACTACCTTCTACTACCCCATGGGATTTGCTACGGGCATCCATAGCTGTCCTGTGTGAGGGACAAGAGCTGACTGATGTCTCACCTTTGGCAGTTTGGTGGGGGGAGGGCAGGCTCTCTAAGGGAGCAAGGGAGGCAGCTCTGCTTTGTGTACCAGCTCTGGTGGAGAGGTGTCCCGTGGGTTGGAGGAGGCCACAGCCAGGGCAGGAGCAGGGAGGGCACCTGGGGCATGCTGGGCTCCCCAGGGGAGCAGCCAGAGGTCTGGCCCATCGCCTGGGGAGTTTGCTTTGGCCTGGTTAGTTGCCTAGCCCAGTGGCAGCTGTGTCTCCTTGGACCTGCCCTCTCTGGGACTCCCNTGCTGCCCACAGTTATGGATTCTGAACAGAACATAGCAACAGTGCACAAAACAATCTCACTGAAAGAGAATTGGAGTACACAGATGCCTTTGGAAGGGACCTAGGGCCTGGCCTTCTGAGCCTTAGGACATAGCTTGTGTTTGGGAATCTTAGCAGGGACCCAGCCGGCCACTGGCCTAGCCCTGACCTTTCAAAGGATTCACACTGGGTTGCTGTTTCTTTACAAAACAGAACTACACAATGTTCTTTTTGCAAACTTCTAAGTTTAGGGGAGAGTCAGAGGGAGTCTGAATTGTGACCCCATACAATAGTCCCTTCTTGAAGTACTCACAAGTGGAGGACCTTTCCTATCAGTCATCCTTGCCTTGATTGCCAGGGAAAGGCTAATATTACCCCCTGTGAGACCACATTTACATCTCTCCTGCCTCCTTCTTTTCTTTTTAGGAGCGTTGGATACTTGATTTTCATTCTTAAAATTTGTGTGTTGGCACACGCCTTTAATCCCAGCACTCGGGAGACAGAGGCAGGCAGTCTCTGAGTTTGAGGCCAACCTGGTCTACAGTGTGAATTCCAAACACAGCCAGGCCTACAGAGAGAAACTCTGTCTGGAAAAAATCATATATATATATTTGTGTGGGTGATGATGGTGGTGGTAGTGATGGTGAGTGATTTTTGGACAAGGTGTCTATGTGTGTAGCCCCAGCTGACCTGGAACTCATGTAGCCCAAGCTGGCCTCAGACCTATGGTTGTCTTCCTGACTCTGTCTTCATAATAAAGGGATCACAGGCTACTGTGTTTTGTATATTGGAGCATACTACACCTCCATCAATACTAGCAGTCAAANAATTTTTGAAGTAAACATTTTAAATGAATTTGTAGTTATACTTGGCNTTCCTTCTCAAGTCAGTGAAAACAGTGAGATGATTTTTTAAAATATTATCTGTTATGTAATGGCTATACCATTAATGAGTAGACATTTATAAAAACACAGTAACCTTATTTTGTTTATTTTTGGATCTTCTCTGCCCCCTTCTTTTCCTCCCTCCCCCCAGCTCCCACACCCAGGGAGAGCAAAGGCACGATCAAATTTAGTATTTACCAACTATGACCTTTGTGACCCTGTACTAGTCATTTTGAATTTCTAAGCCTCTATTTCTTTATCTGCAAAACGGAGTTAAGAACACCCAAGTTAGCTTGTTGGGCTGACAAGACATATTGCATACAATGTCTACTCATAAAATATACTNCACGGGGAGAGTTACAATAATACGACATGGTGTTGCCCTTCTGAATGAACTCAGTCCACCCTCTACCCTGAAGAGAACTGGCGTTAACAGTCTCTGAGAGCTCAGGTCAGCTATGGCTTTCGTTGGTCCAACTCAATTTCCTGTTATCTCACCAAAAGGAAGAGCCAAGGTCTTTCTCCCACCTGAACATCTGCTTTAGCCTGGGACTATCTCCTCTTCTCCCCCACCCCACCTCCTCTCGCGCCCGGTTTAGTCCACTCTCCAGGCAGCATCCACCTCGGTCTTTTCAAAACAAAACTTTTGAGGTAAAACAAACAAAAAAGACTTCAGAAACCCCACAGTATGTCACCCCCTTTCTGGAAATCCCTCTCTGGTTTCCCCTATCCTCCAAATTTACCAGCATTCTCCAAACCAGGGTCTGCCTGCGGCCCAGCCATCCTCGACCTCTGGCTGCATTTCAGTAATATCACTGCCTTCTGCCCTTTGTTTCCCTGATGGCAGGAGTGCCTCTGCCGCCTTGAGGCCCTGCACGTACTGTTCCCTGAGTGTGGAACTCTCTTTCCCTAAACTGTGGACTCTTTCAGTTCAAGTATTATCTCCTTAGAGATGTATTCCACCACTGGGTCCAACCAAGGACAACNCACTACCCGCCCCCCTCAATCCCACCACCCCCACCACCTACTCTCTGCTGTAGTCTGGATCTGGAATGTTCTCAAAGACAAACATGTTAAAAGCTTAGTCCCCGGCTTGGGCNGAGGTGAATCTTTAAGGGGTCGGGTCTGGTAGGAGACTTTTAGGTTATTGGACCATGCCTGTCTCAGCCTCCCTAGTGCTGGGATTAAAGGCGTATGTGCTTCCCAAGCAAATGCATGAGATCTCAAGTGCTGGGATTAAAGGTGTGTGCCACCACTGCCTGGCCTCTATGGCTAACTAGTGGCTGGATTTGCCCTCTGATCTTTAGGCAAGCTTTATTTGTTAGATCATACACAAAATATCACCACAACCAACCACAGCCTGCTTACTCATTTTGCCTCAAGCCCTACCAATACGCCTCATTTTCTTGACTGTAAATATGTTGCTGGCTTCTGTAGGGAAAACTGGCATCATTGTATACTGCATTAGACAATTGGGNCTGGGTTTTTCAAGCGCCGTCTTGGCTTTTTCCAGAATGCCAGGCAGATCTGGTTGTTCAGACACTGTTGGTTTTGATAGCTTCCAGCGTGGATTGTGCTGTTGTGGATTATACAGATGTATATTTTTTTTCTGAGTAATTTGATTTTGATCAAACCTCTCAATATACATTTTACCTCCCCTTAATTTGCAAACTCCTGTGTATTCCAGAAGAATGTGATCTATGTGGTTAGATTCCTTCATGCTTATCTCATCTCATGGTTATTGGCAGGAGATAGATGTTCAAAGCATGTGAAGACTAAACTCTCTCTTTCTCTCTCTATGTGTGTGTGTGTAGAGATGTGTGCAGACATGAGTGTATTCAGAAGGCCTGGGACTGCCTTTAGAAGTGCTTGTTTAAGAGAAGCAGATTTTTCTAGCCTGGATATTGGTCAACAGGATACCACTGTGCTTAGCACTTCCCCAACCACATCTACCACAGACAGTCAACAGGACATATATCTAAGGCCAACCAAATGTTGAGGGTCCAAATGGCTTTGAGCACATCCTGTGGAGGATATTCTCATGGTGTCTGTGTGGACCTCATAACTTTTGTATATGTGACCTTTGGGACTTTACCTTCCAAAGGTTAAAGTCTTTAGAATATCGATGTGATACAGCTCAGTGAATGGAACCATCATTTCTAACACGGGCTGTGGAGAATCTTTTCCCTCATCATGGCTCTAAAACCACAGTCCCTTTATGAAGCTACCTAGGANCATGAAGTGTCTCCAGGTCCAGGATCTGCAGACCATAGTTTATGTTTTTCACTGTGGAAAGGGAGTATTTGTAGGAAACAGTGAAAGGCAAGAGAAGCTGTTCTGGGCACACATGGGAAAGATGGTGTCGAATGGCAGGGCAAACCACTGTGGTAACCTCCAGGAGTAATTATGGACATCTGGATTGATGAAAAGAACCAAAGGATGGCAGGCACTCTGCATTTGGGACTAGGTTTTCCCAAAGGAAGGTAAATGGAAAAAACATGTTTGCTTTAACTGCTGACTCATGGCACAAAGTTTTAATTCAGAGGCTTTAATTGAAAATGCAGCAAGAATGTCAAAGATTTACATAGAAAATATTTTAGTATATTGGCAAGATACTAATTCTAAAACCAGATGGCCATTGTAGAAAAATCAACCGAGGGGCCTTTGTTTTTCTTCTGTTTATTTGCCTGAGGCGTTTTCTTTTATAATTTTTAGTATTCCATTANTTATAAGTAACACCACCTTCCCTTTAAGATTAAAGAGTAATTATGGAGGTTTTAAAACATACATGACACTTTAAAAATATATAAAATCGTCATGGCCGAAAGCTGGTATATGAAAGCATTCTTGTGATAGAAGCTTCGTGTCCAAGACACTCATTCCCTCTCCCTAGAGTCTGATCTAATGAGACCATATTTCTCAGTTCCTATTGACCATGACTGCTGTTTCAGTCAGGGGTCATTCGCTTGCAACAGAAGGTTGGACCAGGCCTGAAATTAACCCAGAAAGTAGAGTTTATTGTAAGAATACCCGTGCTTTTCACTCTCCAGAGCCCACATTCAGGGCGCTAAGCTGGGAAGGTCATCTGAAGACATATCCATCTTTCTCCTGAGGCACGGTTGGTCTCCTCTCACCTCTCAGCACACCTGCTGCATGATGACCACATTGCTTCCCAAGCCTGGCCTGTTCTGCTATTCTGAAATTCATAGGCTGAACAATGTAGGTTCAAAGCTGTTGTCTTCATCTTTATTTACAATTTGCACCATCTTTTAAATTTTTTAAAAGGATTTATTTATTTTTAATGATNTGTGTCTTTTTGTGTTTGTGCCGAGGGAGTGCAGGTGCCTTCTGAGGCTAGAGGTGTCTGATTGTCCAGAGCTGGAGTTACAGGCAGATGTGAGATGCCCAACATGGGTGCTGGGAACTAAACTAAGGTTCAGCCCAAGAATAGTAAGTGCTCTTAACCACTGAGCCATCTTTCTAGCATGCATAACATCTGTTTTTGAAAAATTTTATCTCTCATCATCTGTTCTTTCTTACATTAGTCATTAATTAAGAATTTAAAAAATTATTCCATTTTCCACTCCTTATTTGTTCATTACACATTTTTTAAGAACTTTTTTTTGTTTGTTTGTTTGATTTTAGCTGGAGAAATGGCTCAGCCATTAAAGTCCAGGCTCACAACCAAAAATATGAGAATTTTTTTTTGTGGTTATTACAGAGATACAAATATGCATCCTTGACTTACTGGAACCTATTATAAATTAGTACCATTAATTCTTCTCAGACAATTAAAATACCTTATCACATTTAAAACCATCACTATGGTCTAAATATTTATGTCTTNNCCCCTAAATCCTTATGTTGAAGTCCTTGCCTCCAGCTTGATGGCACTGGGACCTGGGGGAGACAACTGGCTCATGGAAACAGAGGCCTCAGGAGTGGAATTAATGTCCCGACTAANGCGGCCTGGAAGGGACTCTTTGCCNCTTCTACCTTGGGAAGACACAACAAGAAGGCATCAGCTGTGAGCTAGAAACCGGTCCCCATCAGACTCGGCATGTGCCTTAATCTTGGGCTTACCAGCTTCCAGAATTGTGAAAACTAGAGTTCTGTTGTTTCAAAGCCGCCTGGTTTGTGGTATTTTCTTACAGCAGCCTGGACAGATGGAGTTACCCGCTCTCTCTGCTTTGGCTGTTGTTATTGTTGTCATATGTTTTATTTCTGCATACTTTTCATCCCACAAAACATTATTGTTGTTGTTTTAGGCAGTCAATATTTATTATGTTTTACCCAGTGTTTACCTTTTCCTCCTGTACATTCCTGCTGTATTACCATGGTTCCATCTAGCGCTGCTTTCCTTCCGCCTACAGAACTTCTTTGAGCATTTCTTTTAAATAAACAGCTGCCGCTGACACATTCCCACCGTATTTGTCTGCCTAGGTCTTTGTTTCAAAGCTTGCTCAGTAACTCTCATAGATTTCCCATCTAACACTTTCTGCCCAAACTTACGTAAATTTGTTTTCCCTCCTTCAAGAATAGACTGCCCTAATTACAGGAAAGCTTTGCGGTTTATAATTAGGAGGTCTATGATTCGAGTACATGATCGTGTGAAACATTTTTTTAACACAAGGCTGTTTGTGTGCCAGGCAATGCACTGGTCACTGGGACTATAAATGCAAATGAGACCTGGTCTTGACTCCTAGAAGATCATAGTGTAGTGGAAGAAGGCTAAGACGTGGTTTACATGAACGTGATAGCTCCGGGATAGAATTATATGCAGAGGATATTTTAGGAGCCAAAGGAAGAAGACTCAAGTTAAAACTNAGAGCCAAGGGACACTGTCCAAGAGAGATACCTTGAATTTTAAAGAATAGAATTTGCTAGATCCATCTATCAGTTAAAATTCTATAGGGCAGTGATTTTCAACCTTCGTAATGCTGAGACCCTTTAACACAATTCCTCATGTTGTGGTGACCCCAAACCGTGAAATTATTTATGTGAGAATGAGAAGTGGTCAGGAGCAAAGGATTCGAGGCAAAGTATACCTACCGTGCTCTCTGCCCCGAGAGAGCATGGAGATGACGGCTGACTTCCCAGCTACATGATGAGATCTAACTGGTAACTTCCTTACATATCTTCAGAACCCAGCCACATGCAGAAGAGCTCAAACANAGTGGGCTGTGCATGGCTTTTCTTTACAGAGTCTGCTTTCAAGAGGACTAATTTGCCAGGCGGTGGTGGTATATTCCTTTAATCCCAGCTCTCAGGAGGCAGAGGCAGGCAGATCTCTGTGAGTTCAAGGCCAGCCTGTTCTACAGAGCTAGTTCCAGGACAGCCAGGGCTGTTACAAAGAAACCTTGTGTCAAAAAANCAAAAAANCAAAACAACAACAAAAAAAGAGGACTAATTTACTCTTGGAGATCAACATTAACCCCTTCTGAGGGTGGTGCCCCGTGACACAATTAGCTTCCTCTAGGCCTCATTTCTTAAAGATCCTCCCACCTCAACATGGCCACAGTAGAAACGAAGCTTCCAGCAGGTGATGGGCATTAGGAAAAACCAAATATTTTTAATCAAAGTTGAAGAGTCAGTACATCATCTCCAGCCATAGCCCTGCTTGGCCTAGAATTCTCTATGTAGACCATGATGGTCTTGAAGTTACAGAGATCCTTCTGCCTCTATCTTCCAAGTGTTGGGATTAAAGGAATGTGCCACCAGGCCTGACTTTGACTACCTATAAACGTGTGTGGACTCTGCTTTCCTGTGTTGGCCACCGCTCCCTAGACATACTAAGAATGCTTTATTCTTTGTTCTTATCTCCCNTAGGACCTAGCTTAGAGCTGAGCATGGATGTTTGATTTTTATGCTCTCTGCTATCCTAGGGGACAATGTNTCNCAAATTTCCAAGGCTGTCCACTACAAACACCTCATTAAATAGGCAGTCTGANACAAAGAGCACTCAGTGTCTCAGCTTGCAAGGGAGAGAGATTAGGACACATCCCTGAAGAACTGTCACCCAGTAGTAAGTAATGTTGAAATATTCTGAGTATCAACATTTAGAGCTAGTGACATTCTTCCGAAAACTGAAACTGGAGTTCCGTGGGATTTAAAAGGATAATTTGGGGGCCTGGAGAGATGGCTCAGCACTTGATGTGTAAATGAGTCATAGATGCGTAAATGTGAATGATGTAAAGAGTCCTCTTTTAGAGGACCTGAGTTCAGTTCCCAGTACCCACATGGCAGCTCACAACCACTTGTAACTCCAGCTGTAGGGGACTCAATGCCCTCTCTGGCCTCCATGAGGTCATACACTTACCTGGCATACACTCAAGAGACANATAAGTAAAAATCAATCTTTTTTAAAAGATCATTTTGTTTTACCCAGTCTTTCATGATATAGCCTACTGAGCCCATGCTTGACTCCTGGAAGCTCTTGTGAGCGGCCTGGAAGCTTGCCCTACCCAGTGTTCTGGTTCTCCCAGAAGCTCCAAGAGTGGCCTGGCTCTCCAACACAGCTGAACCCTTATGTGTGCAGTTTCTTCTAGAAGCCTGTAGCATTTATTATTATTATTTTTTTGTAACTCCTTTTTTTCCCTTGAGAACCACGTATTCTCTGCTTCCTCTCCAAGACATTGTCTATATACCCTAAGTGGAACTACTGACTTCTCCCTCTGTGACTTTTATTTCTGCCATAGTACCTCCTGTATCACANTAAAATTGTCTATTTACCTAACAATCTCTGTTACAGGGGCCTGAGGTCAGCATTCATGTCTCTGCCCCCTAATGCCACATGTAATAGATACACAGAATTTTTCCCTTGAATGAATGCCCATCAGACTTTCTTTGATGAGTAATTGAAAGAGACTCTGATGGTCCTAACAAAAAATAAAGGGTCTGCTGGTGACTGAGAGCAGACCAATGGAGAGACAGATGCTGGGTTTGGAAAATGGGTAAGACTAAAGAGAACTCGAGGCCTGTCAATAGAGGAAAACAAATCCTCATGACCACACACCCTGGCATTCTTCATTTGGGGTTCTAAGACTGGGGAAAGTATCCCAGTGAATGGGGCTGTGTCATCTGCACACAGGCTGCTCCATGGCCAGGCTGGGGTGAGGCTAATTGGCCCCCTTCAGCTTGAAGGACTACAAAGCAGGGGGAATGCACGGCTTCCCACCAAGATTACACAGTAAGGAAATAAGCAAAGTCAATTCCCATTCCCTGAGAGGAAACTAGGATGTCATCAGAAGGGGAATGAAATATATCTAACCAAAAAAAAAACAAAATCAAACAAACAAAAGACCAGTGTCTACTACTATAAGTAAGACTTTACACAAAAGGGAACCATAGACTTCAAAATCAATTTAACACTGGATGGTTTGATTTCCAGCGAATCACTCACAGCATCCAGCACCTTTCTTTACTTTCCTTGATGAATTCAGAGCTCTTGCATAAATTTAGTAATGTGTTACACACCCCTTGGNCTTCTGATTTACTAGCTGCAGCTGAAGGATTGGACTTACTACAGAAAAGAGCTTGCACACTGCCGTGGTTTCCAGGCATCATGGAGTTTGCAAACTCTGCTATGGTTTCCAGCCATCATGGAAGTCAGCTCTTTAGCTCCCTGGAGAAGCTAAGAATTCTAAAATGAAGNGCCCTCTGCTCTGGTTTCTGCTTCTCAGCATTTCTCTTCTGTTTTCACATACTTCTGCAGCCTTAAAATTAAATCTAAGAAACTCATTCCATATTTTTCATCATCGGCTTTTGAAAGTGAATGTTACGGATTTATGGTTTGGGTTCTTTGATGTTAGAGCGGCAATCTATGCTTGCTTCACTTGTTTTCATTTCATTTTTTCTACACTTACGAGCCTCTGATAATTTGATTTATTAAGACACCACAGTCAAAGTAGGGGAACTGATAGCATTTGCATTGTTGAAAAGTGGAGAGTGTCCGGAAATATCAGGCACTCGTTCCCTATGGAGAGNTCATGTCTATTGTATGTTTCCCCCACTCCCTTTGGTCTTCTGGTAAGCTTGGCATTAATTCAAGCTCATAAGAGTATTTATGACAAGGAGTTTTACAGTTATCATAATTACTAATATCAATAAGTAACATGGATGGATTCTCTTTCCTCTCCATGTGNCGATGATGGACCCTAGTCATTACTTTGACATTCATATGGTACCCCATCAAATATACATCTTAGGAACTAAGTGCAGCTTAGGAATCTCAGAGTTAACTCTTGTACGTTATGAGTCTGAGGAGAAGTAAGGACTGAAGGGCATGGCTGACACTTACTACAAGTATCTATCTCTATATCTATCTATCTATCTATCTATCTATCTATCTATCTATCTATCTATCTATCTATCTATCTATCTATAGAGAGAGTGCACAAGGGCCATAGTTGAAAAGTCAGGAACCCCAGGCCTCTGTCTCTTTGTCAGGAATTACACAATCACTTTCTTTTCAAATTTGACACAGCACANAGTGTGACGTTGCCTGTTATAAGTCTCTCTGGTCAACAAGAAAACAGAAAAGCAATTAGAATTGCCAGGAAATACAAAAAGTNGTGATCTCAAAAGGAAGCAAACTACTCACTCTATGGGATGAGCTNGTGTGAATGAAGTTTCAAGAAAGAGTGATGCCATCCAATTGGCAATGAATGTTTTCACAGTCACTGCAAATGCTCTTTTGACTTTTGAAAAAAAATTAATTTCTGTAGACAACGTATGTGAGACTTCATTGATAATTACAACAGACNATGACAAAATGGCTGATCTTGGACACTGAAAAGTAGCAATACAACCAGAAGTTAGGGAGAGAAGATAAAGGGACAGAAAAAGAGTGTGCATTTTCTTGCATTCCCCGATAGAAGAGGTACTGTTTAANGACGCTGTACAAAATGTTATATTTTTTAAGGCATAAAAGTAGCTAACAGAATTAAAAAATAAAAAGACAAAGTTGTAAAGGAGTTTTAAAAGAGTCAAAATTTTTAGTTTTGCAAGGCAACAGTCAATAGTTTCTCCTTAAAGCTGATGAACCAGAAAACAGTATAAATATGCTGTTTAAAGTAGATAATTGACTTGGGGNAGGGGGGATAACCATAAACGCATAATACTGCTTCCTTTAAAAAGAGTTCCTGGGTTGGAGATCATTAAGCATTATTTTTAGTATTTATTTCATAACTTTCCAGTTAAATGATTATTTCCATGTGCACATTTTACACTTTTTGTAATAAGAACCATCTGAGTACTATTCACTTCAGTAAGTTATCAGCTAGGGTTGGCTCCCAGCATGTCCATGCAGAAATGGTCTTCATCAGAACAAACTAGGGGCTCTTCCAAGGCTGGNTCAACAGTCTTGTGTCTNCATCTCTACTCCTGCACCCTTCCCAGTGTTTAGTCCTGAGATGTGAGGCAAGAGAACCCTTCTGTCTGAATGCACCGCTCTTTTTATACATGTCCAAAGAAAAGGCGTGGATGGGTTTGGCTTCCTCACTTGTGTCTTATTATTGGGGTTCTGTGGCACAAGAAGCTTCAGCTGGACTTTAATGGTAGCTGGGGTGCAAGAATAGGAAGCAACCTACTGAAAGGGTGCAGCATGGAGCGGTATTTGAAATGTATTATTTCCCATGTATGTATAAATGCATAAATGGTGTGCAGACACACACCCCTCTCTTGAGGCAGCTGGTACCTCTGGTGACAAGACTCAAGAAGGAGAAAANGTGCTTCTGTAGGACANCAGCAATAATTCATCCCCCCCTCGCCCCGTGTGTTGCATTTGGGGTCTTTTTTGGAGTGAAGGTTGACGTTTATTTAATGGCTTTTGCATCATTTTTAACCCACGTTCAGTGCTTTGTATTTCTTGGANAAGCATAGTAGCCAAACAAGGNTAGTTTTCATGTCCATCTTTAAAGAGTTAAGAGCAATTTTGAGCAATTTTAGTTTTATAGGAAAACTGAGTAGAAGTTAAGAAAGTTGCCACACACTCACTCTCACATCCCCTTTCCCANATTACCTNGGCTTGGCATCTTGCCTTTCTGGATAGTCAACTTTAAGAACGAAAGCCCNTAGGTGANATAGATTGGGGCTCACTTTTGGTGTCGTGCATTTAAAGCAGTGGTTCTCACCTCTCCTAAAGCTGTGACCCTTTAATATGCTTCCTTGTGTCATGGTGACCTCCAGAAAATTATTTCATTGCCACTTCATAACTGTAATGGGTCGCAACCCACAAATTGAGAATCTATTATTTAAAGTTTTTTCTTTGTTTAAACAAATTCATAATGTCACACCGAATAGGATTCAGGACCCGAAAACTCTACTGTGTTCCACTCCTTAGTCTCTCACTCGGTTGTTTTCCCCCTCAATCTGTGATTTCCACACCCTCCTGGCTGGCCGGTCCCATTTGCCTGCAAAATGAAACCAGGGCCCCCGCACCTGTTCGGTCCATTGCTGACTCCGCTCTGGGTGATAATAGTATCATGAGTGGTCTTCAAGCACCTCATATCCTGCCACTACTGCCACTTGTCAGGGGAAAACCCAGACAGGATGAGATCCACATTCCCAGCTGTCCCTGTCTTCCAAGGAAAAGAAATCTAAAACCAGTGGCTGAAGAGTGAAATCAGATACCCCGGGGAAGGGGTGGGGATGTCAGGTCCCTGGTGGTCTGTAAGAGAGGCGCCGANCGGGAGCTCCAAGTGCTGGGAAAACCAGCACAGACATGCGGATAATGCCCAGCGTCATCCCAGCCCTGTGGGGGCCTTGAAAGGTTGAGCTGAGGATTTGTAAGGATTTGTGAAATACCATTACTGCACAGTCAGGAGCAGTGTGTAGCCCTCAGGCTTCCTGGATCAAATCGTGCCTGACTTCCAAGGCTGCCATGAGCTGAGGAGCAATCTCTTGTGGAGACAGCTCAGAGTGAGGCTCTTAAGATAACTTCTCTGCAGGGTTCTCCAGTAATTTTTTCTTTTACGGTGATAGGTTTTTGTA
>LZPO01116994.1:344829-370830 GCA_001675575.1 Neotoma lepida | reverse complement strand
GGCACAAGGTCCCTTTTTCTGACCCCACTGGCTCCAGTGCCATCCTTTAGGCATGCACTCCTGGCTGTTTGGAGAAGTATCCCAGGAGTAAGACTGCAGACTGTGACCCCTACCTCCTCCAGCACAGCCTACATCATACCACAGTGCCTCATCTCTCTCCTCTGTGGGGAACACTGGAAAGGCAGAGCTGTGGCCTCCATCCTCTGCCCCCCGTACAGAATCCACGGAGAGCTGGCATTTGAAAACAACCAAAGAAGTAAACCAAATTGTGATTACCAAAAGGAAAATGATTCTTCCTCTTAACTCTATAGAGACACAGCCTACGAGATGTTTAACTAGTGTTACTNGGTCGCTCTGTGTATCCTCCAGCTCCTTGAGAAATTTGTTTAAATCAAAAGCCACAGCATTTTGAAAGCTGATTGATCAAAGGATGTTTGGTGGAATGGCTGGAAGGCATTGATGGGTAAAATCAGTCCCAGTTTCTAGAGGCTTCCAGGGACCTTCCAGGAGAGGAGGTAATGTTTGTCACTTGTGGGTGACAGTCCAGATCCTTTGAGAATGTGACCACTGAGAGGCAGCCTTGATGTTCCCTGGGCTGTATTTTTCTATAATTCTAAGATGGCTCCCAAATACAGCCTACTCATCTGTTTAGTGGGAAGTGTCTGCACAGCCATGGGGCTCCAGGTCTNCCTTGCAGAGTTTCGATGTATATTTCTTAACAATGGTCAATGNTAATGACTCAAGTCACCCACACCTCAGGCTTCATGAGCTGTACCTCTGACATCACATTTTACCTCATGTCAGAGCCTCTTTTCCCAGACTCTTTGCAGCCCTGTCATGATGGTTGGACCACAGCCACAGTGCAGTCTCACCCATCAGTGGGAGTATTCCTTCCCAGGCTAACTGGAAAGCTTGCTGTTTGACATTCAATATGCTACCTCAACCATCAAACCTAATCTTCAGTTGGTTTATCTTTTAGAAAAATACATGCTTCCAAATTTTAAAGATCCTGGGAAAGATGGGGTTAGTGACAGGAAAGTCAGAGTAGCATAAGCAAAGCTGAGATAGTGGCTGTCACTGTCCTAGCTGCAGAGGACAAACAAAGAGGCTGGCAGTAGTTGCCCAGCAGCCTTCAGCCTTCATTCTTGCCCCACCAGTGCCATGACCACCAGCACAGTCTGAGGGGTCAGGACGAGGAATGCTTGTCTTGTCCAAAGGAAACAGATGTGCCTCAAGAGTTCTAACCCCTTTGATAAGTATTCTCTGCTGAGGCTCAACATCACCATCAGGGGATGGAGGAACCCAATTGATTAATTAGCCTGTGATTAGCCCAGACTTTGATCCCCAGCATAAAAAAAAGAGGGGAGGGGGCAAACTATTCACTAAAGCGCTACTACCATCCCTACAACACAGGACTTTTTGGCTAGAATGTGAAGACTCATCCAATTTAATGATTCACTAGATACGGGCAATGANTAACTGGAGACCCCAGCATGATCAGCAGCATATGTCAGCACAAGCGCTGTGCTCTAATTCTGGACAAACCACTGGTAAAAGCACCTGTCCCACTGTGTCACCAGCTGAAGGTTTCAGCCGAGACCGCTGTCTCCTTGCATGCTAACCTTTCCTGTGACAGTCACAGCTCAGCCAGAGTTCTCCAGAAGGGGATATANGAGATAGGGATCTAGGGGTCTATCAGACCCCAGCTTCCAACCTTGGGGTGGTATCTGCTCTATAGGCCAGGTCTCAATGGCACAGGCTATATGCCAGCTGTATACAAGTCAAGCGTCAGTGGCATAAGCTATAATCCCAGCTACAGAGGGACCAAATCTCACTGGCATAGGCTATAATCCCAGCTCTATAGGGGCCAAATCTCAGTGGCATAGGATGTAATCCTAGCTATAGAGGAGCCAAGCCTCAGTGATATAAGCTATATCCTAGCTACTTGGGAGGTTAAGGCAGGAAGACCCCAAGTTCAAGGCCTATTTGGACAACTACTGAAACCCTGTCTCATGATGGGAGAGAGAGAGAGAGAGAGANGCTCTAGGTGTGTAACTCTGGTAGAATGTTTATCTACCATGTACAAAGCCCTAAATTCAATCCCCAGTAATGGGGTGGTNGAGGTGTATGATTAGATACAGCAATTATTATACCATATGTGATAGTTACATTCACACTAAAATCTGCATGAAGTCTTTTAGAATTTCTTTCATTTATCCTTTGACATTTCATACATGTGTACAATGTACCTAGATGTTATCCACTCCAACTCCCTGTCACACACCTCTCAGACAGCCCCACATGCCCCCCTCCCAACTTATTTTCTTTTTCTTTTCTTTCTTTCTTTCTTTCTTTCTTTCTTTCTTTCTTTCTTTCTTTCTTTCTCTCTCTCTCTCTCTTTCTTTCTTTATTTGTTTATGTATATTTATAACCTACTGAGCTCAATCAGTGCTGACTGCTGTAATAACTGCTCTTGTTGGTGTGCTACAGTGCAGGTGACTATGATGACAGTGAGTTTGTAAGTGCAATGGCCATGTCATATGCTGTAGACTGCATTTCATATCACTCCTCATCCTGAGATCCTTACGTCCTTTCCTCTGAGTCTTAGTGGAGGAAGCTTGATACAGACATCCTGTTTAAGGTTGAGCACTCTACGTCACCTTCTCCTCAACACTTTGACCAGTCACGAGCCATTGCATTAACTGCTGCAGGAAGATGCTTAGTGCAAATTTATTCATAAATTCCCGNAATCTGGAAGCAACCAAGATATCTTTCAGGAGGTGAGTAGACAAACCCAGCAATGAAATATTATTCAGCCATAAAGAGACACATGCTATTAAGCCATAAACAGATGTGGACGAATCTTAAGGGAAAGAAGCCAGTCTGAGGAAGTCACATGTGGCATCATTCTGGAAAAGCAAAAACTATTGAGACAGTAAACAGTGCTCGCCAGGGATTAGAGATGAAGTAGGGAAGAATTGGCAGAACATACAGGATTTTAGGGCAGTGGGACTGTTCTGTAGAATGCGATAATGGTGGATTTGGGTCACTATACATGTGTTCAGACTATGAACAAAATGAACCCTAATGTGAGCTATGGACTTTGGCAGATAATTATGTGGGCTTGTGGGCTGTAACAAATGGATTAGGGGCCGGGGGAGGCAGGGAGTATACAGAAACTCTCTGAGCTGTGGTCCCAAAACAGTTCGGAAAAACAAAGTTTTTTGTTGTTGTTGTTTTGTTTTTTTTGTTTTGTTTTGTTTTGTTTTGTTTTGTTTTTTCTGTCTAGCATGTTAGGAAGAGAGCAAAGAAAGGCAACTCTTCAATTTTTTTTTCCATGCTAGGAATTAAACCCAGGGGTCTGGGTCATGCTGTGCTCCACTGAGCTACAGCATCAGCTGTAGGTCTCCTAAATATTTGACTTAAATGCCGGTGGTTAACCCTCTCCCCAAATGCTTCATTTAAGGAATATTTCCTTTATTTATTTTCAGTTATGCTTGTGTGTGTCTGTGTGAAGGTTTGTGCCTGTGTGACTGAGATGCCACAGAATCCAGAAGACAGTGTCCTAGAGCTGGAGTTACAGGCTGTTGTGAATCGTCTCCCNCCGCCCCATTCCCACCACATGGGTGCCNGGGACCAAACTCTTCTGCAAGAGCAGTACCCGCTCTTAACCATGGAGGCATCTTTCCAGCCCTGGAGTGTTTTATTTTTAATGCCATTTGGGATGCAGCCATTCTCAGTGTGCAGTGGGTCACCTCCCTCTGTGTGAGAACCCACAGCCTGCCTCCTCAGTGTCCTGTCAGCACCTCGTCAGGGCAGCCTGTTTTCTACCTAGAAGACCATGCTGAGTAGGGAGACGGGAAGACTAGGTTTCTTCACTGGAACCCTATCACGCGTATGCATAGGTCTGACCTGGTCACCACAGCCCACTGGACTTGCTGAGTTCCTGAAGGAGGACGCTGCTACCACTAAGCCTACCTTCCACCTCAGGTTAGACCATCTTCTGAGACACCCAAGGTTGGATCACATTGAGTGATCAGCTGTATCACAGAGGCCACCCTCAACAATGTGATGAGATACCTGGTTGAGAATGATGGGTGGGTGGCAGCACCCACTGCTTGACTTTCTTGTCCCTAGTTTCTCAACTGATGATGGCTCTCAGAGAAGGGACAAAGNTGGGGTCAGGTTTAACAGAGCTAAGCTTGTCGTTTTACAAAACTGACCGATTTATCCAGATTGAAGCCTACCATTCAGACTCATTATTCAAGTATCATTTCCCCCCAAACATTGCAATATTATTCCACAAACCACAGATGCTTTTCTGTTCCAGCTCTCAAGACTAATAATGTCTTTGTCCGCATTATTTCATTCTATGGCCTCTGCCTAAAGCCACGGGTATAGCGAGACCAGGGAGAGAACTTTTAAAGATTATGGTGGGCAAGAGCGACCTCTGCTGGGCGAGTGGGACATACTCTCACCACCTTGGACTAAGACACTTCGATGCTTGTGGAAGTAGAGAAAAAACCACTTCCGTTTCTGTTTCTAAACTATATGGGGTTAAAAATTAAACACGTAGATTTACCTTTTCTTAGTGTTGTAGAAACAAAAAACATGTTATATGCTCCCTGCTTCTCCAACTTCTTGGGACCTAGGTGATTTTTCAGAGAGCCTCACATGTCACGCACACAGGTTCTAGGAAAGCCTCACTCACTGTTGATTAGCTAAAGGATTTCTTTCCCGTCTACCTGCCTGCTGAAAGTCCAAGCTGTTCATGCCCAGGCAGGAANGTGTGTTGCCCACTTCTGATAAGTCTGAGGTGAGTAGCAGGCTCTTACGCTGTGTTTTCTCAGGTCCTTGGAAGTCAGGTGAGTTGGAGACAGGTCAATGTGAGGGTCAAAGGCATTCAAAGAGGCGTTGACACCCTTTTGCTAGTCTTTCTTCCTTGATTGCAGAAGAATTTGGATAGTTTCTGGATTGTTGGTCCTTAACTTGTGGTGGGAGAACATCGTGAACACTTTCTGCCTTTCAAATCTTGATATGCCATTACAAAAATATGCTGGAAGACTGGCAATGCATGTGTGAATTTCAGTGAGGGAAAATATTAATGGTTGGTAGGCAAACCTTTAATTTTGGAATGAGTAAAAATAAGTTAATTTTAAAGGTTTCTCTGTCGATATAAACACTTACCAAAGGATGGGGTTAGAAAACNCGTGGGAATTTCCAGCTTCCTATCCATAAGGAATCTGGCTGTCCTCACGGTGGAGACGGGCACAGGTGGTCACCCCCTGTGCTCCTTAGCTCCACCCAAGCTAGTCATCTAAGAAGAGGGGACTTCAGTTGAGAAAATATCCCTATCAGATTAGCCTGTAGGCAAGCCTGTGGGGTATTTCCATGGAAGAGCCCATACTACTGTGGGCAGTGCNACCCTTGGGCAAGTGGCTAGAGGTTGTAAAAGAAAGCAAACTCAGCAAGGCAGGAGGAACAAGCCAGTAATCTGTGTTCTTCTGCGGCCTTTGCTTCAGATCTTGCCTCCAGGTTCCGGCCTTGGTTTCCCTGATGATAGACTGAGAACTGTAAGGCAGATAAATCCTTTCATTCCTAAGTTGCTTTTAGCCATTGTGTTTGGCCAACTAAGACACCCCCATCAGTGCAACACCGCCTTCCTCCTTCACCAACCTGCATCCACCAACTGTATCATCTCCTGAATGGCACTTGGAGAAATGCTTCTGTACTTCTCTTATGGTTTGACTGTCCCCCAAGGATCGGTGTGATGAAATGCTTGGTTTCTTGGGTAGTGCAATTGGAAAGGAATGGAACCGTTAATGTGAAGCCTCATGGAGGATCCTTGGGTTATTGGGTGTGAGTTCTTGAGTGGCTTCTTGGCTTCGTGGGAGAGGATTGTTATAAAAGGAAGAAGCCTGACATCTCTACTTCAAGATGTTGTCACGTGCTTGCGCCCACCACTGCTAGTTACTTTGCAGCCAAGGGGCAGTCCCCCAGAGCCCATGCTTTTTGGACACTGATTTTCTGAAACATCATGATAAGTGGTCCATCAGGTATTTTGTATGGGGATGCAATGTTAACTATAAAAACAATGTAGACACAGATCTAAAGATAATGAAGACAACATTCTCCACCTGTGAGGCAGGCTATTGGGGAGGGGAGAAGAATTCTGATCCTTCAGTTTGCACTGCTCTGGTCTTCCTTCCAATCTTATGTTCTCCGATGGGCCCATTGAGGGCTCCAGCATCCTGTCTCCCGCACTCACTAGGGTGACAGTACAATAAGGCAAACTCTCTCCCTCTCAAACCAAAGTAGCCAACTCTTAGCAAAACCGGTTTCCCTCCATTGCCCCTGAACCTTGTGGCAGGATTAAGGAAGCATTTTTCTCTTCAGTAAGCAGGTTGTGGACCTCACTTCAACCCCTCAGCAGAGCGGCTAAGTGGCAGAGTTTGGGATTGCTGTTTATATTCTACACCTATACGCAGCTGGTCCTTGCCTTTCCATTTGGTCATATCTCAGCAGGAGTCACAGATTGAACTTGACACTCGCAAGGCTCCCAGGAGAGGTCTTGAGAGATGGCCTACGTTCTTTTGAAGTGAGGTCTCTCTCTGCTTCAGTCTATTCTCTCATCATCACACCGGCCCTTTCGAGAGCGTGACTGGATGAGGCAGTTTTTGCCTTTTCTCCCCAAAGAAGAGATGATTATTTTAAAAAAAAGTGTGTGGGGGGTGAGAGAACAGAAAAGAAAAAAAAAGAAAAAACTGTTTCATAACAGCCACCTTCAAATACAGAAGAAGGTAGTAAGACCCGTGAGCACCCCCACCACCTTTCATCTACAGAGCTCAAAGGATTTGGCAAACATTAGTTAATTCTCACAACAGCCTGGTGAGGCAAGGGTATTATCTTATAATAATATATAAATACTGGCTGCTCCGTGAAAGCTGCTACTTAAAAGGGACAAGTCTCCTGGATCAGTTTCAAAACCAGTCTTTTCACCTGGTCTAGACCTCGAAGGTTTGGGTGACATGTTGGAGGGTGCCCAATTTTCTAATAACGTGATATCCCAGACTGAACAAACGCTCCCTCTCAAGATGATTTCTTTAATGCTGTTAGGGGTTCTTATCTATTTGGAGGACCTTTTTCATGTTAAAAAAAAAAAAAAGATCCACGAATTGTGGCTTAGTCCATCTAAGTTGCTCTTAGTCTCTGTACATGAAAGAATTCCAAAGTGCTCTCGCGGCTGAAGTTGAAGCATGAGAATCTGGGATTCTGTTTCAAATGCCTGCAGATTTGAAGGGCTTGAGATCGCTTCAGGGTTTTGCAATGTTTTCTTCATCATTTTAAAGTCTGGGCATCTTGCAAAACACAGTTCCATGGCTTGTGAGAATGCTTGCNAGCCAGAATTTCCACCNAAGACACTGAGCTTCCCAGGGCTAAGCAAGACCAGATTAAACAGGCTCCTGGATGCATCATCCCAAAAGGAGGTGGTCTCTTTTTATTTTGGATCCTTGCCTTCCTTTTTCTCTGGCCAAAACCTCCCCGAGCAAAGCCAAGGATATTTNCTTCCTTCCAGTTGCTGATCTGAAGCTCTCAGGGTTGATTTCCCAGAACCTCTAGCTCAGTGAACCTCACCAGACCCACCCCCAGCCCGCACCAAAACCCCATTCCAGTGAGATCCCACCTCCTGAGCATGACCCTCATCCATGTGACATTTGGCTGGCTTTTTGAATCCTGAATGTTAATTTTTGGGGGTTGGCNGATAATGTATGTTTTCTATACCTTTAAACTCACCCCGAATCTAGACCTACCTTCCATGTGGTAAGCTCTCTGTAAACGTTAATTCAGGATTTATGTCGTTCTGTTGAAATGTAAAAATTTCCCCAGACTCTGGCTGAGACCATCGTTTATAGTCTTAGTTGCACAAACCCGTTATGTGCATTGCTCTGAACTGACCCTAGCAAGTGAATCTTTCCACTCAGCTATGCAAGGAACCTTTATACCACTTACTGCTGGAGCATTGACTTGCTAAGTATATCTGTTTGCCATTGTCACCGGCCTCCCTTAGCAGTCTCAAGGGAGAGAGCCTGGTTTTGGACTCAGAACTTTGGTTGAGCTGATGGTCTCCAAACTCCAAAGTGGGATAAACCAGATTCCTTCTCTCTGTTTATGTTGGCCTGCCGTGTCCCTTTATGGAGAGAGCGGTCCAAATAAAGTGCTTCCTCTGTGTATTTTGACAGGAAACACACTTCTGCGCTTTCTTTTGTTGTGTGTCTTGCTCTTTTCTCCTAGAGTTGTTTAAATATTTTTGGTAGAGTGACATATTTATTAATCCACTCTTCTCTGCGAGAGGCATTAAGTGATTGGCTCTTCGGTAAGGCCCTCTGGGAAAAGGTGGTTTCTCCAGTGAGAGTTAATACTATTGCCACGATTCATGTAAAAACCACCGAGACAATCTCTTAAAAATGGGCCACATTTATCTAAAACAGCTGGGAAAGAAAGCACACAGGCCCAGCCAGAGGCAGTGGGGTCAGAGGTCAGGGTTAACACCGATCTCCGTGGAACTTTGAAGCTGACATTTTACAGATTATATGTGTCTCGGTGCACAGTGGGCATGGCATATAAATTGGACTTAGAGGCCCCTATTTGTTCTCTGCATTTTTACGAGCCCATGGAGCTCCTCTTTGAAGCAGCATACGAAGAAAATAAAAATTCATTTCAATGTTGTGGAACTATTTACAATAAATCACATTTATACCTGGGATCTGTGAAAATGTAAGTTCTCTGTCTGTCTACCCCCCCACCCCACCATGCGTACACACATTCATGGAGTCAGGTAACTTTTTTTTGTTTTTGTTAAGCCCATTTCCTTTCTCCTTGCCCTGACTTCAAAATGCGACATTAGGCACAGCTATGTCCAGCACCATGGGGCAACTTTGTGAGGCCTGTAGGGTGGTTCTCCAGAATGAGCTACCTGTGTTGTTCTCTCCCTACCTCCCCCGACCCCAGCTCCCCCAGGAAAACTCCCTGATACCATGAAATGCTGGTTCTAATATGGCCCTCCTGCACTAGAAGACAGCGTCTGATTTCAAAGGGATTAAGTTCCACTCTGGAACTAATTATATCATTGGTTTTATGGATTTTTTTTTTTTAAGTTGCTAGGTGTTTTAACTGGAGAAGGCTGGCGACCCAGAGAGAAACTTGTCCTGGAAGAGACTCTGCCATGGGCACTTTAGCCACCTAATTAATTTTCGATAAAAGCTTGCAATAGTTAATTTGCTCTCAACCCAATGTAAATCAAACAGAGACAAATAGGTCAAAATTAAAAATGTGTGATGGAAACCATGTTATGGTCAAAATTACCTTTCACCCTGGAAATAACACAGATTGATAGAGAAGAAAATGAGACCACACAGGGTTTTGTTCCAATAGATTCTGAAATGAATTAAAAGACTTTATTAAGAGGGGAACTTGCAGCCCTCCCTCAGATTGTCTATCTATGAAATAATGTTATTTTAATATAAAAGTAGAGTTTGGAAAAACGTTACCTTAGGAATCACAGAATTAAGACATTGGTCCCATTATTCCAGGTGGCCTGAGGCCCCTCATTTTCCTTCAGGCTTACCACAGTACAGGGTCCAATCATAAAAATACTATAAAGTTATTAAGTTCCCAGGCCTAAATTGGCAGACATACCTACCCAGTGCCACATTCCTTCAGCTCCTGTGTTTCAAAGTGCGGTGTTCTAACATCAAATAAGTGGTTTTACTTTTATGAGAACACAGACAGAGATTTCTTATGAGTTTATAATGATACTTCCATCTGCCAATTAAAATACCCAGACAATATAGATATCGTTGGCCTCATCCATTGGACTAATATTATTATTAAGGCTCTCTCCAGGACTTCATATTTGCAAAATATTTTGTAGGCTTTAATCATTTTAAATTGCCTAACGTTTGCCCATTTTCTTTGTGCTTTTCTCTCACTGCACAGACAACCATTCCACTTTAATAGACAAACCGCTCGTGTGGCGGGTAGTGAAATGAGCTAATTTTTTTTAGTGCATTGGAATGCTAGTCACAGAGACTGTGAGAAATGGTCATTGAACGCACCCCTATATTCTATTTTTATTTCACTTTTGCCAAGTTCATGAAACGAATTCTTCTTTCTCTCTCACTCTGGCTTTTCTTCCTGCCCCAGAGGAACGATGCTGAGCTGTAATGTCTACTAATGCACTATAAACGCAGTGATGAATTGGACACAGGCTGGCTTCTTCTGAGTGGGAGTCCATTATCCTGTCACAGCGTTCCTTTCCTGTAACTTAATTTTTATTGTAACAAATGACTAAGTACCGAAAAATGAAACGCTGTGATAGGCCGATCTGAAGTGGCCTTCTGATGGTAAGCGCAGTGGAGTGACAATTGTTTACAGCTGTCTTCCACAGGGCTCTCTGCTGACATTCCCTGCCCAAATTGGAGTTATCAAAAGCATTTTCTGGCTGTTTATGGAAGTCCCTCACTCACAGTGACTGGCTAACAATATTATATAAAGTGCTTTGCGAAAAAGCTCACACTAAGAGTAAGAGCGGGAGACAGGTTCACAAACTTAACTGTGCCTTAGAATTACCTGGAAACTCAGGGCCCCACCTCCCACCAAAGGGCATGTGGCACAGTCTTTGGAGGTCTCTTAATGACATTTTCAACCACCGTCTCTGCAGATGGGTCNCTTAGATACTTAGATACTTCACCTAGTGCTTCTGGTAATCTATCTTCTCAATAAATGTCTGCTGTCCACTTGACCCTTACTTTATAACAAAGCACTCCCCACTCCCCTCCCCTCCTTTGGGTTTCTTAGAAATTAAGGTAATTCTCTCAACTCTAAGTTCCCATCTGAAGATGATCTAGTCACCCTCAGTCCATTCTCCCTTTCTTTGATTTATAAAGTAAGAATCATCAATGTGTCTTAAAGAGTAAAGCCATCATTCTGTCGCTGGTGAGGAAAATAGCAATCTGGAACCCCTAGACCCCCAAAATCCAGTAAGTTTGGTTTGTAATTAACTTAGAGCTCCCTTCTGCATTGAAAGGCATAGGTGCCACCAAATTCCTGAAGTGAGTCTATGACCCATGAAAAGGCAAGGACCACTGTTCTCACAGAGTATAAACTCAATAGTCTTGGCTTCATTAATATGAACCTTATGTGTCAAAAGGTAGGTGGTTGAGAACCTGCCTGAAAACAAGGTGGACTCCTGAAAGTTATCCTCTGACCTCCACATGGGCGTGAACACTCTTACACACACACACACACACACACACACTACAGTCATATACAAAATTAAAAGAAAACTTGAAAAACACTATAGCTTTGCCACTAATTAATGATTTATAATAAAACTTATCTTTGCCATTCTGAAGTATTAGCATATTTTCTAACATTTGTGGTTTAACAAGTAGTGTAGTTGCACTTCCCCAAAAGCATGATAATTTTCATAAGAAACATTCAGAAGCAAAGAGACCCTCCAGGATTTGTGTGCCGTGGTTTAAATGGAGGAACGCTTTGGAAGCAGAGTGAGATTGAACCAATCCCAGGAGACCTACGTATCTCTGCATCAGTTTATCGTCCTATTAAACGCAGTAAGGGCCCTCAGGACAGTGAAAACTTTCATTTTCCCTGGTACTTGAAGCTGGCGTAGATTCATCTAAATAAGAGATTACCTGCAGATTGTCATTGTGGGAGTTTCCAGGCATTAAGCTTGCAGGTAGTGAAAGGTCACTACAAATCTTTGCCAACTCTATCACTCCACGAAATCTAGAGGAACAAAATATGATTGGGGGGAGGGGCATCGAGGCTAAGGCAGGAGAATTGTGAGTTCAAGGACAGCCTGGGCTTTATAATGTAAACCCATCTAAATAAATAAATAAAAGCACAGACTTTAAATCCCCTGGTTCTCAAAGAAAATGTAGCCTTTGGGAGTAATCATTGTTAATAGTTACAAAATAATGGAAGGCACAGCAAAGAAACACCAAATATTTTGCTAATACCTAATCAATTTCTGGGATCAGACAAGATGACCTTGAAAGGACCTTCATGTGTGTCACCCTAATCACAAACCATGAGGTGTTAAAGGGGTTAATGAGGTCTCAACTCATTGTCACTAATTATCTTTAAGTTGTTGTCAACACTTCCTTACTGTTATGCTTCTGCCAGCTCCACTACTGTGGGTGCCCAACCCCAGAGTAATTGCCTCAAAAAATACACCCCCCAAGAGCAATGCGGCTCACCCCACTGCCAGGAATGGGGTGGGGGCGGAGAGCTGAGGCTGAAGTCCCTGCTGTCACCAACACCTTTGCGCACACAAACACGCACACAAGCAAGGAGCTTTTAGAAACTTTCATCTTTTTAAAGGGGCAGGAGAAACATCAATAAAGTGCTGGCCTGGCCTGCAGGGGGGGCTGGCTGAGGCAGCATAGGTGGCTGAGCTGTATGAGAAACAGATGTAAAGCTCTCGCTTACCAGGGCAGGCCATTGTCTTTACAACCAAATCAACCAGCCAATTGGAAGCAATTCATGTCCCTACTACCCTTCACCAAGCAACCCCCGCCCCCCCCCAATCCACCAAATGACAGTCCCATCTGGATGTTGAGCCCAGGAGCAGAAAGGGGGCATCCACCCAGCTAGAGAACCTATGATTTAGGTTCACACTTCACCCAAGTGGGATTCTTCGCTGTGATTCATGTTGTGGTTTGAATCAACAGGGACTCGCTCTTCTGGCACTTCTGGTTTTGTANGTTCCGCCATCAGACAAGTAAACATTCATTTGTTGCCATTTACAGCCATATTGTTTCAAAATTTGTGTTTTGCCTGGCCCAGGCATCCTTTTAAAGTTGGTAAAAAACATAGACGCGGCACAATGGGTCCTTGTTGGTGTGGTCTCTTAACCACAGTTAGATCTTCCAGAGTTCAGGATGCTGATTGACCCCAGCCGCTTTGGAAAACCGGCAATTTCTCACGAAAATAAACAGGCNTCTGCTTCAGCAGTTCCATTCCTGGGCATTACCTAAGAGAAATGAAAAGATGTCTCCACAAAAGTAATTATGCAGGAATCTTTGCTGTAGCCTTATTCATAATAGCTCTAGATTGGAAAGCAACAAATCATTCATCCAAGGGAGAAAGGGAGGGTAATAGATTGAATATTCCTGCGTGAGACTACCACTCAGCAAGAAAAAGGAGTGGGCTATTGATACAGCACATGAGAGAGAATCCCTGAAACATTATCTTTGCCAAAAGAAGCTGAAAAGAATATTCTGTGATTCATCTCTATGAAGCTCACTGACAGTCAGAGCTGGTCTAGAGTAAAGGAAGTCTGAACTAATGGGGTCAAATGACTGTGATAGGCAGAGAGAAACTTTTGGGGGTGGTGGGAATGCCCTGTGTCTGGGAATGTGGGAACAGTGTGGTCAGTAACAGGCCTGCAGTGCAAGCTCACTTACTTGAGTTTGATCCCCAGAACTCATACAAATCAGGGCATAGAAACATGTGCCCATAATCCCAAAGCTGGGCATGGGTAGACAGGAGGAGCCTGGGGACTGACTCTCTGGCTAGCCAGCCTAGCCTACTTAGCCCTAGAACCTGTGAGAGACCTCATCTCAAAACAAACAAACAAACAAACCAAAGTGGATGGCATCTGAGGAACTGTACCTGAGGTTGATCTCTAGTCTTCATATGTACATGCATGGACCCACATGCATTTGAACAGAGATGCGCGCGCGCGCGCGTGCACACACACACACACACAAACACACTGTATCTTATATCGAATGATGGTCAGGTTTTTAAACACAGTTGACAAAATACATTAAGCAGAACCTCCAGGATTTGTTTATAGTATTACGTTATATATCATAGCTCAAGGTAAAATCGAAAGTTAGGTATTTNGGAAATACAATAGGAACAAAGAGAGGATGAAAAAATCCAGAAGCAGAAATGGGAAGCTGCTGACAACGGTAGGGGAAGCTAAACATATTGAGGAGGAGAACAGACTTGAATGTGTGTAGAAATCCCTGGCCAGCTATCCACAANTGTTTTTACAGTCATTGATTGCTTACTGAGCACCAAACACTGTGCTGACCACTTTCTTATACTTCTTCTTATTGACTTGATTTTTTTTAATCAGTTCAGGTGTGGATTAATTGTGGTCGATGACCCTTGCAGAGCTAGATTTCTTTAGTTAGCTAGTTATTTTCTTCATAATGTGTCCTCCTGGGCNTATGACTCAGACACAGATGCCTTGACTATAATCTGCTACCTCACCGTTTGATTCTCACTTCTACTCTCTCATCTTCCGACCTAAAGCCTGTGTTGATATCTGATCTTTTAAACACACACACACACACACACACACACACACACACACACACACACACACACACACACACACACACACACACACACACATGCGAACGTTAATCAGGTGTTCAACCACCAAACTCCATACATGCCACCATATTCAATCTTACATATAATTTTATTGATGCCCCATGAGCACATAAACATAAAGTTCAATGTTATTTGCTCTATGGTAAAATGTTACATATAATCTTGGGGGGGGCTTAGTTCTTTTTCTTTAATATTACGTTGCTATAGTTTATGTAAGTTATTATGTACTTTTGTTATCATTTAATCTTTGCCACAAACCTGTGAGACAGGTATTATCCACATTTGTAGAAGTTGAANTTGGGGCTCAGATAATTTAATTAACACACCCAAGGACAGATGGCTAGGAAGGGACAGAAGAAAGATTCAGCCCTAACGCTCTTTACCAAGACGCTATGCTATGCTCTCCACTCTATAGTGCCACCGTCTGTGGCATATGGCTATCTATGTGTACCCACTGCTCTACACCTCTGTATGTAAACATAAAAGTCATCAGGGAATCCAGGTTATGAGTATGCGACAGAATNATCCAAGTCCATCTAATAACTTAGAGGTCATTGTACTCTGGGAGATAAATATAAATGTGTGTATTTAACTTCAATTATTTAGTCCTCTAAAATGCAGACTATCCAAGCAGGGATTGTCTTGAGAAAAGCCTTTGGAGAGTAAGTGCGCATGCATACGTGTGTGTGTGTGTGTGTGTGTGTGTGTGTGTGTGTGTGTGTGTGTGTGCGCGCGCGCGCGCGCGCGTGTGTGTTCATGTGCACTTTCTGGAGAATGTCTCAGAACAGCATCCCTATTTTATTCCATCTCATGTGCTAAAAGGGTAAACGCACAGACGTTGTTTAACCAATTTCTTACTCCTCACCTTATAACTGTATACCAGGGGCCATGGAAACTGGATCACCCTCTCAGGATGCCATTACAGCCAAGCAGAATCTCATTAAAAATCAATTCCTTGGGTNCATAAAGCCAGTTTATTTTATCTTCCTGGAGTGCCTGCTGCTAGCGGTTACATAGTTCCATTGTGTGGCAATCTTGTCTGTTAAGAACTTCGAACAAAACAGCTATTTAAAGATTTCGCATNTTATGCTAAACTTTGTAATTTTACAGTAGTTTAAGTTTTCAGGGTTTGCTTTCCAGTTTCAGGTATCTTGTTACATGTGAGAAGTAGCATTGCCAGCCCCGGGGCCCTGTTAATTAAATACTTGCCTTTATAAACTAGATGTTGTCTGATGTGAAAGTCCAGAGTGAACGGAGCAGCAGGGGTTCCAGAGTTTAGAGAGTTCAATGTGTCCAGTTGTGCCAGTTCCCCCTCAGCTGCTGCTTTCTGGTGGTTCGTGGCACCTAAGGTCTTCATCAGCAACAACACAAAACTCAGGTAGAAAGTTTTCTTTTTGTAGTGACTCAATTCTAGTATCTCTAACCACCCTGGGGATCCATATCTATTGGCCACATTTTATAAATGGGGAGTTGAAAGCACATAGAGATTCCATGACCTGTACAGGTCACACCCTGAATCAGCAACAGAGGCAGAAGAAATTGGAGAGGCCACTCCATCCACATCTGGAACCTTTTAACTCCCTCAAGCCCCTTCGGTGGGTTTAGAGGCAGGCAGATTTCAAAGATCAGTGACCTTTCGGGATAGTGTCTGGCAATGAAACATACAGGCTTAAATTCCTGAGAGTTCGGCTCTTGGGCTCCACGATGCAGGTTCGGAACACATGCTGGAAAAGACTGTGTTGTTTGTACTGAGCCTAATGAATGGTGGGTTGGGACTGAGGTAGTGAGACATTAAGAGCAGTGCACACATCAAGGGCTCTTTCACTGCTACATGCTGTTGACTATCAAAAGCATGCCACTTTTTTAATGTCAAACCTCAACATAACTTTTAAAAAGCCCTCAGTGGAAGGGCTGGGGGCATGGCTTACTGGGTAAGAGTGTCTCACTCTCCATCCCTCACATTAAAGCTGGGCATGGCTACACTTGACTGTAACCCCAGCATTGGGCACAGGGGCAGAGTGGATCCTGAGAGCTTGCTGGCCAACCAGCTTAACCCAAATAACACAATTACAGTCCAGTGATATAGCTTGTCTCAATACAATATAATCATGTAGGAAGATACCTGATGTCCTTTTCTGGCCTCCTCGTGTGTGGGGGCATGGGCATGGCCACTCATGTACTTATATACATGCAACACACACACACATACACACACACACACACACACACACACACACACACACACACACACTCCTCAGTGGAAGATAACAGCACCGTCCTCTGTTATGAACTCTTAAAATTTGACAATTGCATTTCTCAAGGAACCATTCCTGGAGCAACATTCTCCAGGATGCCTCNTGTGGCATGTTAGGTCTCTAANATGGCAGNTGATAGTAGAAGGAACAGGAGGTGCTTGTTCAAATTGGATTCTGTTCTACACACTTGCTCTCCTTCTGGGAGACTTATAAACATACCATNGCTTTAGCAAGTTCAAATAGCCCTGCGTGGAAGAAGCCTCAGGCCATGGACTTTGATGCAACACAACAACTCTATGTAGCCTCTCATAAAAAATAGAAGTAATCAAGATATTTCTGAGAAATGAGTAATCCTTTGGTATTAAACAAAGGAAAAAATCTATGCCAGCTGTAAGAAGTTATGTCTAAAGCCNACAGCACAGAATTCTACCACTAGGAAGGAATTCAGTGGGTTAGACCAAGCCTCCACATTAAAGACAAGGAAGCATAGGACAAAAAATAACTTCAGTAGGCCATGTGGTCAGAAAGCAGGAGAAAGTGGGCTGTCTTTAGAATTACTACTTCCTGAGCCAGGGCAGGCTGCTCATCACTCTACACCTTTAATAGTGTCCCATCCAAAAATCATCTGTGAAAATGGACATGGTTGCCATGTGGCTGTTCTGTGCTGGTGTTTGCCTGGGGAAACACTAAACCAGAGAGTAGGCCCTAGACAAAGGTCCAAATGAGAGCTCCTGGAACTTGTAGAAGACTTGAGTTTGGAGTCAGGAGGGGCTCCAAGGTGACTAAGGAGGTTAGGAAAGTTTCAGGGCATAGGCAGAGAGGATCAGATCCTACAGCTGTATAAAGAAAAAAGGACATTTTCAGAAGCTTTGACGGTGACTGGGGACAGTGGTAGGCACTTCAGGGGGACCTGAAAGGAAGGTTCATGCAGGTCATGAACCTCTTGAATCAGTGGTGGGACTCAAGTGAAGACACATGGACATGCGTCTTCACATAAGGCACATGCCTTATGAAAGACTAAAATAAATCTCCTAGAAGTGGACCTGGACATTGCTCTGTATACGTGTTGGTCATGTATAACCCTGCTATCTTACTATCTGTGCACATCAAATACAGTGGGCCCACACTTTCATCCAGGAGTTTATGCAGATGAAGAAAGATCTGCCCCCTTGAGCTTTGTTAAAATGAAGCCTGGGGCAAGTGATCGGGGGGGGGGGGTAGAAATGATGTTTGATGGTGAAACAGAAGCCCAATTCCTTGAGCAGAGAGGCAGAGGGTGAGCAGAAGGAGTTCTTAGCCAGGTCTGTCTAAGAAGAAGGAGCCTTTACTTGGAACCTTCTTCCCTTGGTGATGTTTTATCACAGCGTGATTTCCAGTCTTGGCTGAGAAATGAAGCTGGGAGAAACAGCCTGGCCCGGTATCAGCTCTGACACATTTACAATAATGGAAGACATCTTTCCCTCATAACTTGAAAAACATGAAAGCAGATATTGGCCTTGAGTATGTCTGATAGTCTAACTTTATTTCCTGTCAACAGAAATGACTCTGATTTATATCGGATCATCAACTTCACACACACTTGTTCCACTCATACTGAGAACCCATAGAGAGATGTAATACTCGGGCCCATGATGTATGCCTTCCCAGCAATGCTTTCTAATCCAAAGGAGACCTCGGGGACTGGGAAAGACACCAGTGTTCTCACTCTGCTGACACTCAATCTCTCTGTGCATCTTTGCAGTGAGGTACATCACCAGGGCTTCAGCTGAGCTCTGTGTTGGCTTTGATCTCTGAGCGCCTTGCCTATCTTTCCCATGATGCACAAAGCTGGCTGGCCTGCACCCAGCAATTGCAGTGAGATGCGGCCTGCTGTGGGGTTTATCCATGTTGGCATCTGGTGCATTATTTTATCCTTCCAATATCTAGGTACATCAGAGGAGGGAGAGAGTTCTGAAAATTCCATTTTCTCCTCAAAATTGATTGATGTTTTGGGCAGTGCAAATTGAGTGATGTGCTTTCTGGTTACTGCCATTGTATGTCACCTGCTTTTAAATTCAGAGACATTCTTTCCACTGCTCCGTTATGATACTCTATGATGCATTGAATTGAAGATGGCGTTAATCATAAGACATGCCTTCACTGTATGCGCTGCCAAGAAGAAATGTTAACCATTAGAACACCACTAAGTCATTTCTTACATTGAAACTTGTGTATTTTGCCCCCTTTAAAGGACCCTTGTAGATTTATTTACAGAGTTCTTTTATGTATCATGCTTCGAAGACACAGAATGGAAAAATAACTCAGCATGGCGGCATACACCACAGAGGAAGGAAGATCTGGAGTTCAAAGTCATCCTTAACTAAATAGCAAATTCAAGGCTGGTCTGGGGTATATGAGATTGTCTCAAAAGAAATATATGCATAGACCAAATTGGCTAAAGTTCTCCTGAAACTTCCTTGTACTGGGCCAAGTGTTCTGAATCCCTTTAGTGAAAGAAGCCCCAGCGTCCCTTTTATTGACAATGCAATGTTTGCCCCAATTCAGGATGGTAGGGCAACTGTATCATGACTGTCACCTGGGTGCCAGTCCCCGAGTGAGAGATGACACGGATCAGGAGAAGCTAAGAACTAAAGGCATGCCTTGATTTTTAAGGACGTTAAAACAGGAAATGTGCAGCTTGCACGGGATAAATATGGCTTGTTTGGGTGTTAGATCGTGGTACCTGGCTCCCTTACACAAAACTTCAAAGTGTTTTATAAAAAATTTCTATTTCTTCACTTATAATCCCCACCTCAGAAAAGTACGTAAGGTTTAAAATCATTCACACCAGAAACATTTCGTTTGGATCACTTCAGTGTAAGCAATTTCTAGGACTCCGAGTGAGCAAACTCATGTTCCTCTAGTAAAAGGTGCCAGCATTTCCTTTTTGAAAGAAATAGCTATAGACAGGGTTTAGCAGTTGGTCCATCAAGCTGAGAGGCAAATTCATACAGCTTCTGGGGAAGGCATGAGCCAATATTCATCAGTCTTTTATTTTCAAAGTGTAGTTTCTAATCTAAAAAGACTTAGAGTCAGGCAGGGTGGTGTAGGTTTGTAGTCCCACTGCCCAGGAGGGTGAAGCAGGAAAATTGCTTCTTAAGGCCAGCCTTGGCTACATCGTGAGATGCTGTCTCAAAAACCCAGGGGCTGCACGCTATAGATTAGTTCAGAGCATTTGTCTAGCATGTGCAGGNCCTAGAGTTCCACNCCTGGGGTGCAGGGGAGGAGAGGGAGAGATATTTATTTTTCAAAATCATCTGGTAAAAGAACAGTAGTGTTGTTTCCCATCCGTTGTGTCTGTGCTTACAACAATCAAATGTCAAATGTCTGGAATGCACTGGAGTGCAAATCCATTTTTTATGACGTAGTTTCAAATATTATTTATTCTGGGAAAAAAAGTGTTTCAAAGGAAAAAGTTGGTAGCAACCATTAGAAGTCTGTTGAAGAAATAGTCTATATTATTTGAGTAAAAATTAAAGACAAACAAGACAGTGTCTTTTTCAATCAATTAACTGGAATATATGAAAACACAGAATTATCATGCAATTTATAAGTACTCATTTTATTTTCTGTCAGTAATTTTACTTATTTATCTATCAATGTGTTTATTGTTTGTTTTAAATTTTTTATTTATTTTTATTGGGGAAGCATGCCTGTTCCACAGAGCCCAGACGGAGGTCAGAGGACCACTTTGTGGAGTCGGTTCTCTCCTTCCATCTTTACAAAGGTTAGGGATCAAACTCAGGTCTCCAGGCTTGCATGACTATCTCCTTTATCCTCTGAGCCATCTCCATAGCCCANTTTTTTTTTTTTTTTTTGAGACAGGGTTTCACTCTAGCCCAGGCTGACCTGGAACTTGGAGCAATCTTTCTACAGTAATCTCCAAAGTTCTGAGATTACAGGTTGCGCTATCACACCCAAGAGGGATTTTCATTTGTGCAGCTAATATTTCACATATGCTTAACGCAATCTCGTAAGAGCAGTGCTTTCTCCTTCCCTCGGCCTGAGACCTCGATAGTAAGTGCCGGTGGTTCCGTCTACTTCCAGAAGAGGGCAGTAGTGTACGTCTTTGGAACCGGATTCTTGGCGCTATTAAACGTGCCCTAGACACCTTAAGCTAAGATCTGTCAGTTAGGTTCCTGTCTCAGTTCTNAGCAGGATCAGGGAGCCCACACCTAGGTGACCGGAAGAGACCTGATAGAAAATTGAAGCCTTCCCTTCCAAGGTTTGTAATGTGCCTAGCAGCAAAAATGCAAGGACGTGGGCTGTGCATAAAGAGCTGAGTTCCCTCCCGCCTCCTCTCTGCAGAAAGAAACAGAGGAGTTGGGGCATGGCCCTGTGGCATACATATCATCTGACATCAAAGTTACCTCCCACACCAACACCACCCAGGGCTTTGCTTCCTTCACACAACTTAGGCGTGCCAGCCTCACTAGAACTCCCCGGGACTGGGCACTTCAACTTTCCGTTAGTGTCCTGGGCAGCAATTCATCTGTTTTTATCGTTCAATTTAAAGAAAATGCTGAATTAGGGTTTTTCCACCCTCCAAGCACTTTAACAAGGTATCGAATGTTTATGGACAAATTATTGTAACTTTGTGTATNACATGTGTCCATAGCACTGACAGACACCTGAACTATCCTGAGAGTGTAGTATTAGAAGCCCCATGAGTTTATCATTAGCACTGAGTCAATACTCCAGCTGGTACTGTTTGTTTTTCAGTACTAAAGAGCATATATGCTATATGGCACACTTAAGAAAGAAAGAACCAAATGGAGAACTGTGTGCCTCCCTCCTACACAGGCCCCTTTGTACCCTCTGTGTTTTTTCCTTCTTATCCAAGTCTATTCTGTTCCATTGGCCTATCTGTCTTTCCCAGTACCNAAATCACCCTGTCCAAGTTACTGAAGCTAAATAGTAAGGCTTCCTTCCTTCTGAGGAGCCTTTCCACCTCCTGACTATCGACTCCCCTCTCCCAAATTCTCTTCTTTGTTCCTTTTCTGACTCAGTCTTGGCATTTTAATCAATCACTATGAGCACAAAAATCCAANGAAAAATAGACAGTGAGACCCCAAGTCACTGAGTTGTACCCTCATCCGAGGGCCCAGTTGAAATCCTGGCTCCGGATCTATACTGCTTGAAGCTGGTTATTTAANTTATATAACTTTGGCTTCCTCCTAGGTGCAATGGAGACAGCAGTGCCTGCTTCCCAGGATTGACTTGGTGTGACAAGATAGGCAATGTGTTTGGCGGATTGCCTAGGAACTTTATGGCAAATGCCAGCTGATGGACTCCCAGGAGCCAGAGAGTTTCTAAAGTTCACTGGGCTAGCTGGGGTCTCTGCCATTTCTCAACTAGCTTCGACCTTGGACCAGTTTCTTTCCTCAGTGTTTTGTTTCTGCATTAACAAAATGGAGAAAACGTTAAACTTGTCAAGATCACGCTGAAAGTCAAGATAGTTCACCCAGGATGTCATCTGGACACATTTCCCTGTAAGCTATTTAACTGGGTTTAATTTTGAAAGCGAATCTTATCTTATTGCTGCAAGTTTTCCCAGCACTCATTCCTTCGTGGCCATAGAAACACTTGCCCGGAGCCATGGGAGAAGAATCCTGAGATAGAGGGATGCCTGTGAAGTCACTGTGGGATCTTGAGACTTTTCTTTGTTTTCCTCTTTTTGATGGAGGGAGGAGGAGAGATCATTCCTCATTCTGGGGCCAAGGTCCCTTCCTAATTCATTTTTCTGGTTCCGCCATGGCTGAGAATAAATCCAAAGCCCCTTCTTAACTTGTTTTCCAGAATCAGTGGAAAGTTCGATGTAACAAAATTGTATAACTCCTTCCCAGCAACATATATTACTCTTAAGACATAACAATACCTTTCCCTTGTCCTTCATTGTTCTTTTCCATGTACAATTTTCCTGATGTATTGGAGTGACATTCCATGGTTTGTGATGACTTGGAGGTTTATGACCCTTCTGCGGCAGATCAGACTAAACACAATTCATTCATAGCTACTTAATGCTCAGGGAAATCAACCCTGAACTTTAAATAACTACGGTGTGACCTCTGTAAAGTATCATTTATAGCTCTAAAATTGCTATTATGGAGATATCAAGATGTGCCAAATGTNATAAACTGAAAACCAGCCAGCAAACGGGGCAGCTACTATTGTGTTTGTTTTGCCTTCCTTTTGGGGGTAGCTCTCCATGATGCTATTTTTGTTTAAATGGATTCTGAGGTAATTACCCAGCAGAGGAAAGCAATGTTCATTTTACGTTTTATTATTAAATACTTCAGTGAGTAAAAAATTCTCCTCTATAAAGAAGCACCACAGAAATGTAAATATTCCATTAACATACTGCAGTTCACTAGCAAAGACATTGAGTCCCTGTGAGTATAAAGGAACATCCCACTTTCAAAGGGCTAATGTAACCCATCTGCTATTCATTTCTGCAAATTACTTTATGGAGGAAACCCTGACTGAACATTTAAGTTATCCAGACNGGAACTTTAAGCTTAGTGTTGCCTTGCTGTTCAGAATATACGTGTGTTCACAACACTTTTAACCCTAAAATTCGCAATTTTTTACAGTGTCATTTCTGCATCTCATTTGTTTCCTGAATTATTTCCAACACATTCAATTATAGGAAATGAAATGTTCCATGGTAGTAAAGTCATGGAATTATCAGTTTCCTAGATGTCAATTAACAACTATTTAAGGATCTATGTGTACTGGCCCAGGTACCAGGGATTGGCAATGAAAAAACCAAGGAAGGAACACGTTCTCAGCTCCCCCAGAGTTAACAGCCTGAGCATGGAGATGGAGAGGAGACCATCAGATGTCTAGGTAACATAGCAAACACCCTAAGGCTAGGCTGAGGACTAAATGAGTGGAAGAGGCAAGGAGGGCTAGAATCTTGTGGGACATTGGAAGTGCCTGAAGATCCAGAGTAAAGCCAACCATGAAGGCCTTAAAGAGCCCTCTGAAGATTTAGACTCCCTCTAGTAGGCTGTACACAGACNTGAGTGATTGTAAGTTGAAGGCTAGCACGTGAGGTTTGTTATCTGGGATGTGGCTGTAATTCGGAAAGTCAACCTGACTCCTGATTAGGAGGCTCCTTCAACTTCCAGGTGAGAACAACAAAGCAAGGCCAGGGCAGCAGTAAAAGATGGGCTTGACTCAAAGGGCCTTTGGGGTACAGAAGCCACAGTATCTGGCAACAGTTGGAAGCAGGAGAAAACAGAAACAGACCAGCGAAGCAGGCAGTTCAGGGTTTTGACTGAAAGAATGGAGGAGTCAGGAATGCCTTGTTTGGTGGTGTGAGTGAGAATAGCCCTGGAGGCTCATAAGTTTGAATGCTTGGTCCCCAGTGAGTGGAACTGTTTGGGAAGGATTAGGAGGTGTGNCCTTGTTGGAGGAAGTGTGTCACTGGGAGTGGGCTTTGAGGTTTCAAAAGCCCATTCTATGCCAGCGCGCTCTCTCTTGCTCTCTCTTTCTCTCTCTTTCTCTCTCTGCCTGGCTCCCCNCCATAATGGTCATAGGCTAACCTTCTAAAGCTGTAAGCAAGCCCTCAACTAAATGCTTTCTTTNATAANCTACCTTGGTCANGGTGTTTCTTCACAGCAATAGAAAAGTAACTAAGACCGAAGTACAAAGCCTGTAGGAGACAACAGGAAATTTGGCTCTGACCACTCATCCATGTGGCACCTGGGAGACCTTCAGGTGTATCCAAGATGTGGTTGGAAATGTGAGCTAGGAGAGAAGATAGGCTTGGAGACAGGAGAGTTGTCACTTAAATATCAATCATTCAGTAATGCTTTAAAGATTCATGCACGTGAACACAAGCACCAATTGGCTCCTCTAAGGAAAACGTGACAGATACTGTATTCAGTTACTTAGAAATTGTGTTGAAGTAACTAATAAGTCTTAAGTTTTAAAGACCTGTAGGGAAAAAAATGAAAATATTAGAGTTTGAAATTCTATCAGGTACCAGGGATTGGCAATGAAAAAACCAAGGAAGGAACACGTTCTCAGCTCCCCCAGTCTGAGTGGGAAGCGCTGTATCTCCTACTTTAGATGTGTTGACAGAAACAATGAACGTGGACTCAGTGACTAAAACACTTTCTGAAAGGAAGATGACCCATGCAAATCCCAGGTGGGTGTGGCAGCCTGCCTGAGATTTCAGACTCAGAAAGAGGACACAGGAAATACCGGATGCAATCTGGCTAACAAGACTAGCCCTATCAGTGAGCTCTGGGTTTGATTGAGAACCCCTGCCTCAGTGAATAGAATAGAGTACAGTGGATGAAGATTACCAGCAACCCTGGGCCTTCCCATGCATGCACAAACATCTGTAACCCACACTCAAAAACACACATATACACAGGCGTGTGTACCCTACTGCATATACACATGAAGAGAAGAAGAAATAAAAAACAATGGGGAATGTCTTTCTAACTCACAACAAGAATGAATTTATTTATTTATTTATTTATCTATTTATTTATTTATTTATTTATTTTGGGTTTTTCGAGACAGGGTTTCTCTGTGTAGCTTTGCGCCTTTCCTGGAACTCACTCGGTAGCCCAGGCTGGCCTCGAACTCACGAGATCCGCCTGCCCCTGCCTCCCGAGTGCTGGGATTAAAGGCGTGCACCACCACCGCCCGGCCAAGAATGAATTTANTTTTAAATGATGAAGCAGGATGGAGAATTCAGAAATGCATGGTTGTACAAGGTGCTGAGAATAGGTGACAGATGAGGGCTCAGCCCATAATAAGACATTTATATCGTGCCCTCTGAGGCTCAGGGAACACCATGGAAGAGAGCAGAAAGCATGGAAGAGCCAGAGGATGGGGAGAAGGGCTACGAGATGTCATTTTCAGGGCAAGGCGCAGCCATTGTAATTACAAACTCACAGCATCACCATCAACAATCAGGCATGGATGGAGGAGAGGCCCAGGGCGCCCTAACTCATCTATCTGATGCTCATAGATTCAGGAAGTGGGCACATCATTACCTTTGGTTATCCATCCNCAGATGACCCCAGTAAGCTCCAATGGACACTTCCAATTCAATGGTTATGTGATGGCCCTGGCTGAATTAAATAGGTTATAAGACAAAACTAAGTCATAGACGTAGGAAAAGCATTGGTAGGGATGAAGGAGGGGGGGAGTCTGTAATAGGGATGGGAAAGAAATAAGGGAGGATGTTGGAGAAAGTAATCAGTACACACACACACACACACACACACACACACACACACACACA
>LZPO01116994.1:304155-315284 GCA_001675575.1 Neotoma lepida | reverse complement strand
GACCATGACAACTCTTATAAAGTAAAACATTTAACTGAGGTGGCTGCTTACAGTTCAGAGGTTCAGTCCACTGTCATCATGGTGGGGAGCATGGCGGCNTGCAGGCAGACATGGTGCTGGCTACATCTTGATCAGAAGGCTACAGGAAGTGGACTGAGTGTTACACTGAAGGAAGCTTGAGCAAAAGAGACCTCAAAGCCCGCCCCCACAGTGACACCCTTCCTCCAACAAGGCCACACCTACTCCAGCAAAGCCACACTTCCTAATAGTGCCACTCTCTATGAGTTTATGGGGGCCGATTACATTCAAACTACCACAAGATCCTTTTGCCTCAGCCTCAAGAGTGCTGGGATCTCCCTCTTCCTCATTCTTTTCATTTTCTTCTTCTTCCTCCATGTCTTTCTCCTTATCCACTTCCTCCTCTTCCTCTACTTCATTATTGTTCCCTCCTTGTCACCCCTTCTTCCTCCTCCTCCCCTCTTTCCTCCCCCTCTCATACTGGGGATTTAACAAAAGGCCTCATGCATGCTGAGCACACACTCTATTACTGAGCTACACCCTAACCTGCAAGATCTTTATTTCACTTCTGTAGCAGGCCATTTTTCTTGATGATTGTTTTATATTCTTAATCTGACCTTAATAATCATTAGTTTAGATATAGGAGTCCAGCTCCATGGTGAAATGCTTGCCTAGCATATGTAGGCCCTGAGTTCAATTCCCAGGGCTAAAAAAAAAATGGTTTACTGGAGTTCACTTAAATTATTGCAATTAATTTGTATAAATAATGATTAATAATATAAATTACATCTGTGAAACTCATTTAACCAAACATTGAAAAACATTTGTTAAGAGTTTAATGGGTGGAACCATGGTGAAATGCTTGCCTAGCATATGTAGGCCCTGAGTTCAATTCCCAGGGCTAAAAAAAAAATGGTTTACTGGAGTTCACTTAAATTATTGCAATTAATTTGTATAAATAATGATTAATAATAAATATAAATTACATCTGTGAAACTCATTTAACCAAACATTGAAAAACATTTGTTAAGAGTTTAATGGGTGGAACAATGTGTATCCTAGAATGCTTCTATTTAAAAATTGAGATAAAGAGGCAGGGGCGATAGTTCAGTTGGTAAAGTGCTTGCCATGTAAGGATAAGGCCCTGAGTTTGGATCGGAAGCAACCATGTAAAAAGCCAGGCTTTGCTGTGCATATCTGAAACGTGTCTTAGCTACCTTTCTTTTCCTGTGACAAAACACCGTGACCAAGTCAACTTATAAAAGAAAGCATTTAATTCGGGGGCTCACNGATCTGGAGGGTGAGAGTCCATGTCCATCGTGGTGGGAGGCACGGCAGCCAGTAGGCAGGCATGGTGCTGGAGCGATGGCTGAGAGCTTACACACCTCCGGAGGCAGGGAGAGCCAACTGGAAATGGTGAAGGATTTTGTAATCTCAGACCCCTCTCACCCCAGGGGCACATCTCCTCCAACAAAGCCACACCCCCTAATCCTTTCCAAATAGTTTCACCAACTGGGGCCCAAGTAGTCAAACCCAGGAGCCTATGAAGGCCATTCTCATTCAAACTACCACACTGGGGGAGTCAGAGCTAGGAGGAGCTCTGGGGCTAGCTAAATTGATAAGTTCCAGGTTCAGTGAGAAACCCTGTCCCAAGGAAACAAATCCATGTGGAGAGCAATAGGGGAGGACACCCATTGTCAACCTCTGGTCTCCACACGTCTATGTGAACCTGAACATACACACACATTCAAAAAGTGAGACACAATAAAATTATAAGACAAAATGTCCTGTGTAAATTGTGTTCTCTAGTATAAAAAAACCTGTTCCTTACTTTAAAATAACAATAAAAAAAATCTAATCCTTTTCACAATTAATAATTTAAATGACGAATCAAAGGAAAACCCCAGAAACAGACTTGCTTGGCACTGTATGTTTTAGGAATGCTGATATAAATCATTGTGTTGGAACTGATGTGTTTTGCCTTATTGCTCAACAAAGCATATCAAAGCAATGTACACGATAACGCTGCTGTATAAATCAGTCGGCGATAAGGCCCGCTGGGCAGTAGTTTACTTGAGAGCAGAGCCTGGAGATATCAAAGCAATGTACACGATAACGCTGCTGTATAAATCAGTCGGCGATAAGGCCCGCTGGGCAGTAGTTTACTTGAGAGCAGAGCCTGGAGAGCTCNGGCTCCAGGTCCCNAGAACTCAGAGAAAGCGGAACATCAGTTTGCCAAGCACTGGCCTTCCCATCCCAGCTCCTGAGCACCAAAACAGCTTTGGTCTGGAGTTCTGTCAGCAAGTCTTCCCACACGATCAATCTTTNTGTGTGTTCTTACTTTCTAGCCCATCTTCCTACTGAAATACTGCATATAATATGAATATAATACATACATGGGTACATATATAGTAACTATATAAGTTATATTAAAATATATAGAAATATAAATATATTTAAATATATACATTAATGATTTATTTATTGTTATTTCATGTGCATTGGAGTTTTGCCTGTATGAGGGTGTTGAATCCCCTGGAACTGGAGTTACAGACAGTTGTGAACTGCCATGTGGTTGCTGGGAACTGAACCGGGGTCCTCTGGAAGAGCAGCTAGTGCTCTTAACCACTGAGCCATCTCTCCAGCCCCATTTTAAAAATCTTTTATCTTGAGGCTATTTTCCCAAGCACTTATTTTCATGTCAATTATAACATGTTTATATAATTATTAATAGGGACAAAAATGCAGCTAGGCAATTTTTAACCTAAAAAATATAATCATAACACATTGAGTCTTTAGTTGCTGTTGTGAAAATGGACCCAAACGAAGAGAAACAGTTTGTGCATTTTCATGGAATCACAGATGCCGGAGCCATATCACTGCCTGCCATGTGTTATCTCAAATGGAGTCCAAGCTTTTAAAGTTATTTCCTTACTAATGTTAATAACCCCAGGTGTTTCCTGATTTCAGTTGTTCCGACTCTGAAAAAAATGAGTAACTCAGGAAAACGTGTAAAATTCCTTTGTGAGCTTCCTCTCTGCATATTAGGCCCATGTTTTAGTGTGCTAGGAGATTTTGTATTTCCATGCCCATGTTGTCCTTGAGCTTACCATGTCCCTTTCTTGTGATAGTCACCAGAGTTCTTCTCCCTTTTACGTCCTGTTATTGCTTTGTGCATGTCTCTGTAGTTTGCCTTTGGCTCACAATTGGTGAGTATGGTTAGACTAAGAGAATACAGGATTTCAGCCCTTCCCTCTGTCTTGATGGGTCTCTTAATGGCTTTTAGTCTGTGGCTTGGTCTTTCTTACCTGAGGGTACATGGCATTGAACATGCTGTAGAGAGGATGAGANGGGTGGNAGGAAAGAGCGCTCTNAGGAGGCAGGATTTGCAGCACTTTGATGAGGCTGCCTCCTTTAAATTAACTTCAGTTTCTCACTTATTTCTTATGGAAAAGTATGATTTGTCCAACTCAGCCAGCAACTTTGGAGGATGCAAACCCATGTGCTTGAATGCCATTGCCCCTGGTATTCAGAAGGATGACGTTGGCTTGTTAAACACTGTCCACGGTGCCAATTACTGGGTCATCCAACTCCCCATGCCACTCTGAAAGTGTTGTCAGAAATGCCCTCCAAGTAGTTTACCAGCTTAATGCAGTGGTTCTCAACCTTCCTAATGCTGCNACCCATTAATACAGTTCCTCATGTTGTGGTGACACCCAACCATAAAATTATTTCATTGATACTTTATAACTGTAATTTTTATTGTTATGAATTGTAATGTAAATATTTGATATTCAGGATATCTAATATGTGACCCCTAGGGGGTCATAACCCATAAAAACCCAAAGGACAAAAGCCTCAATTCTGAATTTTATCTATTTATTTAAGTTTGGTCAGGGTTTTTTGTTTTGTTTTGTTTTTGTTTGTTTATTTTGTCTTTTAGACAAGGTCTCATTCTGTAGACCAGACTGGACTGGAACTCACAGAGATCCACCAGCCTCTGCCTCCTGAGTGCTGGGGATAAAGGTGTGCGCCACCATGACCAGTTTTGCTTGTTTTAGTATGTATGTATATATGTATGTATTGTGTGCGTGAGTGCAGGTGCCTGAGGAAGCCAGAGAAGGGTTCAGATCCTCTGGAGCTGGACCACTCAGTGTGGTGCTGGGAAACATATGGTCCTCTGGAGAAGAGCAATAGATGTTCTTAACTACTGAGCCATCCTTCCAGCTACCCAACTGACAGTTCTAAAAGAGGTAATAGACAAGCAGGAATTTGGAAATTTTCAACTTAGGACTATCTCTTGGCCAGTTACATAGACTTTTTGTTGTTGCTGTTATATTTTTTTTTCCATGAGAAAGATGATTGAGGTTGATGTGAAAATTTCACACTTAGGCAGGATTGAAATCCTTGAAGGGCAGGAGTCTGCTACACATTCATATTATGAACTATAAGCTCTGGGAACAGGGCTCAATTTGTGACTTCAATTACTAAAAACAAGAAAATATTCGAGTTTTACCAGAAAGATGACAAGAAATAATTAAAATTTAAAATGATCAAAGTTGGTCTTATTGTGATTTGTGTGCAGTTTTAGGAATTTTAATATGAGCTCGAAACCCTTTATTAAACTGCTAAAGTTTTCATTACAGAAAAAAACACAAAATAGAGATAATTGAAGAAGATGCCTCTAGCAATAGAAATACTTACAGTTACTTTCTGTTTACCAGGCCCTATTCCAAGTGCATAGAATAACCTGTAGAGTAGATGGGAAAATAACATGAAGTAAAGCTAGGCAGAGCCTAACTTCCTACTGTTAGGATGGGCTACTGGAATCTACTCATGATCTGTGACAACCAGAGCTCACACTTAGGGCTACACCCTTCCAAAATTACAACAACACACTACCTGTACATAATCTCTGTCAAATAGGATTCCAGTGAATTGTACCATTTGGTATGCTGTTTTGTTAACTACATATCACGAAAAAAATTTAAGATGGCTAGTGTAGTAAGAAAACAGTTGTGGCTTTATCCTGGTGACGGCTTTCAAGTGAAGCTTTCCTTGTTCACACTCAAGTGACTTTGATGATACAATCATCTGAATTGATGAAAAACGTTTTGTGTGTTAAATTTTATCACTGTCAAATGGTTCAATCAATGTGTGTGTGTGTGTGTGTGTGTGTGTGTGTGTGTGAAGGTTCTTTTAAATGACCTAAATGTAATTCTGGAGACCTTAACAATCCCAGTATGATGATGTTGGCCAGAATGGAATTAGTGATTATACGGAGAGTCACTGAGTGGACCAGAGAAAAGCCAGTGAAGGGTGAGNNTGTCAGTAGAGCAGGTGGGCATTTTTCTTTCCCAAGTTTCTCACACGAGTGACCCCAGCTAATAACTTGGTTGATACTTGTAAATAACCACGTGGCTTGTTAATGGATGGGAACCAAACCAGACAAGTTACTGGGACAGGCTGACCATAGGCTGTATTAATAACAGGTTTAGAGAAAAATGATTACTATTTTAAGTCATATTCACTCGCTTCTTTCACAAATGCCTTTTTTATGTGCCAAGAAAAACATTAAAAAATGAAGACATAGAGTAAGTTTTAAATTTTAATTTGAAGGGAGATTCTTGCCTTACATGATATGTTTTAATTTCTAGTTGTTATTATACACTTGGAGACAAGAAGTTTGGGATGACTACATGCAATTAGTTTTGACTCCCCTAAACTATTTATCTTTTTATTGTATATGAAACATGTTTTGTTAATTGTCAAAACTATAATCAGGCTTTTATGAGTCTGTTTCTTAACACAGTGTCATAAGGTTTTCTAGGGGTGACACCCAACCTNTAGAAACACATGCAGATGGTTCCAAATGTACCATTCTAATCTTGATAGATTCAGCTGGGTGAGTTATGTCAAGACGTAAATTGATCATGAGAGAGATTTGCATCTGTTCTCTTAGGCACATCAAATATTTAGTCTTACTTGATTTTCCTGTTAGGAAACCCAGCAGAAGTGTTTTATGGGGTTGCAGCTCTTGATCACCAGGCTAAGACACAGTACACAGTGTCACTAGCTTGATTCTTCTTTAGGGACGCGTTTGCATGGTCTGTTCTGCTCTCCGTCTGGGGACCTGTCTTACTGGAGTTGGGTTTTAAGGCTCTTCCTTCTATGTCCTCAGAGGACATGGAGTCTGCCTGCTCTTCCAGGACTTTTCCTTTCACAGTTTCTTTCCTGGTCTCCTCTTTCCTCATGGACCGTTTATCCTTGAGACTGTCGCATCAGGACTCCTGGGCTAACAAATCCAAACTTCTCTGATCTCACTGCTCTGCCGAGCCTCCACTTTACCTCAGCTCTTCCTGTGAAGTCATTCCCTGTATTCACTGTCACATTCAGCAACTTCACAATGCCAGGCCCAGGTGTGGGTCTTTTTACTCATTCCCTATAACATGTGTCTCACTTTTTGATGTGAAGGTAGTGTCATTCTTCCGTTCTGAGAAATTTTACTGTTTCTGTGAAGTATCTAGCATTTTCTGGTCTTTTTGGAACATTCAGAAGTAGGACATCGTGGGCCCTCTTATTTAGCTGTACCTTTGCGTGTTTGGAACTGGTTATGGAACAGCACTGCGCTGACCCTCCCTCTCCCCTCCCTCCATGCCACTGTGTCCTGCTGCTGTGGAGAATCTCCTTCTTTGTCTCATATTCAGAACCAGCAGTAGTTAGTTCTCTAACCTATTATGGATTGGAATCACTCCAGCATGGGGCTTAGGCATGCATTAAAAAAAAAAAAAAAGAAATGGGTCAAAACCCCAGCTTAACTATGTATTAACTATGGTCAAATTCATATAAACCTTTTGACCCTGGATTCCCTTATTTGTAAATCACCGAGGCTACTAATGCTGGTATTGTTGTCATGGGGATAAAACAAAGTTTGTCAAGTGTCCTGTTAGGATGGTGGATGCTCAGCACATCATAACATGGCAGACAATGTCACGGCCAAAGTGCACCACCCACCCAGCAATGGATCATACTCTTTATGTGACTTGGTTTATCTTCAGACCTTTTGACATAAGTACACATATTACTTGCTCATAAGCACAACAATCTGACAACTGTTTTCATTTATTTTGCAATATAATATTTTATTATATATATTTTGTGTACTTTATAACTATTTAAATTTCATAGTCTAGTTTTAAATGTTATTTACCCTGTTTTTTCCTGTTAATTATATGTAGTTTTAATAGCTGGATAATACACCCATTGAGTTGTTACTTTAGGATTTACTTACACATCCAGGTATTACTAGGCGTTTGCAGTGTAAGACCCAGCTTTAAACCCATTGATGTTTACTGTCAGATTGCTCCCCAAAGGCTGTGACATCTTAGAGTAACACGGAGTAAGTTTTGACCTGGCTGTGACCTTTGCTAAGTTCTCTAATTTTATTTTAAAAGTGGGAGGAGCATTGTGTGAAACTTTCCTTAAGGAATCAGAAAATTTGCAGTGGTTCAATCAACCCATCAGCTCATAATAAAAAATAAAAAATAAAAAAAGTGTGCTAGGAATCACATACAGAGAAACCCAGTTACTGTGTAGCTAAGGAGCACCAGTAGTTACAGGAAAAGGTCCTTCAGTTTACAAAGCCTGGGTAGCACAGATTTCAAAGTGGCCCCACAGATATGGCTCTATAACACTGGTGGCTTTATTGCATCATATACATGTAGAGAGGTGGGTGGGATGGACAGACATAAAGGGTCTTCTATATCAGGGTCACATCTGGATAAAAGTTTTTATACAAGTGAGGCTTGGATAAATAGATAGTCCCCTCTTACAGAGACCTTGGACTTGTCTAGCATCTCCTGGAAGCCACACATCTTCCTGGAGATTGACTTGAAGATACTGGTAGGGAAATCTTGGCTCTGCCAGAGCTTCTAAGCTATGAATCTGGGAAGTTGGAGCTGTTGGTGGCTATCTCCAGTACCGAAGGAGCCAGTTACTGGAGGAGGGAATCAGGAAGGCAACCAGAGAAGAAAAGGCCAACGAAGTGGCTCATGCCTTTAATCTCCGTACTCCGGAGGCAGAGGCAGGTAGAGCTCTGTGAGTTCGAGGCTAGCCTGGTCTATGTAGAGAGTTCCAGGCCAGCCAGGGCTACATAGAAGGACCCTGTCTGAAAATGAGAGGGAGAGAGAGGAAGAGAAGGCACAGCTTGTGATGAGAGAGAAGAAGCTAAGAAGGCGTGTGAGTGCACTAAGAAACAGTTTGACTNATACCAGAGGTGGCCTGCACTATCTCACTCTAATGTGTGACTCCAATCAGACAATTGTAACCAGCAGACTAAACACAAACATAGATGCTTCTTCCCCTCTTGAGCCAATGTCTGGCTGTATTCTCCAGGCTGGACTTGAACTTGGGTTTAGGTCATCCTTCCACCTCAGACTTCCCCGTAGCTGGCACGTGCTACCGTGCATGCTCAGCTAGGTCCTTCTTTTAAAGCAAGGCCCATCCCTTCATTCCTCCCATAGTCTCAGGGCTGGGTGATCTTACTCCTGTCTCGTCTTGCTACCCTGCAAGTGTTCTCTCCTCTTCGTCAGGGCCCTTTCTCCTCATTCTGACCAAAACTTGTGGTATTATCTCACAATCTTTACTTCTTCATTTGTTTTTTTCACCTCAACCCACTTTGGATGGTCTTCTGCCTCTTTCCCTCTACAGAAACAGCACACAGATCCCCAAACCCTGTCCATTGCCAAAACCACAGGGCACTTTGCCCCTGTGCTTATGTAACTCCGGCATCATTTGACTTAGGCACTCTTCTCTGTTTGAACCCGTTTTCCTTTGGTTTCCATAACACCTGTCCATGACACCCTTTTGTCTCCCCCTCCTTTCATACTGGCTTCTCAGCACCTCTGCCCTCTTCTCCTCCACCTATGAATGTGGGGGTTTCCGAGGAGCTCTGCCTTTGTTCTTATTTCCCATGCTACAACTCTTCTTGTCTTTTTCCTGTAGCAGAACCTCAACCAGTATTCTGGCTTCCATTACTCTCTATGTACCTTGGCTCCTAAATTTATGTCTTCAGCCCAGACTGTCCCTTGGAGTGTCACAATCGCCTAGCCAATTGCCCAGTTTCAGATTTCCACTTAAATGTATCAAACATACATCAAACTCGACAAGTTTCAAATTGAACTCTTCATCTCCGCCCACAAATCTTTTCTCTCCAGCAGTGTCTTAACTCCTTAATGGCTCCCCAGTGGACCCAGTAGCTTGAGCCGCATTCTGCAAGTCACCCCAGATGCTCTCCTTTCCTCATTCCCTCCGTTCAATCTAGCTCCCCAACCTGTCAATTTGACGCCCTTAATACGTCTTCAATTCATCTATGTATCTCTCCATCTCCATTAACACCCGAAAATCCCAGTCAACAGCAACCCCCTCACGGAACCCCCTCTCCACCCAGGCTTGTTCTTCCAATATATTGGCCACGTGGCCCAAGAAATATTTTTCAAACATAAATCTCATCCTGCCTTGGCTCTGCCTCCTGGGCTTCTAAGTTTGCCCATAGGGAATGTCCACACTTTCTCCTGACGCCCCTTCCCCAGTCTGGCTGTATGGCCACCTTTTCAGGACAATCTTACCTTCTTGGGTCTCACCTTTCTCNTCTCCAGCTTCCCAGCTCTCTCTGTTCCCCAGATGGGTCAAAACCATGCTGTTTCTCAGAGAGTCTGACCCAATCCTGCTACTTACTGCTTTCTTCCACAGAGGACCCTCCCTACCCATCCACAGGGATCACATGGGTCAGGACCCTTGGGCTTTTCCTTCTCTACACTTGCCACGGATGGTATTTTCTAATTGTTGTTTCTAAGCCCCACAGGCGTAGCAGGCACTTGGCTGTTCTGCGCACTGCCCACGCTGGTACCTGAGGGATGACTACGAAACGTCTGGTGTTTCTCCAATCCCAACCCCAGGTAGCTCCTCTTCATTTGGGGACAGTCTTCTTATACTGCCAAAGCTGAACAGCGGCAAATCCTTCAGTGGTTCTGAAGGCGAGCCAGCTCTTTGGACGAGCCAGGTCCAGCTCTTTGGGGGAGGTGACAGAGTTGACTCATTGGGTAGATCTGACCTCTTACCTAGGAGTTCCTCCAACGTTTGCTAGCCTGCTTGACAGAGTTCTGCCTGAACTGAAGTGACCTGCTACATCCTTGTCCCACTCCTTCAGGAAGCCTTGGTATTTCCACGAGAGGCCCTTCCCATCAGCCTATTGTTCTCGCTTTCATCCTATAGTGGGAAGCTGTTACTGGTGAGGTCTAATTCACGAATGTGAAATGGCCGAGAACCTTCTCAGAGAGCCAATCTAGGCTCTAGAAAAGGGGCTAGAAAGACCAACGTGTTCCGTAAGAACCAGTAGTGTGAGAGTGCCCTTAAGTATCTTAAGAATGGCCTAGACTTTATGGGAGACAAATTGTTTGTGGCTGGCCCTCAGGGAGCAAGCTTTCTGGTAGAGTGGATTAGAACAAAACCATTTTCCTAGGGGACAAAACCTGCAGAAGCCACGTGATGGATAAGTTCAGAGTCTGCCCACTCCGACAGTAAAAACCTAGTGTTCCTAGAAGAGATAGATTCTAAGGCCCCTGTGCGTCAGGGTGGTGCACGTTCACACTTCCTGTCCTTACGATGCAGGACTGGGTGGACCAGTAACCGCCTCTCGCGGAGGAAGGGACTTATTATACCCTGACCATGTCTATCTCCAGCAGAACCAACCTTTCCTGCTCTTTGTGCAGGGACACACCTCTCCGAGGAAGGAGGAGCACAGATTTCCATCATTATCATTGCCCTATTAAAAAAAAAAACACAAACAAAACAACTAATTACTCTCTGCAGGAAAGACGCATGAACAGGATGACTCTAAGATGATCCTTGGGATGAGCCATCCCTGTAAAGATTAGGAAAAGCTACCTCCCCATCATGCCCCCGCCCCTGGCCAGGGCTCTGGCCACCAACGGGCAGTGGCTCCAGACCACCGCTTAGGGTGGGAGGTAGGGCTCCCTGCTGCTGATCTTCCGCATCCTCCCGACTTGCCAACTCTCTCTGCGTTTGTCTGCCAGGCCTCAGGTGTTTGTTGG
>LZPO01116994.1:250036-268583 GCA_001675575.1 Neotoma lepida | reverse complement strand
GTGTGCTGTGTCTGTGTGTCTGTGTGATATTTGTGTAGGGGAATGTGTGCATGTGGGATTGTGTGTGTGCCATGGCATATATGTGTAGGTCAGAGGACACTGTGGAATTGATTCTCTCCTTCTGTCTTTGCGTGGATTCTGGAACCAAACTCTCAGGTCAGCAAGCAAGTGTCTTTACCCACTGAGGCATATCCTCAGCTCCTTTTTGAAGCAGAGGTAACACTACCTCGCAAGTGTCTTCTGAGGTAGCTATAAAGCATTCGTACAATGCCAATCCAGACTAAGAGTGTAATGCACACGCTTGGCTTTTGACTGTGTTCTTTTTCAGTTAGCCCCATCCATAGAGTCATCAAAGCTAATAATCNGGGAGTCATCCCTAATACCTGTTTTCTTTAGCTCCCACATGCATCCGGTCACCTGGGGTAGCAGATTATAATTACAGTTTATTTCCTAGTTCTGGAACTTTCTACGATCTCTCTTCTTTTGATCCCCATTAAAACAGCCTGTGTGCAAGTCTTTATTATTGACCTCTAAGATGAAAGCCAGTCTCCTGCTTCTCTTTGCTTCTGTAAATCTCCTCTCGAGTACACTACCAGGCAGCTACTCCCCACTGCACACACANTGAAGACCAAGTTCGTTGACCTGGTGCCATTTTAGCCCCTCTCCTCACCACTGCCTAACTCCAAATTCGTACTTGAGCAACGCTTCCTACATTACCCATCAGGCTTCTCAGCCTGCTTNCCACCTTGGTGAGCCTCAGGGCTNGGAATACCCCCTTCCTGCTTTCACCATATTAATTCTTCATTCTGAGGACTNGGTGCAGATGTTACCTTCTTCNNTGACCCTTCGGGGAGAGGTCAGNCCTCCCATAGAGATCCATCATTCTCTGGGCTCATCATGAACTTACCATGTTGTATCATAATGTGTTTNTATGTCCTTCCTCCCAACATCTAAATCCAAAAAGACAGAAACTGGATTCTTCAACTTAGTATGTCCAGCTTCACGACTGACATGTAGTAGGCACCAATGGAATGTCTGGTAAATGAATTCTGGGTGACATTGGTTTCTGAGGCAGGGCTGGGTCCTGGGAGTTTCAGGCTGTGCCTGGAGCATNCATAACTGAAGTTGACATTCCAATATTCCTTCTATTGGCTCTCCAGTNCTAAGGCCTGGCACTGAGATTGTCAATTTATCAATGTCAGAGTGATCCTGAGAACTATTCATAAGCAAAATCAAATATTTCATATTGCAGGTTTACTTCTTAGGATTTTTTTTTCTTCTTCAGGACATTATTTTAGAACCTCTGGCAATGTTAACATGTTCTATTTGTAGAAGAACTTCCATGATAGATCCCACAGGTAAAATTTTTCTGACAAGTGTTCAACCATGGTGGAATCTCTTTTCCAGAACTTACCTGAGATGTGGAATAGATTGGGTTACATGAGAGATGGCCCGTATCCTAATTTTCTGTTTTTAAAAGGGAAAGAATGAGACCCCAAAGCTGTGGGGGTTTTGAATTGTGCTACTCAGTATTGTGGCACTACGTGGCCATTTCAGTTTGAATTGAAATAAAATGAAGCAAAATGAACCCCATGACAGGTCCTCCTCGATGTCCACACGTGGGTAGTGGTGACCATATTGGATGTCTCAGGTGTGGACCACTTCCATCAATGCAGAGTGTTCAGTCAGCAGCAGCTTGGGATGTGAGGATCTTGATAGGTATAGTTCTGAGGCCACTTTACCTCAGAGTCATGAGTTTCTCAGAGTCATGGCACAAGAATTCTTCCTGGGAACACCACATAGTTACTACATCATTTTATATAGTATATGTAGCATTATATCACTATGTCTTGGGATCATCTTTAGGGACAGTAATGTTCAGAAAGTATTGAACATGGCATTCTTCATGTAGTGTTGTCTGCTTGGAAAATGCTTTCTTATCAACTCAGAGAGAAAGAAGGAATGGAAGTCTAGNAAATGGAATTGTTTTCCTCTGTTTTATAGTATCATAAAAGCTTAGAGGCTACAATGATGCCTGGAACTAAACATTTACATTTCTCTTTTTAAAAAAGCCATGTGTGTTTTCTTTGGACGAAATGATTTGTATTGNTGTATGCTATGGAAACACTTCTTTACAAATTAACATCAAAAGGGAGGCAAAAGCTTCAGTGTTCCTTTCCTGTCCAGTGGCCTTACCCANGTGGCTTCCAGGGCCTGAGGATCAAGAAGCNAGCAAAGGCTTATTACAACTGGAACCTTATCAGGAAGTTCTTGCTGTGGCAACTGGGCAGCATCAGGGACACACCAGAATCTTTTATTGTGGGGCAGCTGATTTTTTTTAACACTAAATATCTTGGGTACCAGTGCCTGAGAGGGACAGGAGGGCTTGGAACACTCAGAATAAGAATGACAGACTCTCCCATCCAGCTCATCTCTCTCTCTCTCTCTCTCTCTCTCTCTCTCTCTCTCTCACACACACACACACACACACACACACACACACACACACACACACACAAATGTTTGTTTAAAAATAATCAAATAATCACTTTAGTACCATGTTCCACACTTGGTCACTCGTGTGCACACACACATGCACACACACTTGCTTGGTGTGTGTGCCTGGTGTATGTACAGGCATATGTGTGGAGGTCAGAGGACAACTTTCAGGAGTCGCTTCTCAGCTTCCACATAGTTAAGGTAGGGTCTTGCTTGCTGGTTCTGCTGACTCCTCCATGCTAGCTGGTCTCGGGATTTTCCTGTTTCTGCCTTCCGTTTCGCCACAAGTGCTGGCTTTATCGATGTCTGTCGCCACATCCAGCTTTTACGTGGATTCTTGGAATTAAACTCAGGTCGTGTCCAGCTTATGTCAGTAGTGTTTTAACCTACTGAACCACCTCGCCAGTCCCTCAAAAGATTACTCACAGACGGCAAAACCTTTGATTATTTGAATGTTTTTACTGCTTTGGATAATATCAGTTGTTGATTCAGCCATGCCTGTGGAAAATCACCAATTCGTTTGTGTTTGACTGCTTGGTGTTTGTTGCTGGTGCGCATTACTACAGATTTGTACAAGTCATGGCCCATGTGGCTCTGCCTCAGAGGAAGTGGGATAGTCAGGTGTTTNTCTCTAGATCAGTTTGCAACCATTGTAACAAGAGAACATGAGGTTCTTGAACGCCTGTGCCACTTGGGCCCGTGCAATGGAAGATACAGGTTCTGTGAAAGCTCCACAATCCATTGATAACCCTCTTTTATCTGATACTGGGTTAGTCCCTGAATGAGAGGATGAGCAAGGAAAAGCATCAGCCTTAGAGAGAGACCTCCAACNGACAAGTGGTGTCAGTATCGTCTTAATGTGATGAGTGTCGTTAAGGGATGATCCCAAGACACAGCCCCCGTCCCCTGTGAAAAGCAGGGCAGCCAGAACAAATCATTTTGGAGCAGTCAGCTTGCTGGAGTGTTGGGTAATGAGCAGGGCAGGTTCTGATGAGCAGATAAGAGAGGAAGAGATGCACTTGTACCCTGCAATTTTTCTCTCTATTGCCCATCCCTCCCCTGCCAGCAATGGTCTCATTTTACTTTCCTGATTTCCTGTAGTTACTCTAGGCTACGTGCTCACATCTGTAGGAGCCTCCAGTAAGAGAGGACGTGAGACCTTTGTGTTTATGAGTCTGCGTTACCTCAATAGGACCTTTCTAGTTCCATCCATTTACCTGCAAAGTTCATGCTCTCTCTCTCCTTCCCTCCCTCCCTTCTTCCCTCCCTCCCTCTTTCTTTCCTTTTTTCAACTGAATAGTATCCCATAGTGTGTATGTACCACATTTGCATCATCAGTCATCAGTTGGAGGACATTTAGGTTGCTTCCATTTCCTAGCTATTGTGAGGAGAGCAGCAATGAACATGACTGAGGAAGCATCTGTGGAGTAGGGATGTCAAGTCCTTTAGGCATATGTGGAAGGATGGTATAGCTGGGTCGTATGGTGGATTTATTTTTAGCTTTTTGAGAATTCTCCACACTCATTTCCATGTGGCTGTACCAGTTTGGGACCCCACCATCAGTGAATGAGGGTGTGCTCTCCCCCACCCCCCACATCCTCTCCAGCATGTGAGTTTCATTGATCTTTGTCATTCTGACTGAGATAAGATGAAATCTCAAAGTTGTCTTGATTTGCATTTCCCTAAGTGCTAGGGATGATGAATCTTTCTATTTTATTTTTTGTAGCCATTTTTATTTCTTCTCTTGAGAACTCTCTGTTTGGGTCACAGGCCCATTATGGAAAAAATGAGGTGGGGTACTCTAATTAGTGAGGGCAGAGAGAGATAAATACAGAATAAGGAGAAATGAGTGTAAAATAACAGTCAGGGTGTCTGAAAAAATCACAAGGAATCATACTATTAACTACTAAGAATATCTATACTACAAGTATGTAAATATACATCTATAGTTTAAGTGAAAATTTCCCATCTGGGCTGACAATGCTGCCCCCAGGAGCCATAGACTAACAAACAAAACCCTCAACAGTAGACATGAGAATCCCTTCTCTGAGTTGTTGGTCAGGGTTGCCCGAGAGACTCTCTCAAAACATAGGCTATTGCTATTGTCCTTGTTTTTTCCCCAGAGGTGGAAGGTGTAAGTCCCTCTTGCTGAAGACACCATACACTTTAGACACAGGGCCCAGAGGACCTGAACTGATTGTGACCTGAAAGCCTCCTCCCTGAGGAGTAGCTTTAGTGGGACCAGAAGGCATCATGCAGTCTTCCAAAGGAGGGAGACAACCAATAGTCCTACTCAGCTATGATGCCCCTAAACCACAACTACGACCAGCATGGCATGCTAACCCTCAAAGGGTGCAATAGGTAACCAACAGCTGTCTAATCGAACTTCAGGCACACTCAACAAGAAGGAAATCATGCCTNGTGCTGAGAACCTAGCCAACTTCTCCTCTCTTGGACTAGTGAAGTCATGGATCTTGGAGGAGAACCTACGACTGTCGCTTTACTAGCCAGCACAATTCCTACCTACATTCTAGATATTGATCCCTATGCCCACAGAGAAGTGTAGTCCTCACCCTCAGCAAGGAAATTTCCTTTGCAACAGAGACCATTACAGAAAAGCACAGCCAATCAAGACGCAGAATTGTGAAGCCCTGTCCCACCTGATGACATCACTCTTGCACCTAAAGCTCAGGGATCATTGCAGATGAGGGGGCAGAGAAAGTGTAAGAGCCAGAGGAATAGGAAGTTTTCTGTGAGATTGTATCTCCTAGGAATGTTAGAGAAGCTACACCCATGAAGTTTCACCAACATGGCTGCCCAAACATGACCTGAACAAGGATAAAACCAATGGGAATGCGAATGTGGAAGGGAGNTCGCTCACAAGGTCCAACCATAGACAAAGAACTACAGGAAACGAGGGGATGCTGGGAGTAGGAGGAATAGTCTCCCTCAGGGAAGAACACACAAATTAGGTATCTAGTACATGTGGTTAGCCCTGAAAAATATATACGTAAGTAACATTGTGTGGACTGAGCAGGTTGTATGTATGTATTTAGGAGTGTGTGTGTGTGTGTGTGTGTGTGTGTGTGTGTGTGTGTGTGTGTGAATGAAACAACAATTAAAGTGAAAGAGACCATGAATTTGAAAGAGAGCACGGGGCAGTGAACATGGGATGTTTTGGACGAAGGAAAGAGAGGGAAAACTATATTATAATCTCTAAAAAAGGAGAAGGCATTGTAGGTTAAAAGAACAGCCCAGGTGGTGCTAATGCACCACTTTGTGTGCTTGTCAGTGCAAGTGTCTTAATAGTAATGGAGTGTAAAGCATTGTGGAGGTTTGAGAACTATGTAGGNGAGTGATGTAGATGGGGGNATGGCAGTGAAGATCAAGGTNTGTGCTATGAGGTCTCAGAGCATGTGTGGTGGCATAAGAGAACCACTGAAGAATTTTAACAAGGGTCTCCCTTTGGGATGGGTTGCCATGGCAGCTCAGTGGGTCATAGATCTGAGGCTTGATGGCAGGAAGCTATTGGCATAAAAGGCCAGATGTGAGAGGAGAATACATGCAGGAAAGCAGTGAAGGAGAAGGCAAGAGAGAAGATGGGCTTGCGGAGTGTCCAGNATGTGTAACTTTAATCATCTGGCTACAGGCATGGATGAGAGAGACACCAGCACAACTCCTCAGGTCCTAGTGTGAATACGGACTTAGAGTCTGTGTAGGCGGAGAATTGNGTGTGGGGACCAAGGTAACGATTGATTATTTTGAAGTGCTCACTGCAGAGTGAGGCTGAACCTCTGAGAAGATGGGTGATGGAGACGAGAATCTGGGAGTCATCTACACACCGAGATCATTAGAACCACATGTGTAGTTTAATGTTGGAGAATACTAAGTTAGGGAATAGAAAGAGAATGGAGTCATAGGAGACTCGAGGCCAGACTGGAGGGGCGGGTGGGAGAAGACTNTCCCAGAAAAGACTCAGAGGATAGTTGTGAAGGTAGAATGCATGGTATCACAGGTGCTGGGAAGAAATGGTTTTCAAAAGTCTGAAGTTGAGATAGTCAGCCCCAAGTCAGTTTTAGTGCTTCATCGCAAAGTGTAGTGGGGTAGAGATCTCGAAGACAATGTTTGGATTACTCTTGGAGGGAAGAGGGAGATGAGAGGAAAGCAAAAGAAATTTGAAGAGATGCTGAGGCCCATGGAGAGCTGAAACTGTGGCTTTGGGGCTGGAGAGATGGCACAGTCCACAGAATGGGGGCATTGAGGACTTGAGTTTGATCCCCAAAACCCACATAAAACAGAACCAACCAGGCGTGGTGGTGCATGCTTGTAATCCCAGTGCCAGCGAGGTAGAAACAGGTGAAACCCGGGGCTTGCTGGGTAACAGTCTGGCCAAATTAATGAGCTNCAGGTAAAAGCAAACACCCTGTCTCAAAGTGAAAACACAAAGCAGGGCATCAACTAAGGGAGACACCTGAGGTTGACCTCTGGCCTTCACAGGTACACACACACAGCTGTGTGTATAACTGTCCACACTATATGTACACACGAACATGTACACACTCATACNCACATGTGCACAGTTATACACACATGTGCACACACAAACACAGATAGACACACACCTCTCGCATACACAGTGGCNCCGGATGTGACCCTAGCTTATATATCTGAGCAGAGGCAGCGGGTGATAAGATTGGCCCTAGGTAGAATTTTACCGGCTAGATGTGGATGAAAGGCAAGGAAAAAGAGAGGGCAAGGAGGAGTGGGTGTGTAGGAGGGATGTTAAAAGTAAAGGACACATGCCCGAACAGGGCCTAAAGGGCTCACAGAACGCCGTTCCTCAACTCAACCAAAATCAGGCGTAACAGGAGACGGGCAGGGGGCTGTTAAGGGATGTAGGTCCCTGGACAGANGTTCCAGGGTGTGGTCTTGGGAGGAGGGGATAGAGGTGGCTTGGCAGTAAAGGCCTGTGGAGTGGAGATCAGCACCGGAAAATGACAAGAGTGGAACCTGTGTTCAGCTTTCACTGGCATTGGATTCCAAGGCTGCTTGTGTAGAATAAAACATTTTATTTGAATGGTTTAGGTTAGTGTGTGTCCATAGGTCCTAAACGCTTTGAGCTGTCCTTTGGGATGAAGAGGCAGGTATAGGACAGAGTCTTGGAAGACCCCTGTCCGTTTGTGTAAGGTATGGAAAAAAGTCAGAGTTCCTGACTCTCTTAGAAGGAAAAGTTTTGACAATGGGTATAATTTATGGCAATATTTCATGTTTACATTTTGTTTTTTCAGTCATTTCGCTCTATTTGCAATTTAGTTTAGTATATCAGCTCTGGGAAGTGTATTTATTATTATTATTATTATTATTATTATTATTATTATTTTGTTTTTTCAAGACAGGGTCTCTCTGTGTAGACCAGGCTGACCTCAAACTCAGTGATCCACCTGCCTCTGCCTTCCCAGGGCTGGGATTAAAGGTGTGCACCACCACACCTGGCTGGGGAGTGTATTTAAAGCTCTCTTTCAGTTCATTAGTTTCTGTAAAAGGGATGGGAAGGGCTTTGCATTTCACCTATTTCCCNAGATAATGCATCAGTCATAGAAGGAACTGAAAATTGTAACATCTATTTTAGCCTTTTCCANTGCTGGGGTCGACAGTGGAAAGAGGCTGAACTATGTGCATTTCTGTGTATTTCCATTTAAAGTTTTATTTGCCATTCCATATGTTTCTCTTTTTATTTATTTTTTAAGCTGAAGGCACCTGTATCTTCTAAGATGAAAAACAAAATAAATTATATTAGCATGTATTTTGTGGTTTCCTGTGACATATCAAATAGTGAGGACACACCGNTGAATTATCTTGTTTCTGGCTCTTGGAGAACTTCAAACTGAGTTGAAGAAGCAGGACACAAACACAAGACTACACAGGTAATCCTACAGGGTTTAAGCCAGCAGGCGTAACAAGGCCAAAAGACACATGTGGCTGTAAGAGGTCAGCAGGCAGGGGTCCTTTAGGGTGGTTGGCAGTGTGGGAAGGTGGTAACAGCTTAAAGATAAAAGAGTAAAGAGAAAATTAGAGAGACTAGAGCTTGGGCATGACCACATCCTTGTTCTGCACCTCCCACCTTGCCTTTTGCCTCAGTTTCCTAACCTGTAGCAGGCAGTCTGTGTTAGCTGATGAAACTGATTGCAATGCTGTTTGCAAATGAGGTCTGGTCCTCCCGACCTGTGTAGGAGTAACATTTGCACACAATGTAGGTGTGTGATGTTTTCAGTTAATGGGATTTTATTTATGCTGTTCAGGTTTACCAGGTAAGATATAAACGTAATATGACCGTGTATTACATCCCCTTTCCTAATGAGAGGAGACTCATAAAACTGAAGAAACTGTAAATAAAAAAAAGTAATATTAAAAAAACTGAAGAAACTTTGAGCAAACTGTAATATTAGGAAGATCGTTCCCATGGCTTTGTTTCCTTTTGTAGTTCTTTATTTCATTGAGAAAAGGTCACAATGAGGAAGGAAACAACACAAAGAAAACTCAAACTTTTGAGGAAAGCAGTCTTTGACTTTGCCTGTTGACCTGGCCCTCCTTCAGGAAAGCCAGTGGAAACGAATTGTAGGTTGGCTGATCATCACTTTGGGGGAAGCCCAGATTGACATCAGGTACTCTGGAGGAAATAAGATCAGAGTTCACAGTTTCCTGGGTGTGAGGAGGTAGGAGCCAGTCATTGCAACCTTGCATTAATTGCTTCGAGAATATGCATGGCATCCATTAGACAAGGAAGCTTGTATCCAGACTTGGTAGTTAGTTAAAATCCTTATGCAAGCAATACCCTTCACCATCCATGTTTCAAGGTGTGTGTGTGTGTGTGTGTTTGTACTTGCCTCACTTGCCTGAGTTCTGAAGCACTCAAGGCTCCCACAGCTCTTTAATGCTGTTGAAAGTTGGACAAGAGGACCACACGGCTCCTCAGCCTTGAATCCACTGAGCATACCCNTCAGGACTCTTGCTCCTGGCATCTTCTCTGCTTTAAAATAGCAGTAAGGGTGCTAAANTTGAGGTTTAGGAAACAATGTTTTTGACTGTAAAGAACTCTGTTCTCTTGATTGTATCCANGTTCCAACCTGTTCCATCGCTTCTGGAACAGTGAGAGCTTTCCCCCATGTCAGCAAAGCAGAGATCGAGTGCTTAAGAGACAGCAGAAGGTATGGCAATAAGAAAAGAGGAGAGAGACAGGAAGACGAAGACAGTGTGGGTCATGTCTGTAGAGAAGCACGGAGTCACTAGCTAATGCTCAAAGGGACCTCGGCCCATCTCTACCCCCAGTCTAAACTATTCAGACGCCAACATCTTCAAGGGACTTGATGCCCAAGAAACCAATAGAAGATGCCGCTGCCCCAGGAGAGAGAGGGAGGGAGAGAGAGACCCCATGCATCAGATGTTAGCTATGTTGTAGCAGCCACAGAGGTTCGCCCTGACTGAGGTCACATGGAAGAGGTCACAGTGCAAGAGGCACACTCCATCTATGCTGCCTCTTGATTCTGCTCTCCTCCCCGGATTTCCCTATTTTCAGCACCCAGCCTGGTATTTGGTGCATAGTGGTGTCTGATACGTGTTTATTGGATGAATAGCTGGATGAATGAGTGTTGATACCAACTCCTGAACTCTGGCCTAGTTGAAGGGGCCAATTAGAAAGAATGTGACCNTCCCAGAGATGATTTAAGCCTTGCTTAAATAATGATAATGACAATATTGTGTCCCCAGGTAGACAACAGGCTTGGAAGAGCCTCCAGGTGAGCCTTATGAAATGGTATGTCAGGTCAGGATTTCCCAGGGAGAAAAGTCAGATGAGAAGTATTACGTTGGTTGGGATCAGCCTTCCTAGGTTGCTTGGGGCCACTTGGGCATGGCAGCAATCTCTAACGCAATTTCTGCTGCAGATCCTGGACCCTGGCAGCCCATGCCTAGCCTCTTCTTACTCATTGCCAGCACCTGAAGGAGAGAAACAGGCTTCTGAGATGTCTGGCCTTCGAGCCTTGTGTGTTTCTAAACTAGCAAAGCCCTGCTCTCTGATGTCTGTCATGTCTCATGCCCGAGACAGACATCCTTCTCCCNGCTGAATTGTGAGAAAAGCAACAGAAAGCAGAACTGCCTGTGTGTCATTGCCATTCAGCAGACACTGATGTTTGTGAAAAGTCAAAGGAACAACTCGGCCAGGGGTCAGAGGACTCAAGGGTGATGAGCCCACTGGCAACTGTATTCTTCTGTGGGTGCTTCTCGTCTGTAAAGCTGGGCTGGTACTAATTATATCTTCTTACTGGACTGTGCTAAAACTGCAGAGCTACCGCAGAAGGCTTTGTGCNAATTTTATTATTTTTTAAAATTTAAGACAGGAAGATGTTTGATTATAACTGGCAATATTCCTCCATCTAAAACAAATTCATGGAAACATTTACAGCCTTTGAAAACAACATTCTGTATTTGCTTAGAGGTTCTCCAAACACTGGACAGTCACTGGTTATTGTTTCGTGGATGTCCATTCATGCACGTATTTGTCCATTATCCAGAAAATGTTCTGAAGCGTGTTGGCATGTGCCAGACCCTGGGAGACACAGATCACACAGTCTGTGCTTCCTTTACACACCCCAGCTGTCTACTGGGCCCCGTGTTTCCAGGCTCTGTAGATCGGCTTTGTCCTCATTATGCTGAAGAATGAACTAGGATCTGTCNTGGGAAAAGCCCCTAGGGCGGAGTATTGGGATATTTCTGAACAGGTGTGTAACCAACCCCCGCTGTAAGCTGTGTGAAGATAAAGCAAGGTAGGGGTCCTTAGGGTGCAGCTGGCATGACAACCACTTGCAGGGTTTGTTACCCAGGTGGCTGGCTCTCACCTTCAGCTCTGAGTCTGTAGATTTTTAGCAGGTTGCCAGGAGGTGCCCATCCTGCTGGCCTTGAGACCATACTTTGAGAACCACTACCTTAGAAACACCTTNGTTAACTGAAGGGCCTTGGAAATAGTTCTCCTGAGAAATTAGTGTGGCGTCAGCATGATTAACANGAATGCTGTTGCTGACTCTGGTTCCCTTTGCTTTAGAATTCAGAAATCACAGCTGTGGCTCAACTGTAAAACAGTTTACACTGTTTATGTTTTAATTCGTTCTCCTGTTTCATTTTCCCTGTTTTGGTTTTCACAATGTCTATTGTAATTTTATTACATATACTCCTGGTTGTTGAGTCTGTTGTGTAGAATACAGTACATAATACTAAATATTATTTCAGTCAGGGTTCTTTTCCAGGCATTTGGTTTTTACATTAACACTAAACTCTTGGATGTTTTAGACTGTTGNNTGCATTAACTGTGGGCAGCTGGTTCCTCAGAAGTGTTGGATTATTAACATCGAGTAATTAGTGAAAGAATGGAAAAGAACAAACTGTGAAGATGAGAGACAATGTTCTTAGAAACATAGGACTTCTTTTTAAAAAGTCACAAAGATCATATGATCTACATGCAGAAAAATGCATATTTCTCAGTATATGTAATATATATATACATATATATGTATATGGTAAAGTCTCTAAAATTTGAAGTGTTTTGAATGCTAACAGGATTCCACAAGTTGAAAATTCCCCCACCTGACTTCATGTGATGGGTTGCAGTTATAGTTGAATACAGGTGTGCTCAAAATCTTGCACAAAATTACCTCCAGGGTACATGTTTCAAGGACTATCTGAAGCATAAATGAGGTTTATATTTAGACTTGGGTCCCAGTCCCAGGACTTCTCATTAAGTATATGCAAATATTGCAGCATCTGAAAAACTCTGCTGCCATTTGAAGTTCTGTTGGTCCCCAGCATTTCTGATCAGAGATATTTGACTTGCATATTTTCCTAGACTGACAGCCCTAATATGTATAAGGGCACCACACACCATCTTTGGCTGTTGATGGCAAAGGGAGGGAGGGAGCGGTGTTAACGGCAAAAGAAGAAACTTCTACAGAAGTTGCCAAACTTTGGTAAGGATGGGAATTTCCTGAGGAATTTGTTAACTGGGATGCTGGTTTATGAGGTCTGATGTGGGTGGGGGTCCACATCCTTAATCTGTCCACCAGGAGATTCTGGCCCAGGGGAGCTGGGTGGGCAAAGTTTTAGCAGTCCTTACTCCCTAATGTTGGGGGAAAGAATAAAAGGCTGGGGCTGTGCTGGGAACCTTCCACCGTTATCACTTTTGGATAGGGCATTCTTGTTCAGATTCTTCCACCATGTTTGCAGAAATCAAATAGTGTAATGTGCATGGTGTCATCGCTATTACTCAGCCTTAGCTGCAAAACGTTACTCACGATGTTAGATATTCNTTGTTAGTTTGTAGCTGTGCTTCTGATTCTGTGCGCTCGACACCACCCCGACCCCACCCCAGTTCACTTCTTCCCTCTCCCCTCTGTGTGTCTCTTGCCCTTTCTTCTGCCTTCAGCTTAGGGAGGGAGGGCGGTACTTCACCAATCTTGTCTGAGAACAATTCTGAGAAAGAAGTTGTTCTGTAAAATGTGTTGTGTGCTCCCCTGGCCATCCCTCCTCAGGAGTGTGAAGTAACTAGCACTTCGTGTGGACTTTGCTCAGCCTGGGATGCTGATGTCTGGCAAGGACCACCTGAGCATTGACATGGTGATGTGACATGCGCAGCTGGAAAGGGCCAGTTTTCTTTTGCACTGTTGCAAAANTCTGACTTCCTTTTCACCCATCTGGTGATGGACTCAGGTTGAACATCTGTAGTAACCGGTAACCAATTGGTAGTAACTAATAACTAATTGAGAGTTAAGTTTCTCTGAGGTTTANTTGGGTTTAGAACTCTGTGGGGGCAGTTTTTAGTTAAAAGTCCTGTTTCTTAAATAAATGCACATTTTAGAATAGATTTAGAGTTACAGAACAGTTGGGAAGGTGACAGAATTCCATATCTTCACGCTGTTTCCTCCCTGACTAATCTCTTCCTGTGGTGTGTCTCACAGTTTATGAACCGATAATGGCACTTGCACTAATTAAATCCCATAGTTTCTCTGCTTTCCTTACATTTTACCTTAATGTCCCCTTTCTGTGTCAGAACCCCCCTAGGATACTATAGTTTCTCAGGCTCTCCTGGGCTTTGGTGTGCTTCCTAGATTATGAAATACTAGCCAGGCACTTTGGCCAGTGTTTTTATTTGGGTTGTCTGGTGTTTCTTTTGGATCTGATGACATCACAGTGTGCTAATGTGCTGCCCTGTGCATATATGCACATATACAGCGAATGCACATACAGACGCTCCCCGACCTGTTGCCACTGATGTGCATCTGGCTCCCCTGGCTGCAGTGATGCTTGGTGGGCATTTCCTATGGTTATCCACCCCCATCTATATTGCAGTCTTTGAAAGGAAGTGACTATGCTCAGCCCACACTTAAGCTGTGGAAATTATGCTTCATTTCCTTGGCAGGATAAGATGCTTATAAATAAGTTATTTAGAATTCTAATCTCTTTTCCTTGCTTATTTACTCATTTAGCTTTTTTGTGTGTTTGTGTGTGTGCATATATATATATATCTGCTATCGTGTGTGAGTGCAAGTATGTGCGTGCATGTGTATATGTATGCACATGGAGGCCAGAGATTGGTGTAACATGTCTTCCTCCGTCACGCTCCACCTTGTATATTGAGGTGAGTCTCCCAATTAAACCCAGAGCTCACCAATTCAGCTAGCCTACCTAGCTAGCTTGTTCCAGGGAATCCTCTGTGTCTGGCTCTTGAATGCTGGGATTACAGGTGGACTTCATGCCCACCTGGCATTTTTGTGGGTGCTAGGGATCTGAACTCCAATCCTCATGCTTGTAAGGCAAGTGCTTTAGCCAGTGAGCCATCTCCCAAGCCCTTATTCAGTTATTTGTATCAGTATAGACATCCAGCTTCGCACTTTTCCAGTGTTGACCTGGGAAGTTTTCCCAGCTGGCTTCATTCTTAGTGATGTTCGCCTCACCACTGTGGGGGGGGGGTTTGCTGTGGTTTGTTTTTGCGTGTTTGTTTTCTTTGGTTCCTAATAGGTCACCAGATATTTCACATTGACGTATTTTTGCTCCATCTCAGAATCATTCATTTCTTCAAGGGACCTTGGTTTCTTTTATTGGGGAGTGGTATCAGAAACCAAGTTCAGGGTCCTGAGTGTCCAAGTGATTGGGGGATCACGCTTGTAAGTTTTCTCAGCCAACAGACTATAGAAATTCATGTCCTCTAACCCTTACACATAACTCATGTGTTAAGAATTTCTATATGTGTCCATTTGCATGGATTTGTGTTTGAATTCACACTGGTATTTCTAACTCTAGCATGGCACTACACAGATCATTCTAGTCTCCCCCCTGCCTGCCTGGCTCTCACCACCATCATCCACTTACTTCTAGAACTGTTAAGCAATATTTCCAAAGAAACAACTTACCAGCTATTGCTCAGCACTTATGTTAAGTTCTTTTTACATTTACTCTGGGTCTCTATATTGCCCTAAATTTACATAGGCCAGGATGTGCACCCATCCCCCCGCCCCACACACTTGCTTCAGTGATGTTATTTCATACATTTTAGTAGTTGTTTTTCATCTGCACTCTGCCTTCCATTTTCCACTCCAGGGCCTCTTGATGTCCTGAATTTAATTTAAAAAAAAGTGTACGTGTGTGTGTGTGTGTGTGTGTGTGTGTGTGTGTGTGTGTGTCTCCATGGCACTCATGTGGAGGTCAGAGTCATGTGGACGTGGTTTTCTCATTCCACTTCTATGTGGGTTCCGGGGATCAAATCAGGTCATCAGGCTTGTGTAGAAAGCATCTTTACCCACTGACTGACTCATCTCACGGGTCTCCCCAGATTTGATTTTAATTGACTGCACTCTGTTTCACAGTGCTGTAAAGTTGACAGATGTTGACAAATGTTAGCACTATCTGTTTCAACACTTATAGTATCATCCAGCAAAGCTTCTCTGCTCTAAGGAAAAAAAAATACTTCCTGCACAAATGGCCTCAAGTCATCGTTCGGTTTAACTGTCCAGTTGAGTCTTGCCAGACAGACGCATCTAAAAGCAGTCTGGTTATAATTCCAACCAATTTTCAGAAACTTCCCTGATGTCAGTCAGCTGGCTGAAAAAAAACTAGCTGGGTTGCTGTCGTGGTTGTGAAACTACTTTCCCCTAAACAGGCAGAAGGTGATATAGTAAGAAGTCAGTGAACGGGACAAGTGGACTTGATGAAGCTTCCTGTGTGACAAACGTTAAACAACAAGCTTCATTAAGAAGTCACAAATGTGTTAGAATTCCAGTCACAGGGTGGTGGGGATAGCAGTGAGACCTTAAAAGTCACACTAGTTCAACCTGCCACCAACCTATTAAGTCACTCACTTCTGGATGGATGGACCATGTCAGGGGATGATGGACTACTTCACTCTGAAGGTGGCTGTGAAGATAAGTAAAAGAATATGTGTGAGGCATTTTGGGGACCCACGGGAGACACAGAACCCACTCGCGGGGCCTGCTCTCTTCCATTCTCTCAGCTTCGTTATGGTCCTTGAGTCATTGTCCTTTAAACTGTATAATCTGTCCTTGGAGTCAGCTGTTCTGCAGTTCAACTGTCCTTCTATGGATGACTCTTACAACTGTCCTTTCAGCCTGGCTTAGTTTTAAGTCTCAGGNCTCTTTTCTCTCTTTGCCACACATTTCTGTGTAATGATTTCCCTATACAATCAGTANATTTGAAAACCAGCANCATCCCAAACTAGCTGCCCTTCTAGAATCTTCCAGGATTAAACCTTATAGTCTTTCAGATATTGGATTCCTTCCCATTCTCTCCAACCCTTTGNCATCGAGTTCTCTTGCTTTTCTTCTTAGTACTCACTCTGGTCTCGTCTATAATCCAGTCTGTTCCTCCCATGGCTTGTCCTTTAGCTTGTCCCTTAGATTGTTGCTAGTCTAATTTTAAAATTAACCTTTCAACTCTTAACCTGATATCAACAACCTTTAGCCCAACACTTCTAAATTTATCTACTGACATCATTAAACTACACAGGGTTTAATAATTCTTGCTGCATAAAGAAACCTCTCCCCCAGGCATGCTAGAGATGAGGTGGGCATTATGAATGGAGTCTNCTTTTTCCTCTATTTCCCNCGTCTANTAGTGCCGTGAAAGCCATCTTCACTCCTCTCTGCGGCATTTGGCGTCTTCCTTTATTGAACTTTCTCTGAGGTCCCACAGCACCAGACTTCCCACGCCTCAAAGTGGCATCTCCTCTGGTTCTCTCTTCCTCCTTCTCCATGGATGTGTTTCCTCCTTTCCCATCACCCCTCCTGAAGGGTTTTATGAATGCTAGTGATTGCTTTGTGAGAAAGGGCTCCAAATAATCACCTTGGTCTTATCTTCACTCCACATTTTGCCTTTATTTCTAACTTCTTACCAGTTGTTTCTATTCCAGGACCTTTGTGTCTAAACTTAAACTCATTTCCTTCCCTCTGAAACATGCTCTCTCCCTCAGAGTTCCCTGGGTGATTAATGGAGATAGAGTTTGGCAAATTTTTGTTGTTGTTGTTTTGTGTGTGTGTGTGTGTGTGTATAAAAGGCAGATGGTAAATATTTTTGGCTTTATGGGCAATAAAATCTTTGTCATAACTATAGTCATGTACTAACTAATGATGGGATACATCCTGAGAAATACGTTGCTACGAATTTTTGTCATAGAACGTCATAAAAGGCAGTAACACAGGCAGACCTAGGTGGTGAGATTTATCCCTGAGCCTGTCCTCCTGATGCTATCAGGAGACCTGAGAAGCAGACAGGAGGTGCAGGCAGCTGCAGCATGCATGCTGTGTTATTTACAGTGAGGCTACTTTTGGTAAGTAGGAGTGTACTTCCAAATAATGACAAGCATACTATAGAAGTGCACAATCCAGTAACCTAGCTGTCTGTTATCAAGTGTTCTGTGTAGGACATAATTGCACACATTGTACTCTTACATCACTAACAGTACAGTGGGTTTGTTTATGCCAGCATCGCCACAGACCCATGATGCCATATGCTGAGACGTCACCATCCCTAAGATGTCACTGAGAGATAAGAATTCTTCAGCTTCATTATTGTCTGATGGGACCACTGTCATACCAGCAGTCTGTCCTTGGAGAATTATCACCATACGGTACATGACTATAATCATGGCTGCCTTAGAGCAAAGGCATTCACAGATAATCTGAGACTAAGAATGGTATGACTGTGTTTCAGTAAAACTTGACTTACAAAAATTGGCAACATGTTGAAACGGGCCCCAGGGCACTGTTTACTGACTTTTCTTCTGGGTCACTCAACTTCGGATGTCATCCCTTTGGCCTTTTTCTTTGTTTGCCCTCTTTACGTGGTTTTCATTGACTGCACTCTTCTGAAATCATCCATATTTCTAGACCATGACTTGCTCTTCACTAGTTTAGTAGATAACCCCACCCCTCTGCCTGTTCATCTCCATCATTTTACCTGGTGCTTCACCCCTGGTTCCCCTTGGCCTTCATCATGGGGTTGAAGTCACCTGGGTGCATCTATTCCTGCCTTTTCTTTTCCTTCTCTTCAACACTCCTCCAAGCCCTCTCTAGTGTGTATTCTCACGCTGGCTCTGTCTTCTCACCACAGGCCCCTGACTCAGAATGATCTCACCTTCCACTCATAACTTGTCTTTGGGTGCCACTTCCTAGGAAGAGCATTCTGGTGGCCCAGTGCTCTCTCTTCTCTTGGTCTGAGTAGCAGTCATCATGTAGCTGCCACTTGTTCCCTTGGNACTGTGCCAGGCTGTTATTGTACCAAGCTATCCCCCTCCCCATCACCGAGCTTCCAGAGTGGTTAAGGACAACCCAGTGGGTGTTCAGTCAACAAAGGCCATTAAATTCTTTCTTCCAGCCCTGTTCACTCCCATGGCACTCCTGGCTCAGTCAGTGGTACTAAGAATTGTCCCTGGTCCTGGGTATGCCATCACCTTTACATGGCATGTCTGGATGGTGCTCCTTCCTGGGTATTCTCT
>LZPO01116994.1:195022-209843 GCA_001675575.1 Neotoma lepida | reverse complement strand
TCTCCCAACAAGTCCACATCTCCTAATCCTCCCCAAACAATTCTACCAACTGGGGACCAAGTAACCAAATCAAATGAGCCTATGGGGACCATTCTCATTTGAACCACCACAGGCCTTAAATGAAAGGCTACATGGACCACATTCAGGAATTTAAGCCTATTATCCTCCATCCCAGATCCAGACACTTAAAGGTCAGTGGTTTTTTTATCTAAGGCAGTCACCATGTGCTCCTCTGTCTGGAGAGGCCACCTTTGACTCTCAGGCCAATGGAAAGCAGCCCCTGGTGCAGCCTGGGACGGTTCCATTTGTTTTTTATTGTTCAGAGGAATTTTACGTGTCCCTGCCTCTGCATGCACACACGCTGCCACACTGACAGAGTCCCTGTTGGGCAATGTGTTTTCTAGCACCTTCCATGAAAACATACAGACAGAGAAAACTGTGATCTCCTTAGTTATTGATTCAAATGGTAGTTCTCGGGTCACCAGACACATGGCTGAGATAAAGCTTCCAGGCTGCACCCAAAGCTACAGAAGCAAGCCTAGGCTCTTTCGCCCAGACTGCTTGCATTAGGGGTCGCCTCTGAATAGCCCTTCAACCCGGGGAATGTCTTTTTCATTTGACATGATAACTTTGTTCCAGGGAAGTCCTAAAGGTCTCTTGTGAAGAGTCCAGTTGTGTTTTGTGTTTGCAGCACATAGTGACAGTCCCCTGTCACTCACCTTGTTTTGGATGGAAAGGCTGTAGCTTATTCCAAAATAGTTTCTGTTTAGAATGTCTAATCTTCAGTGACAGTGTGAAGCCAGGGACCCCATATCTTTGTTCACAGAGGACTTTTATCACAAGAAAACATGGAAAGTTTTGTGTGAAGTTATCAGACCCTCTTACCTCTCGTGAGTTAGGGCACGCTTCTGATGGACATGGATGCGGAAGTGAGGACGTGCAGGCCCTTGTTGGGGACGTGCTGGTCCTTGCTGAGAATGGTAGCAGCTTCCCTCTGGACATCCTATCTTATCACTGGACTGCACCAGACGCAGACTAGTGGAACCCACCTTTGCTCTGATTGAGTCGACAGTGCTGTTTATGGCTGACTCTTCAAAAAAGGCCACTTCATACAGGATCTGCTTAATTTTGACGTCTGTGTGGATCTCTACCTTTGCCCTGAAACACTGAACGTCCCAGTGACAGGGCTTCGTTTGGGTAAGTGAACTGTTTTGGTGAGTCACAGAAGATGGTCCCTATTGGTGTGGTTCTGAGAGTCAATGGTTACCTACATGACTTTGTTAAAAATGTTTTTTATTTCCTACCTTGCTTTTTTCTATGTGTCTTTAAAAATCCCTTTTTGGAAAAGGAGGCAGATCAGCTTTCAGAAGCTATGGTTTTATCCTTTTTTGGCTTAGATATTTTAAGGGACTCTGCTGAATGCCGCGGTCCCTATCCCATTATGATAGTCAAGGCCAAAGGTTAAAACTGTGTTCTTTTTATTTTTAAACACAGGGCCTCATACACATTAGGCAAGCACTCTCCCACTGAGCTATATTCCTAGCCCTCTTTTTACCTTTTATTTTGACACAAGGTCAGGCTAAGTCACCTCTGCTGGCCTTGAACTCACTCTCTTGCTCAGGCAAGCCCTGAGCTTGTCCTCATTATAATAGATTGAGGGGATATAAAACCATAAAATTTAGTCCTGAACTGCAAGACATTTTTAAAAAACATCTTTAAGAACAAAGGCCACATAAAATACACAGACACTTGAATGTGTGTGCCCGAGGTAGGGGTACACAGAAGCCTGCCCCAGCACCCCTAAGAACTGGGGTTCAAGGAGGCCTGTGCCACCAAGCTTGGCTAAAACAAGGTTCTTAAAGGAAGCAGAGCTAAAGCAAGATGGAATTGTCTCTTAATTATTTTAGAGACCCCTCCAGTTTTACATGAGTTTCCAGTTGGTCTGGGGACTAGAAGGAAGCACAAAAAACTCCATTCCTTAAACTTCATGTGAAACCACTCCTACCTTCCTGTTCAGTACAAATCCTAAACTAAAGGTGAGCTTGAGGGCCGGAAAGAGCAGTCATTCCCATGCCCTTTTCAAATGATGACCATGTTTACATTAAGTCTGTAAGTTTTGAGTGACAGCTCACATAGAAGCTTATAGAGCCCAGTCAACTCCGTTTCTCATGACAAATGGGGAGTGTTTTAAATGCTTGACATTTAGAGGGCCTGCATTCCTCCGCTGTTTTTGATCTTTGCCATCAAAGATGAAGTTGACTATTTTTCTTTTTTAAGTCAGTCTGTACAATAGCTCAGTGCCTCCTTCCTAAACAAAGGCGCGGTCACACCCAGAGTTACTCCTTGCAGAGCCTCTCGGAGTCCTGGAATGTGTGTCCCCTGGACTCTGCCACAGTTGACTGGCTACGATGACAGTTGCTAAAATCAGGTCTGTTTCAGTTAATTAAGAACTTGACAATGAGGTTAAGACTTGTCCTAAAGAGGCCAGGAATAGAGAAAAACAGTACTTATGTGCTGGAAATATCCATAGAGAGGAAGATTCAGTGGCATTTGGATTATTTTCTAAGACATTGAAATTTTACATTTCAGTTGTGTTATCTTATTTAACTAGAAGTTTTATAAAAAATGTTAAAGAAGTGTGATTTTCTGTATATTTTGGCCCAAATACTCTTATATTCATGGGATTTTAAAACACAGTATAGGTGTTATTCCTTCCCCTCTGTACATAAATGAAAAATAAATGTGCTGTTTTACTTTTCTGTGACCTTCTTTATTTTCAATCTGTGTCTTGGCCAGGGAGTACTCAGTTGAATTCCATGGAACCAATGTGAAGGCATGTTTCTTCTCTCAATAGGAAAAAATACTTACTAGATTCTTTAAAAAAAAAAAAAAGGTACACAAGAAAGTCATGGTTCAAATGAAAGAGAACTGTTTCTTTAGAATTAAATAATCTTTTTTCTCTAATGAAGAACTATGAATAATTATTATGCACATGGGATCATGCTCTGTGTGCCTAGGAATTAAGGAAGTTCTAATTAAGAACATAATAAATGAAAGATTCACAACACTGAATTTTGGTGAGCCTGGGATGCTCCAGAATTTTTCACAATATCAATGAGGTTGCAAGATGGTACAACCACTGTGAAAAATAGTGCTGTGATTTCTCCCAGGATTAAGCGTAGATCTGCCCTTTGAACCGGAAATTCTTTTCTTAGGCGTTTACCCAAGAGAAATGGAAGCAAATCTCCTTGAATTGGAAAATACCAAAACCATGGCATACTTTGGAACAGCTGACGGAGTGAAAGCATAGAGAATGCATTTGAGCTTGGCATCTAGAATGATTTCCTCATTGTGGGTCAGAGTGGGCTTTGAGATAGAATGTGATCTTCTCCTCTCAACTCTGCACAAAACAGTATTTACATGATAAGTAGATGTTGTTTATCAGTTTATTTTAAAACTCTGCTATGCAATCAATACAGATATGATACTGCTATGTTATTCTGGTGAAACCGACCCTTCTCCACTTTGTGGTCACATCTGTTCCTTCCTAGTATTATTTTCTGCTGTTGAGGTGGCCACTCTGCATTTCTTTTGTTTAGTGTTTTCCTTACATCCCCCTTCATCCCCTGCTTTCTCCTTTCCTGCCCGTGCTTCAGGCCCGTGTCATAAACAAAAGGAAATTAGACCCCCCTTTTGAATTACATTGAGGTTCTTCCTACCCTTGTATTTTACCAACTCCATTTCCCTCCTATCTGCTGGTTGGAAAATAGAGCCTCTGTAAATGGTTGCTTGGAATCTTACTATGTGTGTAATGCGTTCTAAAGCTCAGGCCTGCTTGCCCCTCTTAGAGCAATCTAAGGAGCTTAGCATGCCTCTAATTCCAGCCACCTTTCTCCTCGCTTGCATGCAATTGCTTGATATTTTAGGTTTTAATTTTTGTCTTTTGAATTCTCATTAGATATCATTGCTAACTTTTTCTATCATTGTTTGTATCTACCTATGTATTTATAATTTTTAGATCACCAAAAAAAAAATAAGATAAAAAAATAGCCAGGCGATGGTGGCGCACGCCTTTAATCCCAGCACTGGGGAGGCAGAGCCAGGCAGATCTCTGTGAGTTCGAGGCTAGCCTGGGCTACCAAGTGAGTTCCAGGAAAGGCGCCAAAGCTCCACAGAGAAACCTTGTCTCAAAAAACCAAATATATATATATGTATATATATATATTTTTTTTTTTTTAGATCAACCTTTTTTTAGGAGCATAGACCTCTGATGAGCATCTTCCTCATTGTAAAGCACCCTCTTTGTGTTTACATGGGGGAAGGTATTGGCTTGTGAGTCATCTTTATTTTGTCTTCAATCTCAGAAGCTAGTTTTGCTAGTTACACAAACTGTTAAGAATGAGGGAAAGAAGTCACTGATCACTTAGCTCAGCCTTTTGATTCTAGAGAAACTTGCCACTCAGCCCAGAGGCAACACTTGACTTGTATAGGGCTCCTTCTGCTCACAGGATAAAGGGCAATTTCTTAGTTTTATCCTGAGTGTTGCCTCTGTCTAAGTTTGTATTTTCATACCAGGATGTTTAACTCAATGGGATCATGTCTTAGGGTATCTATTGCTATGATAAAACACCATGACCAAAAGCAACTGGGGAGGACAGGGTCTATTCCATCTTATGGCTTGCAGTCCATCATTCAGGGAAGTCAGGANAGGAACTCAAAGCAGTAACCTGGAGGCAGGAACTGAAGCAGAGGCATGGAGGAGAGCTGCTTACAGGCTTGCTCCTCATGGCTTGATCAGCCTGTTTTCTTATACCATCCAGTACAACCCTCCCAAGGGTGGCACTGCCCTTGGCAAGCTGGGCCCACCTACATCAATTATTAATCAAGAAAGTGCACTATAGATTTGCCTACAGGCAGATCTTTTGAGCACATTTTCTTAGTTGAGAGTCCCTCTTTCAAATGACTCTAGCTTGTGTCAAGTTGACATAAACCAGGACAGATCACTTGTATTAGCGGTTGGTTTTCTAGCTACCCAGGTCTGTGTCCCTGGGTGTTGACCCTCCTTTCTACCATACCTGTCTATTTACCTTGACCTAAACCCTCTCTCCAGTCATGCTGGCTACCCCAGTCCACCCTTCTTACACTTGTAAGTGGCACTGAGCTTTGAGTATACAGGGTGCTTCTTGTCTCTTGCATAGTTTACATATCTCCAAACAGAATGTAGAATTTCCAGATTCTCCTCTGAGGTCAATGACCTCTCCAGCCATGGGTAGTTGGTTAGGTTTAGGGTACTAGGCATGAGTTTCCTCTTATTGATGGGCCTTAAGTCCAATTTAGACAGCTGTTGGTTAGCCCCAAGGCAACAGTGCCACTATTGCACTATCTGAGCCAGTTGCTGTGGTTTGTAGGCTTTTCAGATGGGTAGGAATATTGACTACCCATTGGCATTTCTCCCTGACTACCATTTCTCCCTTGGCAGCTTGTGTAGCTGCTTCAGATACTACGAGGGCCAAAAAACTCTTACTCAATGCCACGGATTGAACTAAGATAATAACAGAGAAAGAATCTTCTCAATGGATTTTAGTACAATCCATTTCTGATAGCAGAAGATTGACAGCACTTGGTCATGGAGAAGAGAATTTCTTCCCAAACACCTATTTTCATTAGAAGTTAAACTCCTGTCTGCTGCCAACTCTTTGTTTATACCACAAACCCAGATACAGCGTGCTTAATTTTTAAAAATCTTTTTTATTTTATTTTGGTCTTGTTTAATTCAAGGAATAGTGTAAATGTTAAACAGCAGCAAAATCCCCAGTTTGGCAGCCAAGATGTGTGCTTTTAATCTGTTAGCTTCTGAGAGGGAGTGCCCAAATAATATAAATGACATTTGATTAAAGAAAGTGTCTCTTTGCCTCTTTTTTTTATTATTATTAAAACAAAATAAACAGTGTTTAAATCCTTCCTGAGTGTTGCAGGGAATTTGACTGTCCAATGAAGGTATCTCACCTTCAGTGTAAGACTTTGTATTGCTGTGATTCCAGTGAACTGGGGCAGTTGTTTTTAAAATCATGGTGGATCAGCCACACAACAGAGGTGAGCTGCTCTCACTCCAACAATGACGTTTGAAAAAGGAAGTGACTTGCAGCTGTCTCCGTGGCTAATACCCAGTAGGGTTTTCTAAATCATCCATGCAGAACTTGGGAGTTTTGAAAGGGCCTTAGGAAGCTCCAAGTGGAAAAGAGGGAGGAGGGGTTGAAAGGGAAATGGAAGATGCCAAGCGAATGGGCAGGAAACACATGTTTATCTGGAAAAGATTTTGGTTGGATACTTTGTTTGTGTAAGGGTTGTGTGTGTGTGTGTGAGGAAGGAAGACCAACCTGGGTCTGGAGGCTGAGGTGGGGGTGGAATGAGCAGTCTCGAAGCCTCAAGTAAAAGAAAAACAGATCCCCAGCGAGAAGCCAGCTTTCACGGGACAGGGTCTGCTATTGGGCCACTTCAGAGTTGTGATGTGCATTTGTTCTCTGAGAAACAATGGTAAAATGGTAGCTTTCATATTAATATCAGCCATTTTTTAGAAAGATGTGGAGAGATTTGGGGGTTTAAAACGTAGTTGGCAAAGCACCTTGGGGAGTGTGACACCGTTAATTTAAGACTGTGTCTGTGTAATGTATGTATTTGGCATGAACAGCAAGGCACTTGGTGACTATTTGTATAATAAGGATTGGGATGACTTTTTAAAAAAATTTTGTATCTTTATTTATTTTTATTGCAGAGGAGGGCATCAGATGCCTTGTAACAGCTGTGAGTCACTGTATAGGTGCTAGGAATTGAACCCAGGTACTTTGCAAGAGCAGCTAGTGTTCTTAATGGTTAAGCCCTCTCTCCTGACCCAAAGGTGTTGTTTAGGCAATTTTTGTTTGTTTGTTTGTTTGATTGATTTTTAGAGAGGGTCCCATCATGTAGATCAGGCTGGCTTTGAACTCTCAGGGATCTGCCTATCTCTCTGCCTCCTTAGTACTGGGATTAAAGGCATGTGCCACCACAACTGACTTTAGGATGACTTTTTAGTAGTTTCTGGACCATGTGCATTTCCCATAGTGATCATGTATTATCTTTCTAAACAAAAACAACAACAAGGAACAAAGAGTGATTCACTGTAACATTTGCAGTTCTGGCCTCACTGACCCTTTACACGATCTTAAAAGGTTGAGAGGGCAGGTAGAAGCTTGTGAAGGGTTATCTTTTCTCAGTGAAGCTTTGTAATGAAAGACAAGAAAAATATCCAGATAATTGGAAAAGGCTTACATTTTGAGCAAATAAAACCAACATTCGTAGTCTAACTTGAGCCCTGAGATGACAGCTCTGTACTATTTTGAGATTCTTTTTAGATAAGAACTCTGAGAATAATGGTGAGATGATCCCTAAAGGAGCCACTCCATACTTGACGGAAGGAAAACTTGCCCCCTCATAGTAGGTTTCAGAATCCAGTGAGTAATTTTCTTTTCTAAATAAGGATGCTGGAGAAGGGGTAGCTGCCGATTTACTTTTGGGTGAAATCAATTGGGGGAAAATGAAATATTTGTAGAATCACAGCAAGAAGGTAGGAACTTTCAACATTTTCTTTCAAAAGAGAACTGTAGGATTCTTCTTACAAGGGATAATAAAATACAGAAGGGAATGTATGTGGTTAAATTATTTGTGCAGGAAACGGTGGGTATCATAATAATAATTGAAAATTATTATTGGAAAATATTCTGCTCAAGCTCCATTCTACAAAGAGTTTAAAGAAGCATATAGAAAATGCACATAAAGTATATATACACACATATGTACTGTATATGTATATATAACACACTGCATATGTATATCTATGTATAAATTATATATGTGAATACATATATATGTATGTATACATGTGAATGTATGAATATATACATATGTATGAATATAAGTGTATGTATATATGTATGAATATATATATCCATATATATATGAAATAAAATAATATAAATAAGAAACCAAGACTAGGCTACCAGTTTCTTCCTGGATGTTCTGCCCATACACCCTCTCACCGGAAAGAAATTGGAAATGCTGCTAAGTTAATGGGCTCCCAATGGCGGGTGGCAGCTGGAGGGCAGAAACCTAGTTTCTTCATTCCTTGCTCATGCTCTGCTTGTGCCTTGCAATTCCCCACAAAGTTCTGAGACTCAGTTGCCCACGACTGAAACCTATTCGTAGCATATACTTTGTGGGATCCCTTTCCATCCTTCTCTCGAGGCTGCAATCTTCTGTTGTTTCTGGGAATTATTTCCCAAAAGTGCCCTCCAGTTGACTCTCGATACTTTCAGAAGATGATTGGCTTTAGGATTCTTCATGGATACCAAAGTCTATGTGACATCAAGGTCTCTGTATATGAAATATATATAGTATATTTGTATATCCTTTGTATGTATTTGTATATCTATGTATATTTGTATATCATAGTATTTGTATATCCTGCATATTTTAAATAATCTCCAGATTACACATAATGCCAAATACAATGCAAATATAATTTGAGTACCTGTTACACTATAATAAAAGAGGATGTACTTGTTCAGTTGAGATGCGTTTTGAAAAGTATTCTTGAGCTGAGATTGTTTGAATTCATGAATGTGGAAAGCACAGATACGCAGGGCTGATGACCCTTTGTCATTTAAGTCCTTGTCTTCAGCTCTGCCCCTGGAAGAATCCAGGTGATGATAATGAATCCTGACAAAACAGAGCAAGGACAAGCAAGCAGCCAAAAGAGAAGGCGCTCAAGACACAGCTCGAACCTTTGGGTGACTCCAAGGATAACAGCACTGTTGCTACTGAAGACAATGACAGTGTTGAGGAAAGTTCAGAGCTATAAATGTCAAGTTTAGGTAACTTAGGATCTATTGGAGGAGTGCTAAGAAGCCACTGAGAAGGCGGAGCTAGAGTAGTGCATTTGGGAATCCTCAGAATACAGCCAATTGTGAGACGCCAAGAGAATGGACAATGTATGAGTTATTACAGAGATGAAAGGACATCCGGAAAGCCCAGAAGGATGGTTTTCAAAGACTGTTGGGACAAACACACAGGAGAAGATTAGGTGGGAGGTAGGAATCAATGAAGGAGACTAAGACTTCTAGAAGTCCTGAGGAGGAGAGAGCTTGTATTTTGGAGTTCTGTTATTTCCCTGAGGTAAGGAAAGAAAGGAGGTGGTGAGAAGGGGGTGGGAGGCCAAGGTATCTTCTCAACTCTGGTGAGAGGTTTTCCATGGCTCTCAGTGGAACTTTGGTGCCATTTCAGGGGGTCACAGTCAGTTCTGTTGGGACCTGCTTCCAGCTAGCAAGGTTTGCTGGAGTGACAGTATGTCCACTCAGCCTTCACGGTTTGTGAGATCCGCCGGTCCAACGCAAGAGAGACAGTCTAGTAACAAGCCACTTCCCAATTCTCCTTTTGCATTGGTAGCTGGTGCCTGTCCAGCTCTCAATGCTGGGTCTTCATGTGGACCAGTCTTCCTCAGAGGGATCCACATCCTTAGGAAGCCTGGCTGCAACCATCGAATCACCACTCTGGATACAGTGAGTCTAACGGCCTCATCTGAATTTGGAAGTTGCTGTTAGTCATACTCTTTTTAAGAACACCCAGAAGATTCTGTGCTTTGTAAATATCTCTTCTGGGTATTTGATGCTGTTTATAAGTCATAAACCTTTATGCCATCTTTGTCATTGGCTGTGCACAAGTTCCTGGAACCTGGGCACTGTCTTAATTCAGCAAATTCTCCAAGCAACTGCTATTCTTAGCACCTTTATGTCACACATCAGTGGAGAAGATATGCATCTCCCATGCTTTCTTCTTCACTTAGCACCTGCCAAAGGCTCCCACCCATGCGTGGTGGTGTATTCACTTAAATGTGTGCTTCTTTGTGCACATCTAGTCTTTCTCTGTTCATATCACTGTTGTCTCAGACAGGGTTCAGCCATAATCACGTTTTTATTCATCATCCTTCCCATCAACAGCTCTGTGATCAGACAGGGGTTTATTCTGTGTGTTTGATAACACGAGGAACATTCTCTTCTCTTGTGGTGTTGTCTCATTCCCTTCCAGAGATATGTCTTGGGAGCATGTGACGCCTTCTGGTTCTTTCATGACTAGTAACTTGGTTAACTAGTCAACCCTATAGTCTTCTGGTTTCTTTTGCTCGTAATTGTTTTTTTTCCATATAAAAACAAATGATAAAACAACTCTGTCTATAGGATGGAAAAACAAAACGACATTAATTAGTATTACTCAGTAGTTTGACAGCAGCAAACAGAATCTGGCCTCTTCACTGGTATCACTGGCTGCTTGACCCCACTTAACCTTCCTGTTAGTTTCTGAGTTTCCAGAGAATATATTACCTCCCAGGGATACCAGGAGACTTAATGCTAATGAAGAGCACACACAGAGAGAAAGAAAGTTAGGGATGTGAGCGTTGCTCTTGCCCTGTACTAGAATGTTCCAAAAGTATTTTCAAATAAAACAGCAAATTGGGTTGGTGAAGCAAAGAGCTTAGAGGGTGAAGTTAGAGCCAATTTAAAGAGATGTCAGAGCCCTATGCTGCCTCCGAGGAACCTCATGTGACGCAGAACAACTTTTTGCAAATCAACCTTTACCATGGGATTGCATGGTGACTCCCAGTCGTGAACATTCAGAAGTTCTCAAAATAAATATGTGGGTTAACAGTTAGGTTTGCAACACCGAAATTCTGTAAAGATTTCATTGCACGGACAGGCTTGCCCTGCACCCTATCCCTGGTCACAGGCAACTCCTGGAGGGATGGATCAGGGCTGCAAGGCTGCTGACCTCTGGAGACCGGAATGTGCGTTGCCTTGCTGGCTTCCTATTTATTTAAGAGGCCCTGGGCACCTTGGGAGCCCAGCAGAAGTTGTGACGCAAGTTTTAGCTGCAAAGCGTGTTAGGGTTGCCCAACGTGTCTGACTAAAATATGATTTGAAAGATTTCTCAAAGCCCTGGTGATGTAAGCCACAACAGGATTCGGTAGTCCTGTAAATTTCGACCTAAGTAAACATTGAGGAAGCTCTCCTTGGTCCTCAGGCTGTGAAGTGGGGTGCAAGTCTGCAGTGGGGTGGATGGAATGCAATGGGGGAGTTCCCTCTCCTCTTCCTATTCAAAGCATCAGTCAAGAGAATGGTGACAGTGAGTGCCACTGGGGGTAATACAGACTTCAAAGGTTTTGTTGTTGTTGTTGTTTGGTTTTTCTGAGACAGGGTTTCTTTGTGTAGTCCTGGCTCTCCTGGAACTCACTCTGTAGCCCAGGCTGGCCTCGAACTCACAGAGATCTGCTTGCCTCTGCCTCCTGAGTGCTGGGATTAAAGGCATGTGCCACCACCACCTGCTGACTTCAGAGTTTTTATATGGCCAAATGTCTTGCCGATCCCCAGGTGTGTGTGTGTGTGTGTGTGTGTGTGTGTGTGTGTGTGTGCACATGCATGAGTATACACCTACACGTTTGCTTTTGAAGTAGAAGGTGCATGTGGGAGAGAATGAAGGAAAGAGTGAGTGGCACGTACGTGGAGTCCCTGTGTGTGCATGAAGTGTGCAGGACCTACAAAAGCCTGGCTCCCTGGGTTTGGGGTATAGAAGAGATTGGGGTACACTCTCAGGCTGCTCTGGCACAGGTGGGGAGCATTTTACCTTCCTGAGGATTTGATGGAGGCTTCTGGATTCTGAGGCAGGCAGGAGAAAAATAAGTCCAGTTGGAAAACAAGAAGAGGTCTTCCGGAAAGGATGGAAGAGCAGAGCGGTGTAGAGGACAGCTTACAAGTAGATTCTGCTAAGGTTTCCTGGGTAGAAGGAATCTGGAAAGTTCCTCGTTCACGCTACCGCTCTGCAGATAGCCATAGAGGAAACAAAAAGGATTTAATCATGAAATATTAAAAATGCAAGTTGAGCTGACCTTTTAGCCAATCTTTGTAGTATTAAAGGAGTAAATAAGTCAGTTCTTGGTAATTAGACTCCTACAGAGAATTTAATTTGTATGTAGGTATGTAAGTGTCTAGTAATTCACATCCTGCCTTGTCCATGACTGAGCTGTGTCTGAGGATAATGGCAGATATGGTGATACCTTCAACCTCATTTTATCACCTGCCAACCAGGGATGCTTAGAACCTGCTCACTTAGGGGTTACTGAGTGACTTTTGGTAGCATGTGGGGAAGGGCAGGGGGCAGTAAGGGGACTTCTGTCCTTATGTAGCCATTGTCCAACATTGTAGGAACCTGGCAGGACTATTGATTATGGCACTATCCTCACAGGGCACAGGATAGTGTTACATTTTATCTTCTTGAGACAGAAAACATGAGAGAGAAAGAAACTAGGTGGTGTGACAGATTGCAAATTCCTCACCCACAGGGTGAACCAGACATGATTTTAACTGTGTCAGAGCCTCTGAACTCACTGGTCTTTTAGCCAAATGCATTTGGCTCTTCTTGCATTTTCTTCTTTGGGCATTCTGGTGTAGACTCTGCCTCCCCCTGTCTTTACTAGTGTATATCAACTGTACAAAATAGGGGTGTTCCTTACGCTGTTTCCAGACATAAATAGAAGAGACTTGGCTTATATTGACCCCTCTGGTTACCCACACTCATCTCTTGTAGTGTCCCTTTGCTTTCATGTCTGTTTAGATTATTTTAAATTTAAGAACTTTTTAAATTTAGGGTCTTGATTTGTTGATGACCCTCAGTGCTCTGGGCTCAAGCAGTCCCCTTGCCTCAGCCTCCTGGGTACCTGAGACCATGGGTGTACTATTTCACTTAGCTGACCCCGCTTCGACTAGAAAAGAATGCAGCAGTTGATACCTAGATAGCCTAATGTTCTTGCTTACTGAGATATTTATATATATATATATATATACACATATATGTACTGATATATGCATACATGCACACATATATACATGTACATACACATATATGTATATATATATATTTAATAAAAACAAAAATCCTTCAAGTTGATTGCTGAATGTAAGGAACATACATTTAAACTTTGTTAGTCTCCCTGAGTATTCCTGAAATAGCTTCAGTTTTTGAATGCTACGATGTGTTGCTTTGTGCCGAGTGTTTTGAATGTGGTCTTCATCAACCCTTCCTGGACAGAGCTAGGAAGACAGTGTTGCCTGGTCTATACGTAGCAGTCCCCAGGCTTGGCACCAAGAACATACCACAAGTCCTGGCCAGGTCAGGGTCCCTTCTTATTCTCTTGTAAACCGCTTTCAACACAGGCACAATTCTCTTCGTATTTATGAATTTAAAAGGGAGAACATGATTTAGCTTTGTTCTGAAGGGCCTATCTTACACAGGATTCTCTGCACTGATTGTTTATTGGCTATTTGCATAGTTTTGAAATTGTCTTTTATAGTCTCTGTCTCATTTTTACTCAATTGTTCACTTATTCCTTGAATGGTTCCTTCAGTCTCCCCCTCCCTTCTCTTCCTTCTCTAGGGTCTAGGGTGTTCTAGCCAAGTGCCTTCCCACCCTGCTCTGTCTCTAGTCTTCTTTTTCACTTTTTATTTTGAGACAGGACTCAGATTAGACTGAATTTACCCAGTACCCTAGGCTGGTCTTAAACCTGTGATCCTCCTGGCTTAGTCTCCCAACTAGCTAGATTTCAGGCCTGTGCCACTGTGACAGACTGATTTCTCCATGTCCTAAGCAGTAACCCTCTGCCATGTCTAGTACCTCAGACGGTACTAGACCCCTTTTCTCTCTGGTTTGTTTCTATCAACTTTTTGCTTTGTGTGTTTTACCAAGCAGAACTTTATATTTCTAATTGTGAATCTGTTCATCTTTTAAGGAATTAGGGTTTTGCTGCCCTTCTTCCATCTTAGGAGTATAATATCTTTCTGTGCTTTTCTTATTTTTCTATAATTCCTCCATAACATATATCTGAGATTGACCTGATTGGTGTTTATGAACTCGATACAAACCTAACTCTGTCAAGGAAGAGGGGATCTTAATTGGAAAGACGCCTCCATGGGCAAGTTTGTAGAGCATTTTTTTCATTAATGATTGATGCGCGAGGGCCCAGCCTGCTGTGTCTTGTGCTACCCCTGGAAAGGTAGTCCTAGATGGTATAGGAAAGCCACAAGGAACAAGCCAGTAAGCAGCACTCCTCCATAGCCTCTGCTTCAGCTCCTGCCTCCAGGTTCCTGCCCTGATTCCCTTCAGTGATGTAGAGTTAGAAGCTGAAGTAAACCGTTTTCTCCCCAAGTTGCTTTTGGTCATGATGTTTTATCACAATAAGACAACACCCTAACTAAGACAGGTTATTTTAGAAACTGAGTGCAAAGTTACAGCCAGGTAGCAAATTGTGCTGTTTTGCTGCACAGAGGGTGATTGAAGTTAATGATATTGTATCATATTAACTAAATAGCTATTAGAAAGAGTTTTGAATGTTCTCCTCATGAAGAAATGATAACTGTTTGAGATGATGGGTAATCTATTCATACTACATCAAGCAGTTCACAATGGATAAATAAATATCCTGAAGCATTGTTCTACCCTCCCTAAAGTTGCTCATAGTTATTAGCTGTCAATCTGCTATTTCTTCTAGATTTATAAATTATTGTTAATTTATTCTCGCATAGTTCCTTAAATTTTCTTTATACTGGTGATTTATTTAAAAAGCATCATGAGCCGGGCGGTGGTGGCGCACGCCTTTAATCCCAGCACTCGGGAGGCAGAGGCAGGCGGATCTCTGTGAGTTCGAGGCCAGCCTGGACTACCAAGTGAGTTCCAGGAAAGGCACAAA
>LZPO01116994.1:171793-192647 GCA_001675575.1 Neotoma lepida | reverse complement strand
GCCTGTCTGTCTGTCTGACTGACTGACTGACTGTCTACATGTGTTGACTGCCATATTGTGAGTGTGAGAAGCAGTGAGGCAAGGGAGGAGCTCCTGGCTAAGTTCAGCCTCCTACACATGGGGTTGGTTTTCACTGAGGGTTTAGGCGACAGCTGATGGTAAGTGGAATGGGAACCTTCATCACCTGCCTTTCATATCACGGGGAGCATTCTAATCTGTCAGCTGACGTTCTTTGTGCCTACTGGCAATAAAGAAGGGCTCAGAACAGCACACTGTCTATGCCTCTTCCCTGAAATGATGTTTTCCATAAGGGACCAGAGAAAACAATTCATCTTGAGAACTATGATTATAGATGTCATTACTGAACTATTTGACTGACAGTAGTTTTTTTTTTTCTCTTTTGTCTTGAACAGGGGAGTATTTGGGAAACAGGGTTATCAATGCCAAGGTAAGAAAACGTGTTGANGACCGTGTTTAATCGTGTCCCTTTGTGAAATACGATAATACAAAGAGAAAACAGGCCAGGCTGCATCCCATCAATACTGTGGTAATTCTCTCACAAACTGCATGGCACCCGTGTGGCAACTCTAGTCCTTACCAGACCCTGGATGTTTTGACAATAGAGAGGGAATATATTCATTTTAAAGCAAGGACTTCCAGAAGAGTCCTGCTGCTGAAAGTTCACCTCTTCGGTAACATGACAGGACTGAGAAGTAGTGCCGATGTGCGAGCATACCCTTGAGTACTGAAGATCAAATTTCGGTTTTCATGTTGCACGGATGGCAGGGTGAGATGCCGAATGCTGATGGATGTGTTTATGTCACCTGCATAGGGAAGGTATACTATTACCCAAATTAGCTTTCTGAATTCAGAACAAAACAAAACAAGAACAAACAGACAAACAAAAATGAGGGGCTGGCGAGGTGGATCAGTGGTGAAGAACACTTATTGCTGGGGTGGAGGACCCCAGGGTCCAGGTCCCTGCACCCACATGGCTACTCACACTGTGTGCAACTCCAGTTTGGAGTTCTGATGCCCTCTTCTGGCACCCATGAGCACTGCTTGTGTGTGCTGCACAGATACACACACAAGCTAAACACCCATAAACATAAAATAAAAATTAAATAAAGAATTTAAATGAGATATTAGTATGTACCAGGCCATGGTCTTGATCCCTAGCACAATCAATCAATCAATCAATCAATCAATCAATCAATCAATCAATCAATGTGAGGAAATTTTTACAATGAAATACTTCTCACTTTCACAATTCTAAGATAAAGTCACCTTGCTAGTATTCTTGCAGACTTAGGAAAAGGTAAAATGGAAATGAGAGAGAAGCGTCCTCTTGGGTCTATATGGGTTGAGTCTACTGGGCCTTTCGTGGGGGCTTTCCCCTACTGTTGCCCCAAGTGTCGTTTGGACATTAGTGCTGGGCTTTGACTTTCTCTCTTCAGGTGACTGGTAACATAACACCATGTATTCCACAGTGGCAGTCCACATGTACATAAGAAAATCCTCTTTCTGGAGGTGTGGAAATACGTTTTTTTCACTTAGGAGAACTGATTGAGACATACTCTTGAACCTAATTTTTACTTTTATGTGTGGAAAATTCCCCTGAACTCACCAAACTAGGGAAAATGAACATGTAATTAATACAGTAGTTGTAACTGACTTACATGCTGCAAATTCAGTCCTAACTGAGAAGACAGCTCACGAGTCAGGTTGATACCATTTTTTAGCCTGAACCTGCTAGGGGTATGCCCTCTAGTGATATATCCACCTTAGACATTCTTATATAGATTGAGACGCTCTAGATATACAAAGGTAGAGTTTACAGATTGAACTCTATGACGTAAAGATGTATCTTTTGTTTCTTTTCTTTTTCTCTCAGCATAGCGCTAGGGCACTGGTTCTCAACCTGTGGCTCACGACCCCTTTGGAGGCTGCATATCAGATAGTTATATTATGACTCATAACAGTAGCAAAATTAAAGTTATGAAGTAGCAAGGCAAATCATTTTATGGTCAATGTCACCACAACATGAAGAACTGTCTTAAAGAGTCACCTCATTAGGAAGGTTGAGAACCCCTGTGCTAGGGCATTTGATGACTGACTCTCCGTGGGGTACCTGCTCTTCAAAGAGCAGAAAAGAACGTTAGTTAGGAGGCATGAGAAGATTTTGTTTACTTCTCACTGAAGGACATAAAAACAAATGCCTGGTAGGAGAGAAGTATGCTGGGCCAACCCTCGTCAGAACACAGGATGGGTGCTTCAGGCAAAGCAGGCTTGAGGGTGAGGAACCGATTAGAGCTAGAAAGGCCACTATGTAGTAACAACAGGGCCAGTTCTCCAAAAAAAAATGTGCCATGAGTAACACACACGTACCTAGCAATGGACAGCAAAGCATGCAAGACCCAGGACTACCAGAGAAATAGACAGGCCCACTGGGAAGCAGCAGGGCTTTGGTTGACGTGAGAAACACTGTCACAACATAATCACACTAACATTCACGGAATGCACCAGCCAGCAGCAGCAGACGACACATTCTTCCCAAGCTCATGAGGAACATTTGCCAACAAAAGCCACAAAGCGCAGGAGTCGTGTTGTCTGGCCAGCCAACGGCTCAGCAGGTAGAGACGCTCCTATGCATCCTGAGAGCCTGAGGTTGATCTCTGGATCCCACAAGGTGGCAGGGGAGATCCAGAGCTGTCCTCTGGCCTACACACACATATACGCGCACACGTGCATGCATGTGAGCGTTCATAATTTACAGACACACAGGCATGCACACATTCACTCATATACTTACACACACACATACACACACTAGCTCACACAAATACTCACATACTCAGACACATACATGCTCACTCATACATACATGCTCATATACTCATACACACATACACATATGCTCACTTGTGCACACGCACACAAACACACACACAAAACATGTTTATACAGTCACAGACACACACGCATACTCACTCATACACACATGCTCATGCACTCTCACACACACACATTCTCACTCACACACACACTTTCTCCTTCACTCTCTTCTCTGTGTCTGTCTGTCTGTCTGTCTGTCTCTCTCTCTTTCTCTACCTCTCTCTCACACACACACACACGTTTTTAAAATAGAAATAAAAACAAAAGAATCATCCTGTCAATTCACAATGGAATTAAATAGCAGAAAGATATCTGAAAAACCTTCATTATTTGAAAAGAAAGCAACACATTCTAGGTAGCACAAGAGGCAAAGAACATTAAAAAAATCTTGCATTTAATAAAAATGAAGAATATAAAAGCAGATGGGGCATAGAGGAAACCATACTCAGATGAAAACTTATATAATTACACGTACTTAGGGTACCACTCGGAGTTCTAAATATTCAGGAAGCTGGTTGAGCTGTTCTGCAAATGTGTATTAAATTGCCCACTGAGCACTCAGCACCATGCATGGACTTCTGGGCAGGCCTCAGCCACGTGTGGAAGATTTGAAGGAAGGGATGGTCTGAGGGGCTGTGGGGAATCCGAGGAGGAGGGGTGGTTTGGGTCTAGAAAGGGACAGATGGAGAATATTTTCTTGGGCGAGATAGTCTTTGAGTTTTATCTTATTATAAACATTAGCTACCAGGCAAGTAGGCTATTTTAGAGACAGAGAGGGAACACTGTTCTAGAAAGATAGTACAGTTTAGTTTTTATTGAAGCCTCATAGAAGTCTCATAGAAGGATAACATTAAGCAGCATGGTGGCCTCCGAGGGGTCTGGAGCCTGGCTGGGTTTGAACACTGTTGATGACAGTCAGATGATGCTGGAAGTATTCAGTCATGGGACAGATGTGGCTAGGGTCATACCGTGAAGATTCCGCTGAGGGTGGATGCAGGATGAAATACAGTCAGGAAGGAGAGAGCAGCTTAGGGCAGGATGGCAGACAGTTTGCACTTAAACAAAGGTCTTGTTAGGGTGGTGTCAATAGATCCGAGAAGAATGAGAGCACTGGCTGCCAGGATGTGGCCAGACATCCAAGTCAAATCGCTGGCACGGGCAGCTTTCGTTAACTGCTGCAACCGACTGTCCTGGGAGCTTCTGATAAATGTGTAATTGCTGGATTTAATTTCCTAGTGTGCACCTGCGTCGTCCATAAACGCTGCCATCACCTAATTGTTACAGCCTGCACTTGCCAAAACAATATTAACAAAGTGGATGCCAAGGTAAGAGAATGTTAGTCTGCTGACTAAGCACCCCTTCCCCTGTGTGCTCTCACTCTCTCCCTACTTCTCCTGCCTCCCTGCTTCACTCTCCCCCCTCCCCTCGGCCTTCCCATAATTCTCAGAGCCCACAATAGTGCTGGAATTTTTATTTCTGCTCCTTTGTAGTATGACCTCACCTTGTATAGTAGTGACTTTGCCTCACTGTGACAGAAAGCCTACCCATAACTAACTTACAGAAGTTAAGGTTTATTTTGTCTCGTGGTGTTGGACGTTTCAGACATCAGAATGGGGAGGGCTCTATGGATTAGAACAGTTCCTAGCAGGATGGAGAGGAAGCTGGGCCTGGAACCTAGGGTGGGGTATTACCTGCAAAGTTCTGCCACTAAGAATGGCTTTTTTTTTTTTAACAGCTAGATCCCACCTCTTAGTGACTCTGTAGCCGTGCCAAATAGCACCACTGGCTAGAGACCCTTGCGTTCCAAACACAAGCTTGTGAGACATAGCTAGCATTGAAAGTACAACACCTTGCAAGGACCCAATCAGCGGTCAGCTGAGCCAAGCTGTATACGCCCCTTGCATCATTGTACAGAGAGCTCCGGTGGAGAGAAAGAGGCCAGGCTTGTACAAGCACCTGGATTAGAATGCTGAGTCTGGCTTCCATTAGCCATCCTCTGTCAGCTCAGGCCGGATCCACAGCCTCTCTGTGCATCAGCCTGAAACAACTATGCCTCACTCATGCATATTTGCAGCAGCTAACTAGAACTGACAAGTACATTAACTGTAAAGAATGCTTGCTAAGCAAAGAGACCCTGGGCCTCCTTCAGCCTCACAGGGACTCCAGGGAAATGTCTATGTGTGTAAAAACTCCCATTGCATTTGCCTGGGATGGGCACATGCTCTACATTCGGGAGGGAGAAAGCAGGGGGAGTGTTGTTGACACTTAGTGGACTTGCGAAGGCTTGGGGAGTCCAACTTGGGGACTGGTGACAGTGCACATGCAGGATAGGGAACACACAGAGGAATATGGACTGGAGCTCATAACGGAAGAGGCCTGGAAAGTCCACAGAGGAGCAATCGTTGTCTTGCCCTTTCTCATGGTGCACCTGTAGTGTTGGCTTCAAACTGTGAGGCTGATCACAGAGCATGTGGCGAGGAGGTCCAGGAGAAATGGCACATGAGGAAAACCCATTAAGTCTGCACTCCCATTGTCTAAATGCCACTGCCGGATGAAGGCTGGAAGGGTTGAGGGAGATGGCTGCTGCGGGGTCACTTTGGGATGGCTTCATTCTGTGACCCCATGTCTTCTGAGTGACACAGTTTCTAGAACTGAGAGAGAACTGTGATCTGAATCTAAAAGGTGAAAGGAAATTTTTAATTTCTGTTTCTTTCTCCAAATGGTGATTGGTCTAACATGCCCCTGTATCTCAGCCCTGTCTTGTTCGTGATCAAAACGTGCCAAGGCTTGAGTAGCCAGAGCTGAGCACAGTAAAATAATACATCCAGCTCGGGTGACATTGTGATACTCGGCATTTGCTATGCTCCTGTTGCAATCATTACAAAGGATGTTGTAAGCCGTGAGAGCTGAGCTGTTCCCCTCTTCCTCCAGATCGCCGAACAGCGGTTCGGAATCAACATCCCACACAAGTTCAGCATTCACAACTACAAGGTGCCCACGTTCTGCGATCACTGCGGCTCCTTGCTCTGGGGGATAATGCGACAAGGACTTCAGTGTAAAAGTAAGATACTGAGGTGCTGGCCTCCCACTTCTCTGTGGCAACAAAACACTACACACGTGTGGAGTTCTGAAGGCTCCGAATCTGACCTCTGGCTGATGCTTTTCATATCAACATCTGAGTTGTGTTCTTTATGTGTGATTTGTTGGGCATGTAGTACATGTAAAGAGAATGGTATCTGGTCCCTAAAATAATATTAGAAGATTAAATTAGATGTTAAGTCTAGTGGTCTACCGTGCCAGTTGTTAGCTACTCATTGCTGACTGGAGAGCGTTAGGTCTTTAAAAGGCATTTGAAAGAGGCAGTGGAGGAAGTGTGGGGAAGGTGGAGGGCCAGAAGAGAAGGTTTGGATTCTCAGTAAGAACTGGCTCTCACCAGAAGTAGGCAGCAGTCGGATTGTGACTGTAGCAGGAGCTGTGTGGGTGGTCTGCAAGCGCCCTGTGATGTGCCTGAAGGAGCAGATACGGCAAAGAGCAAAGCTTTGATAGTGGCTGGCACCTTACCAGTTGTACCCGGTGCTGTTCAGAGCTCTTGCCTTTTCAAAGACTCTGAGTGGGGTGAAGGCCAACCCCTGTCTTACTAGGGGTTGTTGGAGCTACTGGCCTGGAGTTCATCTCCCATTAACATGTGATTATCCAGCTGTCTTGGGGTGCACCTGAAGCCTTATCAGACACACACTAGGATGACAACTTCCGTTGGCTGTCTGGAATAGTCAAACTGAGTCTGTCAGCAAAAGGGACCAAATACTAGTGAGGTACAGTGTGACACATGCCTCTGATCATATCACCCAGGGAACCGGCACAGAGCATCATCAAGGGTTGATCTACATAGTGAGGTCCAGAGCAGCCCGAGGCACAGAGTAAGAAGAAAATCAACACAAACAAAAACAGTGACGTTCTCTGCACCCCCAGAATCTTTTTCATTCACCTGGAACAGCCAGCGCAGCTAGAGGCTTCAGCTGAGGTGCGGCTTGATGCCGACCTGGTGGTCTCACCTGGGCAAGCCGCTTTCCATTTTCTTCTGTTTCTGACTAGTGTACAGATCCATGCATGAGGCTCATCGACAATCTTCTGTCCCTGGTTGCCTGAGAGCAGCATACCTGCAAGGACTTGGCTCCTATACCTTCTGTTTTTATTGCCATAGGGTTTTTCTAAAAGGTCATTGTAGTGTGTATCCCTCTGTACCAGTCAATTTCCCATGAAGTTAATGAAGCTTAAGCTTCGGGCCTCGCTCTGCTTGATGTGGCACTCTCTTCATAAAATGAAGCTTCCCTGATGACAACCTCAATCCCCATAAAGCCTAGATGGTGGTGTGCTTCCAAAGATGGACCGACTCCATCAAAGAGGTGTTTGTCCCACATGATGGCTTCAGTTGGGCCTTCCATCTGCCAGGACCCACTTCCAAAAACCAGCTAGGAGTTTATTTCTGCTGCTTGAACTTTAGAGCCTTCACAGGAAGCATAGCTTGCTTTGCTCACTTCTCCAAATGTCATTTGCCCTGACCTTCAAGCACTTGAAAGGTTGCTTTTTTTCTTCCCCTACTTAACAGTTAGAACCACAGCCCTGCCGGATATACTCTGTGGGCTAGGAGTGCCACACAACCACAACAGTACCCAGAAAGAAGCTGTACAAAGCTCTCTCCTCTCAGAAACCCGTCTCTACCTTGTTTGAACGGTGACCTAGCTGCAGCTTGTAGACGGCTGCTTTGTATTTCCCTGTTGATCGGGAGGAGGGGGGAAAGTCAGTTGGCACGATTCTTTGTTGTCTAATCGCCTGTGATTGTCACTGTGATGAACATTTTAATCTTTATATTGTGTCTTGCTGCCAAGGCAGCAGCGACAGTTACACGGGATTTAGATGAGTCTATCCCATCAAGTCACAGGAAAAAGGATTAAAATCTATTATTTGAAATCTGCTGTTCTTTAATATACTAGGGTTTCTGCTTCTGCCCAAATCAGAAATAGATAAAATGCTAGGAATTGTTCTAAGTATGAGTTTAATTTTGTGAGATGACATTGTCAGCCTGTGGTATTCTGTTGCAATCCTTAGGCTATTAATGTTCTCTCCAGCACGTGGTGACTTGGTTCTTTCATGACTCTGGGTTCTGTTTTCTTTCCTGCAGTCTGTAAAATGAATGTACATATTCGATGTCAGGCCAACGTGGCCCCAAACTGTGGGGTGAACGCTGTGGAGCTTGCCAAGACCCTGGCAGGGATGGGTCTCCAGCCTGGGAATATTTCTCCAACCTCGGTGAGCCCACTGCCTTTGGTTGTCTAAGTTCTTCAGGTGTGGCGAGCTCTATGAGAGTACAGGGAACATGATCTCAGCAAATACACTGAACAGGTCTACTGCACTTAAAAAAAAAGCATTTCTTTCCCATCTAAGAGTCTATATACAGTTATGGCAAGAAACAGTGAGCATGCACGTATATCAGGAAGCAGGAGAAAGGAATTTTCTCCCCCCACCCACCTTAAAATCATCTTCCCATCAATTTGGTCTGGTAAAAATCTGAGAACCCAGCCTGGAGAGATGACTCAGAGGTTAAGAGCACTGGCTACTCTTCCAGAGGTCCTGAGTTCAATTCCCAGCAACTACACGGTGGCTCACAACCATTTATAATGAGATCTGGTGCCCTCTTCTGGCCTGCATGGGTAAGTGCGGGCAGAACACTGTATACATAATAAATAAATAAATCTTCCAAAAAAAAAAAAATCTCAGAGCCTAGATGCCTAGGGTGTACTGCTGGATGGTGACCAAGCTGGACAACTGGCCACTAGCCACAAGTCTCAGCTTCCTTATCTCCAAAGGAATTGAAGGTGACAATGCTTGTGGTTCTCCACTTCCCTAGACTGCATCATGTGTTGAGAATTCGTCTCTTCCGTTCTGCAGCTGACAGTTCCTTCCTCTGGACACTTGGGAATGGATGGAGTGGTTCAGTTGCCCTGGCCATGTACGGTCCTGCAACCTCCCTAAATGACATCCAGCTGATGTTGTCCCTCAAAGCCTTGGCTGCTTCCCAGTTCTTACTGCTGCCTTTCTGGCCAGTGTCTGCAGTGGGCTGGCACATAGCCGTGGCTGGGGTGGCTGTGAGATCAGAAAGGAGTAGTTTGAGAGCAAGTTCAGGAAAATCCTAGAGCCACTGTGAAGCCATCCCTGAGTACTTCGGAAGGAAGTCCAGTCACTCTGAGCTTCTTACTCACTCAGAGAGCAGCAGCACTAGCTAGTTCATTCGCTTTCACAAAAAGGCTCCTGCCCAGATCAGTGCCTTGGCACTGACAGTGTGCTTCAGGAAGGCACTGGGAAGGTCCACCGCTGCCTGTTTGTGGGTAGGCAGGTAGGATGCTAAAATGGTGAGGTGTGTGTGTGGGGGGGGTCCTAATGCATAGGATTGTTGGTCCTGAAATGAGACTGTTAAGGATTTCAGGCTGAAATACAGCAGGCATGTGGCACAGTCCCTGAACGGGCAGTGCCTCCTTGTCTGTCAAACCAAGTACCCTTAATATTATGGTATTTAATAGTGGGGGAACCAGATTTACCTGCCAAAAGCACATCATTAAAAAGAGAGAATTATAAGTAACCAAAGAGAAAAATGGGTTTTAAAAAGAGATTAAGGAACACTGACTCTTGAGTCTTTAGCTCCAATCAAGAATTCGGGTTAAGGAAGTAAAACTTAAGCTGGAACCACTTTTCTATTTTTGAAAAATTTACAAGAGATTTGGAGGGGAGATCTAGAAAAACCACTGTATTTTAAATATGATCCACTCTATTATATTGTTATCATGTTTTATGGTGTTAAATATATAAGATCCTTCAAGGTGCAGGCTGTGGCATATTGGTTTATTTTCATTATTATTGCTTACGAGTCCCACCAGGACCTAGAGTCTAGGCACATCCTTTTAAACCAGATACGTCAAGAACTTCAAAATTCATATTCGCAGAGTGAGGGAGTAGCTCAGTGGTAGAGGACTTGTCTAGCATGCATGAAGCCTTGGGGTCCATTCATAGCACCTCAGAGGACAAAGAGAAAAAAGAAAAAAACCAATTAAACAAAACCAGCCTCCTGGGGGCTGGAGAGNTGGCTCAGCAGTTAGGAATGAGTACTGTTCTTGAGAGGGCCAGAGTCCAGGTCCCAACACCCATATCAGTGGTTCACAAACCTAACTTCAACTCCAGTGGATCCAAAACCCTCTTCTGGCCTCCATGACACCTCCACACNTGTGCACACGCCCACACACAGACACATACACAATTAAAAATAATAAAAGTAAATATTTTTAGAAGCAGCCTCATGTCCTCAAAAGGCATTCAAAGATGTCTAAAGTAAATGTGACCATTGAAAAATAATACTGTGTGCAATAAGACAATCATTTAGACATATTGTTAAATTTAGTATGAAAATATGTGTCTTTGTATATTNTTTTTNAAAAATGTACACGGAGAGGAGGCTGGTGAGATTTTAGATATTTAACATTTACCCATCATAATTCTTATCATTCCTATTTTATATTGAATTTTATTTATATAATTTAAGTTTTTGTATTAAAACTGTGTGACTCTCTGAGCAAACATGAAAACCATGCTTTGCATGAANTGGTCACTAGGTGGCTCTCCTGGAATTGACTGCTCTGTGGAGAAGCCATGGCAGAAGAAACCACAGTNACCAGCCTACGACATTGGCATCTTCATTTTTGTACAAATGTGGATGCATTCTCCACACAGCACGCATGCATACAGACAAACAGATGATGAGGTGGCTTTGAGTTGGAGAAGCTGAACATCTGCCCAGGACTGACTTCTCCACATGCTGGGTGGAGGCTGAGACCACTCATTGCTAGGAAGGTCTCCCTCTCCATACCGGCCTCATGCTCACAGTAATTTCTGCCTTTTTCCTCTTTGCAGAAACTCATTTCCAGATCGACGTTAAGACGGCAGGGAAAGGAGGGCTCCAGAGAAGGAAATGGGATTGGTAGCAATTCCTCCAGCAGATTCGGCATCGACAACTTTGAGTTCATCCGGGTGTTGGGGAAGGGGAGCTTCGGGAAGGTGAGTGTGGGCTTTGACCAGCTGGATTGTAGTAACAAGCATGCTGTGTGTGTGTGTGTGTGTGTGTGTGTGTGTGTGTGTGTGTGTGTACATGTGTGGATGTGGGTGCACACTGGTCTTTCTTACGTGTACCCACACCCTCCACCCTCGAGTCACCCTCACGCTCCCTTCTGCTTCCCTCTAGGTGATGCTCGCCAGGATAGAGGAAACAGGGGACCTGTACGCTGTGAAGGTGCTGAAGAAGGACGTGATCCTGCAGGATGACGATGTGGAGTGCACCATGACTGAGAAGAGGATCCTGTCCTTGGCCCGCAACCACCCCTTCCTCACCCAGCTGTTCTGCTGCTTTCAGACTCCTGTGAGTATGACTGGTGCTCCCCGCCTCACAGCCTCATGTCTTCAAGAGCTGAGATAACAGGGAGATGTTGACCATGCCAGGAAGTTGTGTGGAATGGGCTCTCAAGACATTGGCCACTTCTGATGAATTGGGCAGACCCCTTCCTTCGTACTGTCCCATAGAAGGGTCACCTCAANGGTTGTGTACCCTGATACTGAAAAGATCTTCATACATGAATTTTCCTACAGCACAGAAGTTACCAAAGTCTAAGAGGGAAGTAAATGTCACGGATTTTCTTGGTGAATTTGGCTATGGTTCTTCTATGGATAGGCTTGACCCTGAGTGAAAGAGTTGAGAAGGACCCAGAAAGAACGCCTGTCTTGATTCGTCCCAAGACCTTGTTCCTAGCCTTAAAGACCCTTTGTCTGGTACCTTGGACTAGTCGTGGGATTTGACTCTCTCTGCCTGTGATGTTAAGAGTACAACCCAGAATGCTTTTTGCTGTAATCAATAGAATACCAGGCTAATGGTAGTTTAAACAAACAAACAAAAACCAGGGTGGTCTTGGTTCATTTGGACAATCATTCTTATTGATCCACACAATATAAAGTCTGGTGGTGACCCCTGGGGTTGGATTCATCGCCCAGCNCCATTAGACATGTCTTCTACTTGGTGGCTCAGAATATTTGGTGCACCTTTACACATCCCACTTTGACAGGACAGCATCCAAAACAGAGGCCAGTGGGTCACATGGGCCACTCTCCTTTCTTAGTCTTGGGCCATCTTTTTAGCAGCAGGATCTGGGAGAAGAGATAACCTCACCAAGATGAGCCAACGAATCATAACTGTCTTACACTAACTCGGGTCCATTCTCTGGGCCAGGTCACTCTGCTGCCTTTTTAGAGTTGGGTCCAAAACTGGCTTTCTCTTATCAGCAAAGAGGGAAGGTGACCTCTATGAAGGCACCTGGGTTCCAACAGATGAGTCAGAATTTTCCTGCTGTCTAGGAGACTGAACCCTGGGATGTCCCTNNGCTGTGCTACCGTTAGGGAACCTGAGGTGCTGTGGGAACACACAGGGGCATCTCACTTGACTAGAGATGGAAATTAACAGCTAAGCTGAGACCAGAAATGAGACTTTGAATTTATTGGCAAAGAGAGCACTCCCCACAGTGAGTCAACAGCTCCCAGAGACCTGGGGCTGAGGCGGAGCATCAGGTGTGAACAAAGCTTAGTACAGTGTGAGACTCTGAAGCTGAGGAGGGCCTGACTGGAACCGGAACTGCACAGGAAAGCAGGACCAGGCTGTGGAATGCAGCAGAAAGCCATGGAAAAAACTGAGTGGAGGAATGACAGGCCAGGTTGTGATCTTCTTACACTAGTNGGCACACGAATCCTTGAAGTGTCTTTGTCCTTACTGTCACAGGAAGCCTTTCAAGGAAATTTTTGGCACATAAAAGCATACACACATGATATGCACATCACCTTTTNAAAAACACAAGCGGGGCTGGAGAAGCTGCTCAGCAGTTGAAAGCACCTGTTGCTCTCACAGAGGACCCAGGNTCAACTCCCAATATCCCCATGGTGCCTACCCACGGTTTGTAACTCCAGTNCCAGGGACACTGATGCCCTCTTCTGGCCTCTGCAGGTACCAAGCATGCATGTGGTACACAGACATAAATGCAAGCAAAACACCCATCCACATAAAATAATTTAAAAAATAAAAAATATAAACAGTACTATACTTTGACTATGATTGCACTCATTTTTAAACACAATAACAGTAAATCTTGGAAATTGTTTCATATTTGTATACACCTAGCTGCTTTGTTTTTAGTAGCTGTATGCTATTTTATGTTAAGAACATACTGTGCCAGNCATGGTGGGGTATGCCATTAATTCCAGCACTCAGGATGCTGGGGCAGGTGGATCTCTATGATTTCAAGGCCAACCAGGCCAGACAAGGCTATATATTTAGACCTTAGTTAATATATATATNNANNTNATTNNNTATANNNNATANNTNATTTATTTATGTTTAATTACCTACTTGGTCTTTTACTTCAACTCATCTTGCAACAAGTCCCCTTCTACTTTTATCTTTTCCAGTTTATAGANCATTTCTACATGGCATATTGTAAGACNTAGTATTGCTAAGGAGACGTGCGCATTTAAAATTTGGATAGAGTCCACTTGCACCTTTCCCCGTCATAGTTAAAGGTGGCTAACATTTTATGGTCGGCCTTTGAGGCATTNCTCTGATAGTTTTGTGTCTTCTGTCTTATTTAATCTGTGCAGTGACCCTATGTAGTAATAAAATTTTAGAGGGCATAGGGATTCCTAACTTAGCAGCTGAAGTCATCATTAGCATTGGTGGCCCTTTCCTAGTGAAGGTCTGATGTTTGGCCACAAGGTGGCAGTCGTGACTGCAAAGTGATCTTGATTTCTCCACCAGAACAGTGACACATTGGAGCATTTTTAAAGGGTGTGGATCTCAGTGCTGTCTCCAAAACAAAGACCAGGGGGAATGCTCCTGACCTCCAGGTTAGAGGATAAAAGGAATAATGGAGACCAAGAACCAAATGAGTTCTACACATGGTAGCTTAGAGGCAGGGTTTCCATCTTACCCTCTGGGGATTCTGGGGAGTCGGATGCTGAACTTCCATCTGTAGGGTATCTTCGGGGTCTACTCCTATTCACTGTATCACTAAGTATAAAGGACTGAAAATGCTAGTCACTACAAGGAATGGCAAACTTAGATGACTCTAGCTACTTGATTCTGCAAGCCAGGGCCTCTCAAATGAGAAGTCAGGTGCTGACTCTGGCCTCTCCTCTCAAGAGCTCAGCAGTGAGCCCAGGTAGGGCACTGGAGTTCCCCATCCCCAAGCTGTGTGCCAAATGCCATTTCACTGGGAGGGTCTTTGTTCAATAATGTGGCGNTCCTCATGGCCCTACAAAATCCCTATTGCTGAAGCCCAGATGAGGAGGGAGCTCACTAAGAGCCTCTTGAGCTGGTAGTGGTGGAGACATGGTTCAAGTGTAGGTCAGGCTGACTCTGACCCGTGGGTCACGTGTAGTCTCACACCATGCATGAGGGTTGGCCCACCAGCTGCTGAAGTGTCCACCTGCAGAGCCGTCAGGACTAGTGACCCAAGTTCTCCTCGGTGTCCCTGTGTCTAAATGGCCTGGGTGTGTTGTCAAAGCCTCCAGTCCTGGGCACAGGAGGAAAAGTGAGGCCTCTGTGAGGATCCGATGAGAGGATACAAAGCCTTCTCAGGGTTCAAAGGTGAGGCTGACCGGCAGATTGCCAACGCCCTAGTGGATAAAAACATGAAAATTCTTCTTAAAAACTGAGGCCACTCTGTGATGATCACCCACTTCCTCACACGAGAGGCAAGCAGCCCAGAGCTCCNCACATAGAAACCATAAAGTGGGAATCCAGGAGCTCCTTCTGCTTTTGCCCAAAAGAAAACAATAAGCAAATTTTAAATACTAGCTACTTTACCAAGTTTTCTGTATTGGTTTAGGAATCCATACTTTTTTGCCCAAATCTCTCCATAAATATTATTGTTCATAAGGGTAGAAATAAGTTAGAATTCTCAAACCTTCTGATAATGTCATGCTTTCTAACANTTGGTGAATAATAANCTTTATCGAGACTTGTAAAAGCTGTCGGATCTGCTGGTTTTATTTTTCATTGTCTAGCTAACAGAAGCAGTGTAAGAATGAGATAGATGTACGTAAAGATGAGTAATTTGGGGTGGCAAGATGTGGTGGGTAAAAGGCACTTGCTGCTGAGCCTGATGACCTGAAATTGATCCTTGGGACCTACATAGTAGAAGGAGAAAAGTGATTCTGTGGAGTTGTCCTCTGGTCTTCACACATCTGCTGCGGCATACATTCACACACACACACACACACGCACACACACACACACACACACACACAACACACACACTAAATGCTTTTAAAAGATGCTTAATTTTTAAAGACGGTTAATATATATTATTAGTCCATTGCTAATATTTTTTTATTGACACCCTCATGGCACCCTCAGCCCTGGTACCCATCATTGCTCTCTCTGCTCGTGTGAGTAGTTTAGATTTGATTTTCTGTGCCTGGTTTATTTCTCTTAATCTTCTCCAGATCCATCTGTGCTGCCACAAATGACACAGTCTCCTCCTGTTTTAAGGTTGAATGATATTTCATTGTATGTCTACCCCACATTTTCTGTGTCCGTCCATCCGTATCTTTGTCCATTCATCCATACCATGAATAATGCTACAGTGAGCGGGGCATGCAATTCTCTCTTCAATATGCTGACTTCATTTTCCTTGGATAGACACTGAGCTAATGGAATTGTTGGATCATATGCATGTTCTCTTTTAATTTTCGAGGTATCCTCATACAGTTTTGGAGTGGTTGACTGACTCACGGTCCCGCCATCAGTGTGCATGGTCCTTTTTCCTCCTCACTCTTGCCAGTATTCAATTCCTTTCATCCTGTTAATAGAAGTTCTGGCAGGGAAGAGGTGGTGTCTCAGCNTGGCTTCAATTTGCATTTCTCTGATGGTTAGTGGTGGCAAACATTTTTGTTTCATGCATCTATTGATCATTTATAGTTCTTCTTTTGAGAAATAGCTTTGTTTTAGATTTTTGGAGTTATTCATTTTCTTAGCATTTGAGTTAAGTTGAAACAAATCTGAGCTCTCAGCAAAGGGAGTACTTTCAGCAAATGTACCAATGGAAGAGGATTTTCTTCTAGGTATGATGGCACATACCTGTAGTCCCAGACAGGGCATGTGTGGTAGCATCATTTGAGTTCATGAGTTCCAGACCCTGCTGGTCAGTTTAAAAAAAAAAAATCAAAAGTACTTTGTATCAGATAAAAAAAAAAAATCAAAAGTACTTTGTATCAGATATTGTCATAAGCATCTGACATATATGATTAACAGCATGTCGTTGTCATCACGTAAGATAGATACAGTTATTATCTTTGCTTTCTTGGTAGTTCAGGAAAATATGGAAATGTTAAAACACTCCCTCCAAACCCAACACTTTTAGGAAACTACGGAACTAGAAAGTTCCAGGAAAGAATACAGAATTTACAAAGATGAGCGCTTTGTACCCACATCAAGTTCTGATCAAGACAGGGAATTGGCTCTCGGTCCCCACAAACGCACCAGCCGGAAATGNNGCCAAAAATCTCACCAGGACTACAGTTGGATGGTGGGATTGCTTGAGAAGGGCATATTTTTTCAAATATGTGTTCTGTTCTCTTTTAAACAACAGAGAGAATGAGAATAAGACATTATTTAGTAAGGAGAGCACTTGGTCACTAGGGACCTAGGTCTCAAATCCAGTGCATGCTTCACTCCTCTGTCCTTTGAAGTTAATTCACTTCCGGATCCTTTTAACTTCATTGGTGGCTGTCAACCTTTTGGCATTTATGGTCTGGAATGGAGACCCCACTGCCTTCCTCCCACAGGCTTACCACCTGAGTAGAAGGAGCTCAGCTGAGGCCAGGGAGAGAGAACTGAGCTACTGAGCTTGCAGAGCCAAATAAGAGGCTGGGGCTAAGAGGCCAGCCAAAGGGAGAGGCTAGGGATGGGGGGAGGGGGACACCAAAGACGGAAAGGGCAGGAAGTGGGAGTGGCAGAGTCAATATTGGTCAGATGTGTTAGTCTTTGTCCAGAGACCCAGTTTCAAAGCAGGGGTTCTGCTGGGAAAACACAAGACACCCTGTGCCCATCCCCTGGGAAAAGGCTGCACTGAGATCCCTCCTCACTCCTTGGGGGTTTAGCTCTGTTTCCAACAGCTTCTCTGGTGGCTTCCACAGAGGCTCCCAGAGCTGGGAGGCCAAGAACTGGCTTCTCTGCAGTAGGTTTCCTCAGAGAGCTGGGGCTGCTGGGCTTCCTGGGTCAGCCCTGCAGATGGAGCTCCTGGCAGCCCAGAAGGATCCACTGTTCTTCATCTGTGGGTCAACACAACCAAGGCCCGATTTCTGAAGTGAGATTGTTTAGGGTCTGTGCACACAGGCACAAGAAGCTCTCAGCAGACTCTAGGTATGTTAGGGAAGTCACTTGGCAACACGAGGGCCAGGGAGCATTGCTTTCTCCTTATTGTTCTCTTGTCTATTAGTTATTAGTAAGCAGTGTGTGTAAATGTGAGAAAGGAGTTATTCTTCCACTTCTTTTTTGGGCTGGTGATAGCGTCAGAACCTTGAGTTAAAGTTCAGTCTCGCACTTTCCTAGCGCCCAGTGTCTTTTAGAAATCCCTTGTTTTCTATTTCAATCAGGCATCTCCATCCAAAAATATGTCCATCCTTCCTAGTGGGCAGGGAACCTCTGGAAGGGGTCTCGAGTGGGGAGTGGCTGCATACACAGGGCAGGGGCAGATTAACCACAGCCCACGCTGCCCTGAACACTGAGCTTCGGGCAGCATGGCCAGTCCCGAGTGCATCCTGAGCTGCTGCCAGCAGCTGGATTGGGAAGGAGGCACACTCAGCTCCTGTCATGGCATCTGCTCCCCATGCTCTGATGCTGTGCCATCATGGGCAAGGAGATGAGACCCCAAGGCTAGGAGAGAAGAAGAGGAGACAAAGACGACGGGAGTCTGAGGAGGCCCCTGTTAGCTTCAGCATGCCTGGATGATTCTTGGAGTCTAAATGTGCCAGTTCTGCAGGATGGGTGAAATGCAGAAACTGGAAGTTCACTGAGACCCAACATCTGGATGCTTCTACTACTACCGCTGCCTCAGAAAGTACACTCTGCTATTCAATAANTATNTCTGTNGGGCAAAATATCTTGCAATACTCAAAACAATCCTAGAATGTGAAGATGTTTTCATCCTTGTAACAGTTTGNATAGCTGAGGTCCACAGAGGTTAAACAGTCTGTCCTGGGTCACAAAGCAAGAGCCAGTATGTGTGTTCTTGACTGGATTATGCAGCTCTGTGCTATACCTGTTACACTATAGAGAGAAATCTCCCCTCTCTGCCATGTCTACACCTGAGAAGAATATTATAANTGTGCTTTTCCACCATATGTGTTCTCTGGCTTTTTTTGAAACACCTTAGGATATTTCCCCTGATCTCTCTGGAACTAGGTTTCCTCCTTTCCCTGAGCAATGACTACTTCACATGCCATTTGGTTTGCTTATGGGTCATTTGGTGTCGTTTGCCTTTGGCTCAGATGAAAATAGAAAGCAAACTAGAACACGGTATTGGTGTTTCCCATCTCTGCTTATTCCCAACCCATCAGCCTGTTCCATCTTTCTTTTAGGTTGGTAGCTATGGAGACAGGTCCACAGACCNGATTAGGATGTCTGGACCATGCCGTGTGTTCGGCTGACCTCTTCAACTGACAACCTCTGGGGATGGTGTGCAGGGGGCCACCTTCAGGCACAGGATTTGGGCTTCTGTCCTCTCAGGCTACCAGGCCTCAGACTTCTTGTTGGTAAACAGGGTCTTGAACATGACTGGGGAAAAAAAGAGTGAGAGGGTCACACTGTTCCTCTGCCCCTGTCTCTGGCTAGGCTACTTGGTGTGACTAGAGCTGCAAACCATCATTGTTGAGGTTGTTTAACTCTAACCGACTTGTTTATGGCTCTCTCAACACTGACAACCTANAGGGTAAACAGCCCCAGCACTTTCCCATNTGGAAAGATGTTTTGTGGCACTGTGTGTCATTTCCCTTGATGTCCCCAGTCTTCACCAGAGTTAGCCTCAGCCACGTGTGCTCAGTGACTGGAAGTGTTGGAGCTGGTGATTGCATAGTTATGGTTTTCGCTTACCACAGTGAGTCAAGTTGTTGATTCCCTGTCTTCAACAGTGCCTTTGGAAGTTCAAGTGCCAAGGCTGGCTCCAGGGCTGAAAAGGGGATGGTCTGGTAAAAGTCAGTCCTTCCTCTTGGTTTGGAGGTAGACTGGTATACGTGAGTGGTGGTGGGAGGCTGAGGTCATGTGGTAAGTGTGGATAGTTAACCTTGAACTCTGGATCCTGGGGGAAGCTCTGACCCATGTGTCCAACTTTTTGCAAAAGTTCCACCAGGGTAGCTATAAGATCNAAATCAACTAACACCCTAGTTTCTGCATTGCCTGCAAATAGTCTCTGGGAGGTTGGGTAGACTCCCACCTTGACTGACATGGCTGTCCAGGCAGAGTCTGAAGCTATGTCTATAGCTAGGGTGAGTGCACCTCACCCTGGAGACAGTTAGGCAGTTGTAAAAAAAACAAAAAACAAAACAAAAAACCCGACCTTCTTGGGCAGAAACCGTAGGCTGTAATGTATTCTAGTTTTGAAATACTTGAGTTTCTTGTAACCACTTCATCACTGGTTGGAACTAGGTTGTGCCTGTGTCTCCTGGACCCCAGAAACAGCCATTGCTTCTCATGAGTAGAAACAGCCTTGTTGCAAGTTAGCTTGCGGCACAAGGCNGGAAAGCGTTTAGACCATGACTATGGAGTGCCTGTGACAGGAAGCCCGGCTTTAGCCCTGAGGACATGGCAGGGCACAAAGAAAAGCAGCCTCTGCNTTCATGTANCTGGCCTAGGAAGCTATGGGCCTGAAGCTGTCCTGGGAGGGTAGACTCAGCAGGTGGCCAGCCAGCCATGGGAAGCTATTTTTAGATTTCCANTCNGGTCAAGCTCTGTATAGCCACCGGCTTCGAAGGGAGTATAGGGGTATTTAAAACTGTGTTTGCATGTCCAGTGCACGCTTATTTTTATGTACACTGGAGTGAATTTGGGATCTGCTAATGATTATTAAGGGAGGGATGGTTCAAGCCTCACATGGCCTCTGGCTAGTGGTTGGTGCTGAACTGCTCCAGTATACAGGCTCATGGTGGTAGGCAGAATGGGAAGAGTGACAGCCCTCGCTTGNTTCCTGCTCACCTAGATGTTTGTGTGGTCTTCTTGCGCAGANATCTCCTGCTCCAGGCCACAGGGACATTTGTGTACCTCCCTGCCCATGCCCACATAACCTCATGAGCCATNAAGACCCATTGTTCCTCTCTTCTCTGAGGCTCCCTTTCCTGCTTCCAGCTGGATAGCACTGCCCTGTCTCACAGTTATATTCTCGTGTACTAGAGAGATCAGTATGCCCTTTCTTCCCTGGAGGGCCAGCCAGGGCGTTCCTGCTTCTCTTCTGAGGNAGACTTCCAGCGTGCAGTGTGCTCATTCAGCAGAAGAGCCCACTGGATCGTGAGCTCATTCCTTCCTACCCACTTCTGCCCTGTCATCAGTCATCTCTCAGGAGCTGTGGAGGGAGGGTTGGAACTCAGCCTCTTCATTGCATCCTCAAGGTGTACGGCATTTCAAAGGTTAAAATGATGTAATATGTAATTCCCCATCAAAACCGGAGTGCCATTTGGCCACCTCCACTTCCAACCATACCCGTTTTTCCATTTCTTTGCATTGTTCCTTGGGAAGCCACTCTGGCATTTTCCTGCTCCATTTACTCCCTCCCTCCCTTGGGAGCACAGAACCATGTTCCCTTTGGTATTTTCCGAGGAAACACGAAGTGGG
>LZPO01116994.1:145765-155918 GCA_001675575.1 Neotoma lepida | reverse complement strand
TGGTAGAGTGAGATGGATAATTCACAGACCACTAATGGCAGATGATTCCAAAACTGGAGCATGCCCAGTATGTTAGTTCCTTTTCTTATTGCAGTGACAAAATATTTTTAAAAAAAAGCAACATCAGGGAAGAGGAATTTATTCATGGTTAGTTTTAGACCATCGTGGTGGAAAAGGTATGGCAGAATTCATGGCGGCTTAGTCTGGGTGGTAGGAGCCTGCCTCGTGGTTTGTTCATGTGTTGGCAGATGGAGAAGCAGAAAGCTCTAGCCAACAATGTGCACCTCCTGAGAGCCACTTTTGTTAGCTAAGCCACATTNCCAAAGGTCCCCCAATCTCTCAAGACAATGCTTCCTACAGCTAGAGACCAAGAGGTCCACTGAGCATGTGCATGAGCCTGTTGGGGGCATTTTGCATTTGCCCTCACAGGATACCCAAGATGTTTTGAGAATGCAGAGAACTGAGAACTACAGAAACTGTGGTAGTCCCAAAGCCTAAAGGTTGATACAGGGGAAGATGATGTTCCCCGGGGGCGGCTGGAATGAGACTGTCAAGGGCTTGAAATGTTTGACTTCTNCATCATATAAGATTTGACACCATTGCCGATCACAGGAAGCCAAAAAATGGCAACTACTTAAGCCATATAGAAACATGTTTGTCTTGTAAAAATTCAAGGTCCAGCTCTGTCACAGAAGCTCTGTGCAGTCTTGTGGGTTCTGAAGGTCTGTGTTTCTTGTTGTGACACCTTCACAACCACCTCCTAGTCTAAGGTAATTAATTGCCTCTGACTTCAAATTCCAAGTAGTNAGANGGGCTAAAGGGCACTGTTTCCAACTGGGTAAGCTCTGTTCTTAAAGGTATATATAATACTTACCATGGAGTTTGCTGGAACTTAGTCACATGGCTACCTCTAGCTGCAGTGAAGGACAAGAAATACAGTATAACATTCCAAGGAATCATTTCCAACTGAAGAGCAGTTGTTAAGAAGGGAGGCAGTTGTTATGTAGTGAGAAACAGTATCAGACACATTCTCTTCCAGGGAGTTTGGGTTGAACAGTTTGCTTCCTATGAGTACATTTTGATTTCACATGCTGTCGTTGGGGGATAGTGGCCCATGTGGACATGTGCATGATGTGTGGCATCCCAGGGGAGTTTCTATTTGAGGCAGTTACAGTGTCCCTTGTAGATAGACAGTGGTGACCTAAGCTAAAGCAGTAAGACAAGACAGCCGAGAGCATAAAAGTAAAGGCTATCACTGAGTAGAACAGCCAGGACTTAGGGTTGGACCCAAAATAAAGATGCCAGAGTATCCCCAGGCGTTGGGATGGNTAATTGAGTGACTAGTGATACCAACAGCTAGGCAGGACCAGGAGACCAAGGGAGATCTAGCCCAAAGGGGAAAGTGGAGCTTTAGAAACGCCTCAGGCATGTGAAAGGTTTTCAATGGAGATGCTCTACGGCAGTGGTTCTCAACCTTCCTAACGCTGCAACCCTTTAATACAGTTCCTCATGTTGTGGNGACCCCCAGCTATAAAATTATTTTCATTGCCACTTCATAACTGTAATTTTGCTACTGTTATGAATCACAATGTAAATGTTTTTGGAGATGGAGGTTTGTCAAAGAGGTCGCAACCTACAGAACCACTCTACTATGATAGGTGAGGAGTAGCCTGAAGTCAAGAAAGAGAATGGTATGGAATTAAATATTCCAATGCCATTAGCACATAGCTGTTAGCTCAAATCATAAAACCAGTGTGAACAAGTGGACCAAAGACAGAATCTTGGGGAGCAATTCTCATTTGAAACCTGCCTAAATATGACCACAGGGCTGAAAGGATTCTGTGGCATTTACAGTAAATGGCCCCCAGATGGAATTCCATGAGAAATATGATGCCATAAAAGAGTAGAAAAATAATCACATATTGTAACCTTGTTGAGATTGTACATATATCCTTTCTGCTAAGAGAATGATTTAGATGATTGTCCGTGAACCTGGCAGCAAACCCAATCCTGGTTCTGGAGATGTGAGCAAGTTGTTGAAGGCTCTGAGTCTTTTTACCCATTATGCATAAGCATAGAGCCAGCTTCCCTGTGGAGCAGAAGTGGCAACCTGCACTCTGCGAAGCCTGCCAGACCAGGAAGGACACTACTTTTGCATGCCAGTCACCAGGCCACCTTGATTCCTTCCACTTACGTTGCAGTGATTCTGAGATGGGGGAGGTTCTCCAGACAAATGGGATTTAAGTTAGTAAATTCAGCCCTTTGAAGAGCAGTGTTCTTCCCCCAGAATTCTTTTCTTTGTATTTCAGTACTGTTTTGGAATGATAAGTTTTTATCTCCTTGTCATGTATTTGCTACAAACCCTTGGGGTGATTTTCTGGGGAGGTTGTTGGGCCTGTGGGGCAGGTTGTAGAATCTGAAGTTATGAGTCTTGTTTTTAGTTTAAATGCTGAATGTCTCTAATTTTGTCTCAAAAAGAGCAATTGAACTCTTTTTGTTAGTTTACCCTTTCTAGTAGTGAAACAAAATTTGAGGCGGTTAATTTGAGGAGAGATTCAAGGACCTTTCTAGACCATCAGTAGACTGAATATCCATCCTGAGGGCTTAACTCCAGTAATGTCTTTTCTCAAAGGACCCAGCTTAACGTCAGAACAAAACATAAGCCCTGGAACACTTAATTGTTTTGTGTACTTCATTAAATCACAGTAGCGGTCCTGGCATGCCACGTCTGTGCCTGGCTTCAGTGTCAACAATAGCTTGGTTATTTGTAACTAATTGATAAATGTGCTAATCCGTTTTCCTGGCTAATGAAATCAGACCACCAGTTTTGCTCTTTTTCTTACCAAATTGACCACAAAACCTGTTTTCCATTGTCGTTACCGACAACTTGGATTTATCTGCTAAGCAATACAAATGCAGCAGGTTGACCTTTCTGTACCGGCTGGACACCGCCATTTGTCAAAAGCAATTGAACTGGACAGTTGGACAAATGTCTGAACTGCTCCCCCCTACTCAGCTTTGTGCCTGGCTCCTGGGGATCAAAGGAGGATAAAGATGAGTCTTGCCCTCAAGCTGGGGGCTTGTTCATGCCCTCAGCCAACACTTGATAAGTATCTATGGTGTTCCACACAAGGCTCTAAGCCATGGGAAATATGGGAAATAAACAGGCAACTCTCCTTTACCCCCAGGGAGCTTAAATTCTAGCAAATTAAAAGTATGTCAGAGGCTGAAATGATAAACTCTGTGAAGAAAAGGCTTGGTAATGGGAGGGATAGAATCAACAACATTGATTTACAGGTAGGGTCAAGACAAACTTCTTGGATAACGGGCATTTTAGCAAACAGAAGAAAGGCAAGGAGGAGGGTCCATGTGCATATGGGTTGGAAGCACATGCATGGTCCAGCTCGGGGAGGGAGGAGCTGGGTGTGGTCAGGGATGCTGTCACAGCAGGGCTGGCGCAGTATGGAAACCATCATTTCTCCTGTAAGGAGACATTTCCCTGTAGGATGTTTTTTATCTATTTAGTTCTAATTACATAGAACTACTGTACACGGTAAGTGATGCCATCATTTTTCAGCAGATAAGGAAATTTCAGGCTGTGGGAAGTAAGTAGATGGTGGTTGTTGGATGTTCTAGAGGACGTGTCAAAACTNTGCCAACCCCCATAATGACCCCTTTTGAGTCCTTTTGGTGTAAGTTCCCTGGGCCTACAGGTAGGCACTGTATATGGATTTGCTTTCTCCTCTGTCTTTGCCCTCCCCTTCTTTTTGCCAGCCTCACCCCTACTAATCATTTCCGTCTCAACTTAGTTGTCACCAACACTAAGTTTTCCTGCCTCCAAGCACCCTCAGGTTTAGGGTGCCCCCTGGCAAGCTACCATGCTCTCCTTTGACACTGTCTCCCTCAACAATATGACACTTCTTTCTCTTTTTTAAAGATTTATTCATTTTTACTTTTACTTTTATATGTGTAGGTTTTTGTGTACCATTAACTGGTATTCCATTAACTGGTGACAATATAGCTATCTTAGTTTGTGTAAGGACTGAGGTGTCCATACAGTAATGACACTGCTGGATGATGCACCCCGTCCCCCAGCCTGTGTCCCTTTCTTGAAGCAATGAACAACAAGAAACCTTTTAACCATTTCCCTTCCTTGTGTCATAGCCATTTTGTTTTANCCGGGAAGTCATGTACATCATCTTTTAAACCAACGTTAAGTGATACATTTTGACACATGAACACATTGTGTAAACAATGTTCCAAATAATACTTCCGGAAAGGTTCCCAGTGACCTTTCTGTTATTCCCCAGCCACCCCCATAGGCAGCTAGGGACTCTATACAGATGTGACATGATATGGACATCTACTACTTCAAAACTGTAGAAGGTCCCATGAGTCTTCTCAGTGGTGTCCTTGTGAGTATAAAAGGATGTCGTGTTTTGGTTTTTTGCATTTTANAGTTTTTACAGTTTAAACTGTTATTTATTATTATTGTGTGTGGTATGTGTGAGAGAGAGCTTGCACATACCAAGACACACATGTGGAGGTCAGAGAACAACTTCGGGGAATCTGTTCCCTTCTGCTGCCATGAGATGCAGGGATGTAACTGAGGCCTTTGGGCCTATTTATCAAGTGCTTTNATCCCCTGAGCTGTCTTCCTGGCCCAAGGATGTATTTGGGTTTTTGGTTGATTGGTTACTTTGGTTTTTAGTTTGGTTTGGTTTTTCAGACAGGGTTTCACTGTACATACAACCCTGGCTGGTCTGGAACTTACTATGTAGACCAGGCTGTACCTGAACTCACAGACATCTGACTGCCTCTGCCTCCACANTGCTGCAAATAAAGACACACACACTATGGCAGACTCCCAAGGATNGGTGCTTTAAGGGACTTTGCTATAGTGGTTGTAAACAAAGAAAACCAGGCAAAGCAAGAGCCCTCTCCTCAGTTAGGGGCGCTGTCTGCCATGGAAACGTCTCTCAAGGACTGTCACCAGCACATCAGCTGTGGGGGTCTGAGTGTGTGACAAACACAGGTGGCCCTTTTAAATTTTACTTTTATGTGCTTTTCAGCTGTTCAATAGTGAACAATAGAGGCAGTATTGACATTAGAATAAAGCTCAAACTCAAATTTGAAACCTGCACATTATACTAGTTTTATGATTCCAGATAAAACTTTAATTCATAACTTCATAATCTGTAACATGGGTCTAAGAGTATGTCCTACCTCCTGGGCTATTGTGAAAATTGACTCCTGTTTGTTCTAGTATCAGCNAACGTTCATGATGGTACACCCATGTGAACTAGCATGTAACTATTCAAAGAATGATCCCTGTACAAAAAAGAAAGAATAAATCTACCATTGTTACAGTTGTTAGCCTAAGTAATTAGTCTTTGACAATTCAGTGGGGAAAAGAAGGCTAAAAAATATTCTGTGTGTTCATTTTAATCCTATTTTAAAAAAATGCAGAAGCCATTTATATATGTGTGTGCATGGAAAATGTGTAAAAAAGCAGAAAGAAAAAAATCCAATAGTTTAGAATGGAGTGTATGGTTATTAATTGTGCATTTCATATTATTATATTTCCTCACTGGTTGAGGTGGAAATACATTTAATTTTTGTTTGTTTGTTTATTTTGTTTTGTTTGTTTGTTTGTTTACCCAGGAGTGGGAGGTAGACAGAACAGTGAGATGCTCTTAGGCCCGGGCAGACCGAGAGGGGGCGCATTCAGGGGAAGGTGGGCAGAAAGCCCTCCTGCTGCTCTCCACTTACCATGCTGACTTTAGGCTGCATCCCAGGCTGTTTCTTTCTTGCTCATTTTCATTCAGTATCAGGCATCATGGAGTTGCTGGCACAGGGCGTAGCGATATTTCTTCATTTCTGTTTGACTTCTGGCCACATTTGTCCAGCAGAATTCATTGGGGGAAAGGAGTGTCAGGAAGATTGATGAGCCGTGGTTCATCTGTTGATTGGAGAAGCAACATCAGCCAGGCCTAGGGGTACGGGCCTGTAATCCCAGCTACTCAGGAGGCTGACACAGGATGGGTGCTAGCCCTGGCTACAGGGAGAGTTCAAGACTAGCTCGCATAACATAGGGAGACCCTATCTCAAAATTAAAAAAGAAATTTTTAAAGGACTAGGAGTCTGGCTCAGAGGCAGACCCCTTGCCTAGTGTGTGTGAGGCCTAGGTTCAATTCCCAGTCCTGTCCCCACCCTTAAATAAATACCATTTTAATATAATGTTAAAATGTACATTATGCATAGCTATGACCAAAAAGGGAACAGTTGCTAGCTGCTGTAAAAGGAAAACAGTGAGAGCTAAACCTCCTTAATACTCCTGTCCAAAGCTCCCCAATTCCTTCCCTCCCGCTTGTATGTGCTCCCAGAAATGGTCTGTGCGTGGACAAGCTGTGTGTTTGAATGTGTTTCTTGTTGAAAAGCAAATGGTGGCCTAGCCTACATGTACACAAGTTGTTCCCTGGTTTTATAAAGGGACAGAATCCAAACCTTTACAAAAAGGTGAGGCAAGCCACCTCTTCTCTCTGAAAATGTCCGAGCACAGGAAAAATTTTGTCTGTGTTGGAGAAACTGCGGGTTTTTCTGATTCTGCAACAGACATGCAAAAGCTTATTTTAGCAGCATAGCAACAAAGCTGTCTTCTCCACGGGGAGGAGTTACATCAATCACTATTTCTAACTGGGTTTCAGAATAGCAGTGTGTACTTCCCCGTGGTGGATAGTGTCATGCAGCAGCGGAACACCTTTGTCTGAAAGACACCAAAACCAAATTCTGTCAAGGGGAGAAAATCAAGAGCTAGCTCCTGTTCTCGAGAAAAGGTGGGAGCAGTCAGGAGACCCAGCCCCAGCCCCAGATTTTGCAGTGAAGCAAGAAAGGGTATAAAAATTCCAGATGATTCCAGAAGTGTGCTATTTGCCCCTCCCAAGCTCGCCTGGTGAGGATTTTAGCACTCCTTTGCTGAAGAAATGGGAGTGGGGAATAGAGGGAGGCAGGTGACTCTGAGTCACAGAATTTTTTCTTTAGGGAGTCCTTTCTGAGAGACACAGAGCTCTTATGTTGATTAAACGAAGAGAGACAGAGACAGATAGACAGAAACAGAGAGAGAAAGGAAGAGAGAGAGAGAGAGAGAGAGAGAGAGAGAGAGAGAGAGAGAGAGAAGAGAGAGAAGAGAGGCTGGGAAAGAAGGCAACACACAAGGCAGAAAAGCAGGCCTTTATTTAAAGAAAAAGCAGTCCTACACAGATGGAATTGAGACAGACGCTGGCGTGAAATTAGCTTACAAAGCTAGGAAAATGTTGACTAGCATGAATTGTAATTGAGAATGCTAAAGGCCCTCTACTTCCCTGGGACACCGAGAACGGTGACACAATGTTGGCCTAAGAAACACTGAGGTTTAACTGTCTTCTCTGTGAACAGGTACAAACACGCCAGAGGCCACCAGAGTTTCCTTTTGACTGATTTATGTCTGTGTTCATGGGTTCTTTTTTTTTCCCCTGCAAGAATTTGGTTGAGTAATTCAGAAGGTTAAAAAATAACACAACAGAAAGAAGTGAGAGAAGTTAGCTGAGGTCGTCCACCTCTGCCAGGAAGGTGCCCACAGGCTGGAGGCATCTGTGAGGTCTTTGTTTCTTCTCCCTCTGCAGCTCCTCAGCGGCTCCAAGAAGCCAGCGTTTGGTGCTGTGTTCCACCACCATTTAAGAAATAAAACCCTGTTCTCCACAGCTTATTCCTGTAAACTAGGAAGTGTATCCTCACAGGCCAGGTTCCCAGCATTTCCTGGCATTTCAGCACTGGCAGCGGGCTTGGGAAAAACTGAAAAGTTTTATGGCCCGGGAGACTGAAGCATGATGGCTGTTGTATTCCCGCCCAGTGCAGCTGAGGGCTACTGAGCCTTCTTCCCTCAGTCTGCTACGGCCACTGTCTATGTTGATGCTCAGGCTTTATAAAAAGAAAGGTAGAGGCAAGGCTCACTGCCCAGGGTATTTTCACAGTCATCATCCAGGAAGAGTGTCCTGCCCCACACTTTGTGGCTTTGTTCCTGTTGTTTGGGTGCTGGGATTCAAACCCAGGCTAAACACATGCTGAGCATGTATTCTACCACTGAACTATACCTTAGCCTGTACACTTTGTTTTTAACTCTGAACCAGAAAACTTACTGTTAGAAGCTCAAAATACTATACTTCATAAGAATTGATACTCAGGATTAAAATGCATCAGAATTCAAGATGAGACACAAATAACAAACCAACCTATTCAATAGAAGAATCAAGCAGTGCCTCCCATATTGGACAAGCTTGGATTAGCTTACCCAGTGAAAAGACAGGTCAGACCCTGTGGTTGTCATTTATCCAGAGCAGTCCCCATGTCACTCTCAGTGGCCCATTTTAGATAGGACATTTGCCAAGATTTTCATCCGTGTCTACAAATCCACAGGTGCAGACCTCGGCTGTGTTTGCATGAGGCATAAATTCATCTGTGCTCATGACTTTGAAATCACTTATCCATCTGTTATCTACCCGTTTATCCAACAGGATTCACTGGAACCTACTGTGTGCTTGGGAATATAATAGTGATCAAGGCAGGCATCCCTCCACTTATAGGAAGTGTAAATCCTTGTATACAACTGTAAAGAAGTAAAAGTAATTACCAGCATAGAAAGAAATAAGCTTCTCATTTGTAATATTACTCCCTAGAGCTGGAAAGGAGAAAGAGACAGAAAAATGCCCCATGTCTGTCATTATTGGATGCCTAAAGTATTTCTTAATACATTCAGACTACTATGTATGATAAAATACCACAGGCTGATGTGTACACAACAGAAACTTACTTCTCACAAGTCTGAAGGATAGGAAGTTTAAGATCAAGTCACCAATGTCTGGTGGGAGCTTCTTTTCTGGTGTACAGGAATGAAGTGGCCAGTGAGCTCTCTCTCTACAGTTTCTTTGATAAGGGCACCATTTATAAGCGCCCCCATAACCTAATCACCTCCCAAATACCACACCTCAGAATACACGCTAAGTCTAGTCTTCTCGTGTGAATTTTAGGTCATGGAAGCCCTCATTCTGTAACTGCGTTTCAGCTGGAGTGTCCTGTCTTCAAAATGGAGACCAGTGAGGAGTCTCCAGTAACACAGTTAACCATAAAGAATTTCCATATTGTGCCNATGAGATGGCTTAGCAGGTAAAGGTGTTTGCCACCAAGCCTGATGACTGGAGTTCCCTCCCAAGGACCCCATGATAAATGCAGAGACCTGAATCCTACAAGTTATCCTCTGACCTCCACACGCATTTGCACACATGCTTGCACACACATGTGCTCACACACACATGCACACACATGTGCACGCACACACAAAATAAATAAATGTAATAATTTTTATAAGAACTTACATANTGTACCACTAAACCTTCAGTTAAAGAAGGAGGAGCCTATGTCAGGCACAACCAGAAGTATTTATAAGTTACATTTGCTTCTGGCCATTAATTCACTTCCTCCAAATCCCCAGGGNTCTTGGGCTTACCAAGCCTGGTTCCATTTTGAATTTCAGTAGCTCTCCTGGGGGTTTCTCAGAAACTAGGGCACGGCTAGAATTTTCCAACCATCGTGAGTTTTTCCACCTATTTGGAAACATCTGTGTCTGGACAGAAAGACTGTGCTCAAGAGAGCCAGTGGGCAATCTGAGCACTTGGGGAAATGACAAGATCTTGTCTTTCCTCATGGAATTTCTACACATAGGGAGTGGCTTCATACACCACAGCCTAGGCCAGAGGTAGTGGTGTAACCATTCATGCCATCCAGGAACTTCGGCTCCTAACCTGCAGTGCTACTCTGCTCTAGCTAAGTTTGCAATTCCTGGACTCCTGGGTGAGCCCTCTCCAGAAAAGCTTTTATTCCGTGTTTCCTTAGCAAACCTGTTGCCCCACTGCCCTCCCAAGAAGCTTCTTTTCACCGTCAACAAGCTGACAGAGATGCGGGTTCCATCCCCTTTACAGCCTCTATGAAGAAACAAGAAAGCTTCCTTAACTGGCCGGTAGCTCTTATCCCCAGACTAATATGAGGGGAAAAAAAAGAAGGTATAAGAAAAGGCACCCTTTCCTTTATCACACAGTGGATCTTCCTGAGTGGGCATTTGATG
>LZPO01116994.1:127899-145520 GCA_001675575.1 Neotoma lepida | reverse complement strand
AGAGAGAGAGAGAGAGAGAGAGAGAGAGAGAGAGAGAGATTGGGGGGAACTACAGCAGATAAAGGACTTTTACACAGCACAGGAAAACAATCACCCTCCTGCTATGTGGATGTGGTTTGTCCCCTCCAAAACGTGTTAGAATGTGGTCTCTGATGTAACACTGTTGAAAGACTCCAAGAATTGATTAGGCTAGGTGTGGCGCACACACCTTGAGTCCTGGCACTCAGGACACAGGGGTAAATGAGTTCTAGGGTAGCAGATCTACATAGCGAGCTCCAGTCTAGTCAGGGTTACATAGTAAGACCTTGTCTCAAAGAGATAGGGGAGGGCTGTAGGACAAGAAGAGAGGTGAATGGAGTTCTTAATGGAACTTGAAGGAACAGAGAGGCTCCTTGTGCTATTGTCTCTCCACACCTGGCTCTGCTTCTCTGCTGTGTCATGGTAGCACAAGGGCCCTGCCACATGTATCTTTTCAGTCTTAGATTTTCAGCTTCACACCCACAAGCTGAATAAAGTCCTTTCTTTTAGACCTTGTCTAGTCACAGGTATTCTGTTATAGCAACAAAGGCTAGACTAAAACATCTGTACTCCTGTGTTTACTGTAGCCTAATCCATGACAACCAAAATATAGAAATAACCTAAATGTCCATCAACAAATGGATGAAGAAAATTTGCCATGGAACGTGACTTAGAAGAAGGGAGCACTGCCAGTCATAGCAGTGAGGATGGTCCCAGGGGATAAGGCATTTAGTTAAACAAGCCAGACAAAGGGGACAAATAGTATGGCTCCATTTATGTGTAATCCAAAAGAGTCAGACTCATGGAAGCAGAGTAGAACGGTGGTTGCCAGTNTGTGGAGGGAGGTGCTGGACAAAGCTTTCCAAGTTTCAATAATATGAGATAAAGAAGCTCCAGAAATCTATTCTACAACACAGGGATTATAATGAACAATGTGTGGTATATTTCACAGTTTGCTTAAAGGGTATGACTTGTATTGCGTACTCTAAGCACAAAAGGAGGGGAAAGGCAGGACATTTTGGAGATAATGGGTATTTAATGCATCACTGGTTACAGTGATGGATACTCATAGCCAAACATACCAAGTTGTATGCACNTAAGTACTGGCATCGCTTTCTGTCAATCATACTTTAACAACTTTAAAAAGAAAAAAACACTCCTTCTCTTTGGTCCCTCATCTTTTGACACAGTTGTTGACGAGAGGAGTGTGTTGCAAACCACTGTGTCCCCTTGATTCTGAGAAACCAAATCACAGAATCCTATGACTTTTAACTTATTCAGAATAATAGTACTGGCAGNTGACAAACTTTTTGAACTTCCTTATTGCAGAGCCACTAAGGAAAGGGAGAAGGCAGAGGTCTTAGAAGCATGGTGGCATAGATTGGAGTCTTCTTTCTACCTGGGTAGTAATACAAGAAGTGTCTCCTCTTGAGGTACAGTGATGGAAAGGAGCCTGGTCATTGATGTTATCAAGCCAATCCAAGCAACAGTGAAAGAGAAGATGGACCCTAGACAGCTAAATGTCTGAGCAGAGGCTGAACACACTTCCCTTTTCGATGAGACGTCAGTCTTCTGTGGGAGGAAGCTGAGAGCTCCTGGTCTCTAGCAGCGTTTGTCACTGCCTCAGGGAAGTCAGGCTGGCAGAGCCCCTTCCAGCTTCTGTTTTGTCAGGCTTGTGTTCAGGAAATTTCTTTCTCAGAAACTGGGGAATTTGATCTAAGATAAAAATGGGCTTAGTTTTTCCTGTGTTACTGAGGTAAAGATGAAAACATTGGTAATGGTTAGCTTGTCTTGCTTAAGGGTTACCATATGGATATATTATTACAAATGAGACCTTCTTAGCATGGGAGGTGGGCTGCAGGTCTTCAGAGCCATGCAGAGACGGGGAGAGTCTGGAAAGATGGCCCCCAACTGATCCTGGAAACATATAGTTTCCAGGAATCATATTTGAGATGGGCTGTGAGTTATGGAATAAATACATATTTGTGGTTTAACCATACTCTTGGTTTGGACCTGTCACCTTGGGCTTTGCATACCACAGTGTACTCATTTGCCCTTGCTTGGCTGGGGCTTTACACAGATGCAGACTGAACCATGGTTTAGTCACCCATAGTTTTTGTTTAACCATGAAGGAAGTTTCTCCATCATGCCATTATGAGAATCAATATCCTGCACACCTGCTGTGTATTGTGTTTGCTCTTGAAACTCAAAAGACAAATAAAATAGGACCTCTTCACAAGGATTTTGTCTGTTTGGGCTTCCAAACACACACACACACACACACAAGTCGATGGCAAAAGACATACCTAAAGGCTCAAAGTAAAATAGTAGTACAGTAAGAGCACTGAAAAGACAACTGTTCAGAAGGCCTTGAAGAAAGGATGCCACTTAAACCTGTTTCAAAGTAGGAAGCACCTGCCAGGTAGGTAGAGCAGAAGGACAGAGGCATGGAAACTAAGAAATCGTGAGGACACCATGTGACTTGCTGTGACAAGGANTGGAGCCTAGGAAAGAGCTGGGAAGAAGTGACAGCTGAGGGAGACTGAGGTAGGGCAGTTTGAATCAAGGCTAGAGTTTCAGTTTTCCTTGCCTGTCAGTGGAAGCCATCGGAGGCTTGAGGAAAAGATTACCAGGAGGCAGCTCAGAAGCCATGAATCCAGGCAGGAAACAATCANAGCCCAGAGCAAGTCAGGGGGAGAGAAGAGGGAAGGGAGAGGTGACACAGTACAGTTAGTGGACAGGACTGGAGACCTGAGGATGGGGACGGAGCATGAGGACATGGATGGGAGACCCAGTAGACGTGAAAGGTGGCCCAAGATTTCCAGTGAAGAGCTCTTAACTTTCCCCCAAGTAACCACAGCAACAGGGTGACTTTTACTTTCAGTCTTTTATGTTTGGGAAACCAAGACAAATCTAGTAGCTCTGCCCAGAAAGCAGTTAAAAATACAGACCTGCATCCCCCCAAAGAGGTACCAGGGTAGAGGTTTACATTTAAGAACCATCTGCCCACGTGATGTTTAAACCCATGGGATTCGAACACACAGGTAGAGAACCAAGGGTGAATGTGTGCAGGAGGGTGGATCCTGGACAGAACAGCCCGGGGAGCATCGTCCCATCATGCTCAGCAGCCATTTGCATAATGGTTTCGAGTCTTCTAGCAGATGGCAGTTGCACATCTTGAGAAAGAGGTTTTCGAACTTGCATAAAGGCGCCATATGGTCTGGCAGGAATGGTGGAAGTCAATGGAGACAAGAACCAAGAACAGAACCTCCTAGGGAACCACCCACCCTTCCAGGGAGNGCAGGGAGGAGGGGCTACAAAGGAGACACTTAGAAGTGGTTAGAGACTTAAAATGGATTATTGTGTTTGGCTGCCTCCAATTAGTCACCACAGGGGGGTCTCATTTGCCTCCTGTGTAGTGATTCAGGTACCATCAGCATCACCCCCTTTCCCAAACCAGCTGTGTTTGCCTTGATACCAGCAGACGGGCTGGTGACCCACCTCTNCTTGGCTAAGATACAGAGTTGTCACTCGTGTGGTTGTATGTGCTCCTGAAAGTCAATGCTAGGCAGGTGAGCATCATCTCACTGAATAGCTGTGTCTGTTCAGTGACAGTGGTGGTGCCTGCTGACTGAGCAAGGGAAGCAGTGCTCTCTGCCCTTATGACTCATCCTGTGACAGCCAGGCTCTAGACAGTCAAGATTCAAGCAGCNACAAGTCGCAGCCCAGAGCAGGAGGAACCTTTTGGATACCCCCAAGTCCTTCCTTCTTTGGGCCAGGCAGGATTGGGGAAACTCCTTGCCCTGCTGGCTGCATAAGGATGAGCATAACTCCTCAGAACAATGGCTTGGAAACTATCCTGGATCCCCCATGGCTTAACTATAAAGGCCCACAGCCTCCCCCATATGTGCTGGTTAAGACACTAGAAATATTTCTTGCAGAAGAGAAAGCATGTTCCTGCCCTGGCACGTGNTTGTCTGCCCACACAGACCTGTCACAGCTGCCTCTGGCAGTTCTGACCTCGTTTGCATGGGTGGAAAGTTACAAGAGTGAGGAGGAGTTGACGGCACCACCTTCCTGGCTAGGAATGTGCTCACCTGACCCAGAGCACCTTGTGTCAGCGGGATCCAGGCCAGTCCAGGGAAACATCAGAATGACCATGCAACTCAGTGAAACATGTCAATCTGAGTGGGTGTGGCTCCGCCATGTTGGTTCCCTCAGTCAGGTAGGCAATGTTTTGCCTGTGAAATATTTCAAAATACGAGACTCAGAGTTGGCTCTGTGCTTCTGAATTTGAGTAAGAAACGTGAGTCCCTTTTGATATTTTGGTCTTGACTACCTGAGGGCTCTTTTTGAAGTGTAAGTGTCCAGATTTTCCTGGCTATATGGACAGGAAGCCCTGCAGGATCTCTGAGAGGGGATCTCATAGAATTTATCCTGTAGTGGATTGGTGATCTCATGGCACGTGTGCGTGCATGTGTATATGTGTGTGTGCATGAGTGCACACATGAGGAGGCCAGAAGTTGACATTGGGGGTGTGCAGCTTCCTAGATCACTATCTACCTTATTTTTTTAAATTAAAAGTATTATTGTGTGTGAACATGATGTGTGTGTATGTGGGCATGCGTGCCATGGAGTATGTGTGGAGATCAGAGGATACATTTATGAAGCTGGCGCTCTCCTTCACCCTTCTGTGGCCTCCTGGGATTGAACTCCTGTCATTAGTCCTGAGCACTTTTATCCACGGAACAATCTTGCTAGCCCTTCATCTTATTTTATTTTATTTGAGATAAGGTCTCTCACTGAACCTGGAGCTTGCTGATTCTGCATGACTTCANGGCCAGTGAGCACCAGGGATCCACCNGTCTCTGCCCCTGACCCTGCCTGTCAGCACTGGGGTTACAGACATCTGCCTGGCTTTTCGGTAAGGATCAAAGCTCAGATCCTCACCTCATGCTTCTGCGCAAGCCCTTTAACGACTGAGCCATCTCCCAAGCCCTCAGGGCCTCCTTTTTAAAGAAGGATTCTAAAGCACAAGGAATTTTTCTATGAGCTTGAAGGGGAGATCTAGGAGACAAACCCAAGGCCAAAGTTCTGGAGCTCTGTTCCCAAAGGGCCTTCTCTGGAAAATTCAGGAAACCAGCTGATTTCCAGGGGAATTAATTTATTTACTTTGAACAAGAAATTAATTCCATATGGTAGGCATCGTGTTCTTTGATTTGGGCTTAAAGGATTTTCTGCACATCTACATGGTTTTCAGTGTACTATTCCATCGCTTTGGAGTTTTCCATGAAACGCCTTAGCAAATCTCGTCAAATGAGCCTTTCAGCTTGATGAAGGACTCCAGCACTCTCATTACTCCTTTTCTTCCTGAACTGACCTTTTAATTTTATACAAGATGCACAGGGGCAATTTGTCTTGTCTGGTTCTAATAACGCNTTGCTATAAGGGTGGTTAATCACCAGGCACACGCATTAGTCACTGGTGGTTGTATGTCCAAGCTCAATGTTTCTTACATTAACTGGAGAACCAGAGAGCACGCGTGCGCACAGTGTGACTGGCTGGGTACAGAAAGGAATGTGCTGACCGTTCCTTCTCCTCAGGACCCACTGTGTACAGAACACAAGGGAGATGTTAGCGGGAGATACATAGGCCGGAAGGACTTCACATGCAAGGGGCATGAGAAAGAAACACACACAAATTTTGGAGTAAGAAAATTAACACCTGTTCAGTTTACTCAGAGCAGCACCTTGCTTGGGGACTAGAGAGCTGAAGAGTAAGCTTGAGGAAGGTACACGAGTGCAGCAAAGCATTGGCCCTCAGAGGAGAGACAGAGGGCTCAGCTCACACTAGGAAAGGGTGCAGGAGGCTTCGGAGAGAAAGGAGCATATGTGAAGATGGAATTTGTCATCCCAGGAGAGAAACAGAAGGGAGGCGTAGCCAGAGCCTTTCCACCTATCTGTAGCATAAACTGGGGTTTGTTTTTTTTTTCCTGCAACCCATTTAGCAGTTTTTTTTAATAAATATAATAAAAGTAAATTGCTAGGAAAATGAAACTTCAAAATAATACATAAAATAAAGCCAAGGGCTGGAGAGATGGCTCAACAGTTGAGAGCACATACTGCTAAAGGACCCAGGTTTGATTCCCAGCACCCAAGGCAGTGGCTCACAACTGCCTGTAACTCCAGCTCTGCAGGGATTTGACTCGTTTGCTTTCTATGGGCACCTGCCCTCATGTGCATGTAACCACACACACACACACACACACACACACACACACACACACACACAACTTTAAAATAATAAAAAATAATAGCATATCTTAAAATAGAAACCCAAATCTTATTAGACTCAACACCATCTATGTAATCACTGGCCAATAGTTGTAAAAGTCCTGACATGATCTTTCTTCCCTCTCACCGCTGGCCAGAAGCAGTTTGCAGAAAGTCCATGGGTCACACTTTGAGTAACATTGTTCTTTGGCAAGGACAATCTGTTGATAAGACAAAGGNCTTATGGGACGCTATGTGTGGTGCTCTTCAAGGTCACTGAGAGTAGACCAAAGAACCTTGGGGATAAAGACAAGGCCAGAGGGACATCCATNGCTGGTGATAGGAAACTGTGAACTCCAAAGCCTTCCAGGAGCTGCTTATAGTCCCAGACATTTGAGGGAGAAGGTCAGAACTGTATCCAGAAAAACAGCAGGCAGAGCATAGTGAGCGCGTGAGGCAGATGGGATTTGATGGGGCTAAACGGAGGCATGGTAGTTCAGTGGGGAGAGGGTATCTGATTCTAAGTGGAATTGAGGATAACTAAGTTCTTAGTGATTACTGGATGTGAGAAGTGGGAGGAGAGACAATCCCATCATTTTACAGTCAAGAAAACAGGTCTAGAGGTGTAGCATAGCTGTGGCCAGATACTCTGATTTCTGGCTCAGGACAGATGTTTTGTCCCTTGGATATCGTGAGACATTCTACTAGGTATAACCCACCCCCTCCAGCTTGTCTGTCCTGGTGCCACTCCCTACAGCCTGGCTGGCTTCTCTGTACCCTCTACTCATACCCAATATCTCAACGATAGCAGCCACTCCAGGAGCTCACTGCATCTGGTAGGAACCAGTTAAACTCACATTAATCCTGCTTTGGCAGTCTGATGGAATTTTAATACCCTTCTTATAAAAGAACAAAGGTTATTCTCACCTCTAAGCCAAACTTAAACGAGCAGTCACCAAATAACGCAAATAATCTTTTCTGGGCTCTCTTATTACTGAGTTAGCTGTAGTCACTGATTGTGAAGTGTTGATNTCTGGAGTGGGGCAGGTTTGAGAATGTGTTTCAAAGCCTTAAGACATTCCTGGGGTGCTGTCCTAGTCTTTGGCCATCATCAAAGGAGGGGACCCTAATAAGCAATGACATCTTGACAGTGGGTCCAGTGACCTAACAGAGCTCTAGTCTGCCCACACCCCAACAGTCCTCATANCCCTTCTAATCCCGCCTCACCTCAGGTCTTAGGTTAAACCATTCTAGGTGGCCAGAGAGAAGAGTTACCATTCAGATGAATAGCTATTGACTGGGGCCTACACATGTAAAACATCATTAGGCACCAAAGGGAGCCCCAAATGAAAAAGACAAAAGAGAGGGGGGGCAGTCTCCGTGGGGAGATCACAAAATCTCATAAGAATAGCTTAAGATGGAGTTTTGGAATTCCTGCCCTCTGCCTGCCCCCTCCTCAGACCCCTTGCCCTCTTTGGCTTTCTCTGGGAAAGAAACACAAACATCAGTGATATAAAAACACACAATTAAAAATATTAACAGGTTTAGATGTACTGAGTGTCTAAACNGCAAAGACTGGGTAACATAGAACAAANCAGGTAGCCTTTGAAGGGCCTGGGTTCATTGATGNGTGGAATCTGTCCAGCTGGTATCTGCTGTTGGGTTTCTGCCCTAAGTCAATTAGGCAAAGAGAGCATTATGATGAGGGTTGGGTGTTAGAGGCCAACTNGATTTGATTATGTTGTAGTGTTCAAACTTAAGAAGTGTCCTGAAATATACTCCTTGGCAAGTGTGTGCTTGAAGTTTGGAGAATATTATTTCTATAGAGTGNAAATAAAGTTCACCAGTCTCAGTGGAGTTAGGATAGCAGCAGGGGTCAGTGATGTCCCTTCTTGTCCTCTAGCAGTTTACTCTACCTAAAAGCACAGGTCATCTGGTGATGACCAGCTGACATCCAACATCTCAGGATGAGCTAAGTGCATTCTGGGCACCACACCAACCTGAATGGAGACTTTAATTCCTTTTTTAATGCTTTACAATTCTGTCTCAGTGCTCATGCGGACCAAGGTATTGTGGCTGGCTGACGGGGTTTAACCATTTCTGGAAATATGCTGACACTGTGGCTTTGTCTCCTTACTGGACTGGAAACAAAAACAAAACAAAACTTTCTTTTTAAAAACAAAGCATTCATACAGAGCCCAAGAATGTCCTGCGTCAACAGTCCTAAGCCTTCCTCACTCGGCTGAAGAGGTTTTTCATCTCAGATGGATGAGCAGGGATCTGCTGCTTGGAGATCACTGCCAAGGTCCAGCCAGCTGGCGTCAGCCAAGCACCTACTGTGTGCGGCAGGAACCTGGGAGACACCTGCAGAAGCAGAGCATAGCAAGCTACTGATTATCTGTGCACACAGACAAGGCTGAGCACTTAGGGAGCAATTCCAGGCTGCACAAAGGGAAGAGTGTGATGGTGGGGTGTGTGGACGGTTCCCAAGTGGAACCTCTGCCTTCAGAATGCTGCCTTTGAGTGGAGATCATTCAGGAAGTCTTCCTAGAGGAGATAGGTTTGAGTTTATAGGAAAACAAAGACTTGGATCTTCTAGAGGAACTGAGCTGAGAGCAGCTGGGGCCATAGTGAGTTGAGGTCNAAAGTTGGGAGTCCCAAGATGTGTTAGAGGAACTGGGAAATGTGTTATAGGAACTGTGGTTTGGGATGTACACATTAATCCTGTGAGGAGTATATAAATCCCCAGAGCACCTCTGTATATAATAAACAACCCGAGTCTGGATAGTGAGGCAAGTCTATTCTTTAGACTGTAGAATCAGCACCTCTTTGATACATCCATTAATATGGCATTTTAAATTATAATCACCTCATTCCTTCAGCAGAATCTCAGCTCACTTCCCTCCAAACCTTACAACTTGCCAACTGTGAAGTTTTCCCCCTGTCCTGTCTTTGTGGTACAGGATTCCCTTGTTAGCCAGATACAACCTTGTCACCTTGGACCCTGGTTCCCAGGAAATGTAAAATACATCCCTCTCTGATTGAGAAATAATTACAAGAATTGACAAATGGGATGCCATGGCATTAAAAGCTTCTGCACAGAAAGAAACTGTCAGCAGAATAAGGAAATAGCTTACAAATGGAAGATAATCTTTGCCCACTATAACCTGACAAGAGATTAATGTCTATGGTCTATAGAGAACTCCAAAAAAAAAAAAAAAGCACCCCAAACTTCACATCATTCAGTCAGTAAATGGGTTAATGAGTTAAACAAGATGAAGCCCCATTGGTAGAGTGCGTACCTAGTATGCAGGAGGCCCTGGCTCAGTCCCCACACTGCATAAACTACAGGCTTCAATGGCATTTTCAGCTACATATAGAGAGTTNGAGGCTAGCCTGGGTCACATGAGACGCTGAGGGAAGGAAGGAAGTAATGAAGAAAGGAAGGGAAAGAGGGAGAGAGGGAAGGGAAATGGATTGGAGGGGAGGGGAGGGAAGGGGAGAATAAATATTACTTGAAAAAAATCTTTAACCTTTTTATTCATCAAAGAATAACACTACATTAAGCTGATTCCATCATGCCACAGTTAGAACAGCTATCATCAAGAAAATAAATGACAACAGTGCTGGTGAGGATATGGGGAAAGACGAGCCACAGCTGGTAGAAGGATAAACTGGTACAGCCACTATGGAAATGGGTATGGAAATGTTTCAGCTAGACTAAAAATAGAACTACCATGTGATCCAGCTGTGCCACTCCTGGTAAACATCTGAAGGAAGCTAAGTTGGTATATGATTCACATAGCCCAGAAAAGCAAGCTGCCTAGACAGCCATGGAGAGATGAGCAGTTAAAGAAAACGTGGTACATCCACACAGTAGAGTTTTATTCAGCTGTGATGGAGAATGAAATGGTGTCATTTACAGAAAAGTAGGCAAAATTGATAATGAACACGTTAAGCTAAATAAGTCNGATTCAGAAAAACGTATATCATGGTTCCTTTCATGGGAAGAATCTAGGTTTCAATATAAATATTAATATGTGAAAATATGAGGGATTATTGGTGAGAGAGAGATGCCCAGAGGGAAGAAGGGAACAAAAGAAGGAATGGGTGGAAGACAGACAAAATGCCACATTTCCTCTCACATGTGGAATCTAGACTTAACCATAGGTACGTATGTGTAACATATGTATGTGTGATATGAAGGCAAAAAGGAGGACTGTTTGGGAGGAAGAGGACCAATGGGAAGGGAGAGGACAGAGGGAGTACTATGATCAAGGCCAAAGAGTTAAGTATAAAAATATAATGAAATCATGCCCTACAATCGGTAATGGGGTGAAAAGAACTAAAAGTCATTACATAATGTCTGAAATGGTCATAGAATAAAAATCCCTATGTTAATGTTCTAATGAAACTTGTATTTGTGAAAAGATGTTAACCTTCCTCAGTAGTGTACGTGTGGACCAGTAGTGTCTTTGTATAGGCTACTTGATGACATCTTGGGTTGGTGACTATTTACACTATAGTCTGTTATAGCCTTGCAACCTTGGTACTTTAATAAAGAAACTGAAGTACTGAGGAAACGGACCAAACTCACTAACTGTTATTACTGTGTGAAGATTATCCCAGCATGTAGGCAAGAAAGACATTCGCCCTTTCTCAAAAGGTCTCTCTGCCCACTGCTGTTGCTCAGAGGCAGGCAATGGACTCCGAATGAACACTGAGACATAAGCTAAAAAGTAAAACGTCCCCTGATCTCTGAACTCTATGTGCTTCTAAGGCTTGGGGAATTATAAGAACTCAAATGGAGGCATTTACTGCATTTTTTTTTTATTAAGAATGCTTTGACAGAACTGGACACATTCTTTCACTAGTATCCACACATATAAAAATGCAGATATTTAGAGAATGAACAGCTAACAGGCTCTTTTGGGAAAACTGGGCTCTTTGCAAAACCAAGCGCTGGAAACGAGTGACTCAGACACTGTTAGCAATTTCCCGGAGAGATTTCTTAGGGGAAAATTCAATGTCTTCTGTGCATTTTGCTTTGATAGGAGACCTCCATTTGCCAATGTCTTAAGTGCTCTCTCTCTCTCTCTCTCTCTCCCTCTGTCTGTCTCTCTGTGTCATGTGTCCTTACTCTAGAGATGACCTGAGAAACATAGAGAAACTCCAAGATGACCTTGGAGTCTATAATCCACTTAGAGTAAGTGAGATTTTTTTATTTTTAGGCAAAACACAGAGGACAAAGGAACACTGACTATAATCCAGAACTAACCTGTGAGGTGTTTAATTCCCAGGACATGGGAATGGTCCTGAACTACAGAGTTCCTCTTGGATGCCTCAGACTTCTGTTTAGATCGTTCAGGTTTCTTATGATGGGGATACAGGCAACTAGAAGAGGCCTCCAGAAGCAGCCTAAGTGTGGTATTTGGAAGGATGCCTCCTGCTCCTTTCCTATGCTAATTTCCAATGCTAATGCTGGCAAAGCGTTATGGTTAGCCCATTGCCCAAAGCAGCCAGTATATCCCCTCCAGAAGCTGGTCCTGTAGACTCTTCCTGCTTCCTATTGGACACACATCCTGTTTGGCACCATATAAGGCCACAGGACTAGACAGAAAATAGTTGTCCTTTCTCTAAGCCAAAAAGAAGTTCTAACACTGGCCAGGAAAGAAAATGGCCATCTCCCATCAACTTAATATCTCCAGAGAAGCAGCGTTTGTGCTGACAAGGTCTGTGCTGTCTTGTAAGACAAGTCCTGTGTGTCTGTCAGAAGGAATGAACTGTGAGGAAACAGGCCAAGATATCACCTCACCCTTCACTTATTTATTTTTTAAATAAAATTTTCTTGTGTTTATTTGATACTAGACAGCGGGATGTTATAGGCTGCTTAGACAGTGAACTACTTACAATGAAGCACAGTAACATACAGCAACAGGAATCTAACTTTTCTTTTTTAACAAGAGCAGCTAATATCTAGTTCTTGAACAACACTCCACCCNATCTAATACATTTTCATTAGCTGTGGATCTCATATGTGTCTATCCATGTTCTTTTATCAACAGCCAATTATGTGGCTCGTTCCAATCAGCAGGAAAGCCCCAGAATCTGTCCACTTGATAATAACAGTAATAATGCCGTAAGGCTGGCGTTTACCTATAGAGCTTGCATGCCCTCCAACGCTGATAGTTTTTGTTAGGCTTGAGAAATAGTTCAGTTGGTAAAGGGTTTGCTGTCCAAGCATGTGAGCCTGGGTTCAGTCCCTCCAACTCCCACAGAAACAGGTGTGTTGTTGGCATGGGCTTGTAACATCATTTCTGGGGTGGGGGAGGTAAAGAGGTATGGNTGAGAGAACTTGTCTCAAGAAAACAAAGTAGAACGNTCCTGAGGAGTTATACTTNCGGTGGACATCTGGCTGGCCTCCACACACATACCCACCCAGGCGAACAGGAACCCCCCACGCATACACACAAAATTGGGTTTTTGTTTTGTTTTCAGGAATTGAAAGCCCAGGGTCCTGTGCATGCTAAGTAAACCCCCTACCACCAAGCTGCATCCCCTGGTCCTCCTTCTACTTTTCATTTGGAGACAGGGTCTCATTAAGTTGCCTGGGCTGCACTTGAACTCACTCTGTAGTCCAGACAAGCCTTGAACTTGTGATCCTCCTGTCTGTCTCCCAAGTAGCTGCCCCACCATGCCCAGCTACAGAGTTCACTCTTGGAATCCTTTTCTCAGTGTGGGTGTCTTGTTTCCAGTGTGAACCCNGAGGTGCCCCAAGTGATCTGCCCCTGACCATCTCGACTCTAAAGGCCCTCTGGTTGTGATTAGGAGCNTCTTACTAAATCNGGAACCGAGTTCTAATTCCACCTCATTGGTTTTTCCTGCTGTCTTCATGTACCGGCCCTGCAAACANCCAGACAGGTAGATGGTTGTCCAGANCACCTTNTCCCTAGATTTTCAGAATTCTTCCATACCTGTGTCTTTCATTCTGTTTGCGCACTTGCCTTTTGAGAAATTCACTGTAAAAAANGTTTTACTTTGTTGAGTTTCTGTGGCCAGGAAGTACAGCCACACAAATGTGGTTTTCTGTGGCTCTGCGCTTGGCTTTCTGTGCTAGAAGAGCCCGAGGAATGGAGTTTGTGAGCCCCTTGACCTTCTCTGAACTAGCAAGCCCAAGTGCAGTATTAGTCCCATTCTTCTGTGTTGTTAGAGCTAGGCCCAGCAGCCAGGAGGCCCCTTCCCACCCATGATCAATTGCTTTCCAGAGTCTGCCTGAGCCCCCTGACCCATCACTCTGCTCCACGCTGAGCTTGTCTACAAATTAAACAGTGCCAGGTGTCACGTAAGAGGCATCTTGGCCAGGAGCNTCAAGAAGGAGGTTTTCTTGGCAAGCACAAAATACAAGTACTGTAAAGAGCTACTAAATAAATTTGTGTTGGTTCAGCCAGGGAATTTCAGCCCTGGGGAANTTAGGGGGGCGTGGAGGGATGTGGAATGCTAAAAACATTTTATAAGTCTCAACTGTCAGCCTGATGGCTCACTTATTTGTCTATCCTAAAAAAAAAAAAAAATCTGTGGCTATAGATGTTTGTAAAGTCGTGTCCTGTTGTTTTTATGATTGCTTTTTCCTACTGGGAGACAAAGTGTGGGGAAGCCTCTCCATCCTTTGATCAAGTTTAAGTTGGTTCCCTGTATACACAGAGCTAGAGGTGGCCACACACTGCCTGCCTATCAGGGAAGTGGGCTTCTTAGAACTGGATTGTAACCAACACTGAGTCTGTAGAAATTCGTTTCTGAGTCTCTGGCCCTGTTTAAAAGAGAGTATAGAAACCCAACTCAAACAGAAGCCACTTTCATAAATTTCTGTTCCATGTAGCTGTTGGAAAGAGGTCAGAAGGGGCAGGAGGAAGAGAACCAGGGCTGGGTGACAATGTCTCACGTCATTCATTAGANGGGGAGCTTTGCATTCATGGTGATGCATGTTCACGTCTCAGGTTCTCGCTGTCAAGGAGATATTCCCATAGATGGAGCCTAAAGCCGTCAGGATGAGCATGGGACCTTGTGAATGGTTAGGAATATTGATCCTNAGGGGCCTCCTCTACACTCTTTATTTGGTTCACACTGCAGAGACACATTGTGGGGCTACTGAAAATATAATCAACACGATGATGACTGTGTATACCACAGGCACTAGGTAGTGTCGGTTTTAAAGACTGAATCTATGACAACAGGTTCAGAATCCCAAGAACCACAAAACTGCGGGTCCTCTAAGGAAATAACTTAAAAAAAAATTCCTTTACAGCCTTTTCCCAGAGACCCTTAACAGAGCTGCCAGTGGTTGCTTTTCCTTTAGTCCTGTATTAGAATGGTGGTCCTAAATAGCACAGAAGTGAGAGGAAATATGAAGGCCAGAACATACTGTTCTACAAGGCCTTCAAAGATACTTAGAAATAGAATAAAGGAAAGCAAACATTCTTGAGCACATAGGAAGTTGGTTCTTAATCTTTCCTTTATCNCCCCTTTCCTCCCATGGCCTTTCTTCCTTTCTATGATGCCCACAATCGTAGCATAATTAAGAGGTTGTTGAAAGTGTAATTTTATATCCCGTCCTTNCACTTACATNAGGCTGTAACTATTTTACAGAACCCAGAAGCTAAGAAAGAGGCNTGCAAAGATCTGACTACATTAAAATATGAAAGTTATCATACACAAGACTTAAAAAACAACNTAGACAGTAGTATTCACCACCAGTATAACCAAATTATTGCTATCCACAATANGTAAAGAACATCTTANCATATTCNAAAAGATAAACAGCTCAGGTTTTAAGATGAATAAAATGTGGGTAAGCAAGAAAAATTTAGTCATTAAATGTTATTTATATTTCTGTACTTTGACATACCATTTCTATATGAAAATATTATCTTAAATACTCAGTGTGTAAGTAGTATCCTTAGAACCACTGTTTTAAGGAGCAAACATAAAATAAAATAAAATTTGAACAAACAAAATATCTATAGGGACGCGACAAGTTCCACTCTGGTTTCTCTGTAGAACAAATTATGTAAACCCATCATGGAGAGTGAGACAGACCCACAACTTGTGCATTTGACCCTCCCAGACATTTACTGACTTTCTGAATGAGAAAAACAGATCACTTCATGGTACCACATTAATAAAGCCTGGAACGGAAAAGGCTACAAATATGAAGCCATCATCCTTCCCCCCATGATTTTTTCAGGAATAGAAATATTTGAAAATCAGAAAAGTAAATATTTTCAAAAGGAGTAGAAATCCTACTACAGGTATTTCTCTGCATTTTTAGTCTTATAAAACTTTGGTAATTTTCACAAAATTCTGTAATAAAATATTATTATTTAGCCATTCTTCTATTAATATACAGTAAGTTAGCTTGTTTCCAAGTATTGTTATTAAACATGATGGAGTAACAAATGTCTTTAAAATAAAACATGTCTGTTTGTGGTCACAGTGAGCAACAGCACCACTCAGGGAGACTGTAAGCCTAACTGGAGATCTACAAGGTGGCTGTGAATGTAGATTCAATAGTCTTTTTGTTATTTTGGGTTAGTTTGTTCATATTTGGTTTTTTGGTTTTGTTTTGATTTTTTTGGTTATTGTTATTTTTGTGGCTGGCCTCAAACTCCAGGCATTCTTCCTGCCACAGCATCCCAAGTGAGAGAATTATAGACGTGTGCCACCATGCCTGGTGGCATCTTAACAGGACTCTAAACGGCCCACATAGAGGCAGAGCACTGGGACCCACTCCCAAAACCTCAGCCGTGCTCCTTATGCCAGCTATAATCCCTCACTAGGATTAGTGATCCTCAGTGTGAAAAAAGAGCAGACGTCTCCCCTGAGGACAGTTTCCTTAGCTTTCCTAGATCCTCTCTCTCAGGTGAGTGAGTTCATCCACTCAAAGATAGTGACACACTCTTTCCTCCAGCTCTTAGCCATGTATGTTCAGATGCCATTAACCATTTCTGCTTTGGGGTCTTAAAAAAATAACCATTTCCAAAACAAACCCCGTGAGTCAGTACGCGCTGCCATCTCTGCATTTAACTCCTGTATCTCTCCACTGCCAAACCCATTTCTCTTCTATATACACAGTTGTTCAAGGTTTACTCAGCTCTCTGTACCTCCTACCCGGACTCTAATCCACACCACCCTTACTTTTCTTTCCTTTTGACACCCCAGTCCCTTTCTTACTGATCTCTCTAGGTTTACTCTCATCCTTCCTAATCCACCTTTGAGATTGGAATCCAATCACCACCTCTGTACCACCCGTGTTCTGTGTTGGACTTTGAGTAGTTTCNTCTCTTACTCTTGGGTAAAGAAAGATTCAGTTCCTCTTTGGAACCTACCTCATCTGGCTCCTCGAATCTCATGATTCCTTCATGCCCAGCCCCCTTCCCAAGATTCCAGGCACACCAGCCTGTATTGTTTGATTACACCAAGCAACCCAGCTCGTCCTAGAGTTCTCCCCAGCCTTACTTCCATGCCTTTCTCTCCTCACTTGGTTAATAACCTTCACGGTTCAGCTTGAGTCCCTTTCCTCCTCTTTNACACCCCTGTGTTTTCTCTTCAGCTCACTCATCACACTTCGTAATTAGAATCCTAGTTGTCGGTTATCTGATTAGACAATTAGCCTCTCTCACCAGATGTGAGGATAGTGGTGCTCTTTGCTCACTGCTGTATTCAGAGTCCCTTGCCTATTGCTTGGCTACTGGACAACGCTCAGAGATTTGGTGGGTGGGTGGGTGAAGGGATGGCCATCTGATATCAGATGACACATGACAGGCACTCTCATTTAATGCAGGCTGAAGCCAAGTTTTACTCTTCCTATTTCAGTGATGTTTCAAAATGCAGTCAGCAAGTGAACACAATAATCTTGCTTTAAATTTTTTTCAAATCTAAAGCCAGACACTCAGAACTCAGCAAACCCTAACTAGCTTTGGGTTGAAATAAAGCTTTTTTCAAAACAACAACAAAAAAGCTTTGTTTTGAAATTAAGATAATAATCCAAATCCACGCTCTTGGCAAACACCAACTGTTAGCACCCACACATCAGCCTGTCCTCCTCAGAAGAGGGTACCAGATCGTCTTCTGAATATTGAACAGTAAGGAAATATTGCTATGCAGCCTCGAGCTTGGATGACCTGAAACCCATTGAACTCTCCCTATGCATAAGCCAAAAAGGCAGAAGGGTGTCTCCAGAATGTTAATGGCACATTTTACACTGGTGTGAATCAAACAGCCACTTTGTCATCTCAGGATATTGATCGATTCTCTCAGATGGTTATTAATTTCAAA
>LZPO01116994.1:99132-110041 GCA_001675575.1 Neotoma lepida | reverse complement strand
ACCTCTGGCAGCCAGTGCTCTTAACCGCTGAGCCATCTCTCTAGCCCCTACAGTAGCAACTCTTGAGGGTTGCACCCAAACAAACATTTGTGTAGCTTGGGCAGGTGGGATAGCAGCATCAGGGAGAACCTGCTTTTCCTTTTCCTCGAACACTTGAAAAAGAAAGAATGTGATGTTAAGTGGGTAGGGAGCTGAAGGAAACTGGGAGGAGTTGGGAGAGGGGAAGACTATGATCAAAATATATTATGTGAAAAAATTCTAATAAAAATAAAAGGAAGCTACTGGAGAGCGGTGGAGCCTGCCTCATTGGCTACCTTGCTGGAGCCTGGTTCCAGAAACGTTGGCCAACTGAGATAGTAAACAGAAGCACAAGTACCAGGGTTCCATCTCTGAGACACCTATGACCTTTATCTGTCCCAGCCAACACAGACACATGGCCTGAGTGAAGTTCCTAAGATGGCTTGGGACTCAGGAAAAGCTATGTTTACAAAACACAGGACAGGCAGGTAGCGCTGACCAGGCATCAATATGTGTGCATGCAGAAGCTGCTGGGTTCCAATCGCAGGCTGGGAGACACAGCCAACATTCTGCCTCAGATTGAGCACAGATCCTGCCCTATTGTGGGGACAGGAAGACTGCAGGGCACTGATTGTCCTTGAGTTTAATAAGAGGAAATAAAGCGGAGTGCACTGTGCTACTGGGGAGAGTTCCCAGAATATTCTGGTAGATCAGTCAGTTGTAACCCACTGGGTGAGGCATTACCCCCAAGTGGCCACTTCTTCAACTGCTAAGTCAGGGAACTCAGCTGCAGCAGAGTTTCTTTTTTTTATAGAATAAAGCCCATCCTACCCAAAGAGCAAGTGGCACTTATATCTAAGAAACTATAGTCATCTTCAAAGTGCCAGCTCTTTTCTTCCAGAATGTCAATGACAAATGGGAGAAGAAAAGAGAGAAAGGTGAAGATTACAGACTCTGATATCGACACAGACCATAGGACACAAGCCTTGCTTCCCCTGCAGTACTGTAAATATAAAATATAAAGGCATAACATTGTTCTGGTTCAGACAGCTCCAATGAAAGTCCTGTTCCCAGAAAAAGCCCTTCCATCGATTAATGGTATTGAGTGAAAGGGAAGGGAAGGAGAGGAGAAAGCAGAGAAAAGGAGGGATTTTTTTTTAAACTTATTTTGCCTTTCCTTATGATATGTTCCCTCTCCCGCCCCTCTGAGCTCTCTTCTCCCATCTAAACTGCCTGTCTCTGGCCAACAGCCCTCAGACATTTGAAATTATGAATGTGCCCCTTTATCATCTCTAACATATCAACCTTCAGTTGCTTGTAATGAAACCAGGTGGTCGAACTGAAGGATGCTTCAATGGTTGCTCTAGGGTTGTGTGCTATGAACATGAAGCATTTAATTCACTGCAGGGTGTAATGAAAAAATGCTAGCAGATTCATATAAAAATGGCTACCACTCACTAAGCAGTAACAGGTAAAAAAAAAAAAAAGACAAAACTCTACTTTCTTTTCTCCGTGCTCTCCACTCCTACAGCTGCCCTTTCCTGGACAAGTATGGACACCTGGCAGGNCTGTTCTTTGCCATATGTGTGTGGATGACTAGACCCAACCTTGCCAGTAAACCCCATGCAGGTCCAATGTGAGCAAGCCAGAGTGACTCTCTTCCGGCTCACCCTGTATTCTACAGAAGCACCGTGCCACGTGAGAGCTTGTTCTTTAAGCACTGCCACTGGCTTCCACAGAGATATTCCAAAAGTCCATTTTGTGTCCTCTCCATTCNGCCACNCCCCATCCTTCTCTGTGGATTATCATCAGTTTCATCTCAGGTGTGAGCTTCTGCCTCTGCCTTCTCCTATGGAAAAGTGACATCAACATCAGGTCACCTTAACGGCTGTCCTCTTTCAATGCTGCCTCATCTGCTAACTCACACACACAGCCTTGTTCCTCTGTGACCACTCTGAGGTGGACCGTGTTCTTGGCACAGGTCATTCCAAGCTGTGTGTCCCCCAGCTTCACCACCATGAAGGGGTGTGAAGGGACAAAGTTGGTAGCTACTCTTCCCAACTGGGTCAGACTCTTTCGGGGTCAGAAGCAGAAGGTATGCTCCTGCAGCATGCATACACGGGGCACATTTTGTCAGCCTCCGGGTGGCCTTCAGGCTGTGTGCCCATAATGAGGTTGGCCATCGTGGCAGAGAGTCAACCCCTGTTTTAACACCCTGTGTTCTTTCTCTGTCTTCCTTCCCTAGAACTCTCTTTAGAGCCATGAAATGCCTTCCTCCTGTTTCAGAGTGGCTCTCTAGAATACTGATAGGAGAGTCTTACGGCTTGATTTCCTTCCCTTCTGGCTTGGCAGCAAGAGCTGCCAAGTCTGTCTGCCTTTTGTTTAAGGTCTGAAATGAGATGAAAGCAGAAGGTCATTCTGTTTGCCCAACAGCCAAATCCAACTATTAACTAGAACATACAGTGTTTTCTGACTCCTGGGAGAAAACATTATTGTCTAATTGCTCCGTTTATGTAATGAGCCCTCTTCCAAAGAAGTCAGATATTTTGAAATAGGATAAATCATTATTGCCACTGCTTACATTTTAATGGATTTCAAAGTACATTTGGATCCGGTTGTCCCAGGATGCACCATTATACAGGGCTAGTTTAAATTCTGTCATGTAGAACAGCGCCACACTGACTCCTCCACAGATATATTCAGCCTGCAAGACGTGATCAGTCCTGCACCAGACACCACTTCGACAAGAAGCTCCATCGGCCCCTGTTGTCCTTCATGGGAATCTCCTTCACACTGGTGCTGTGNATNAAACTGCACAGTAGGCCCTGAGTAGTTACATTCTTGTTTTTAAATTGAGTCAGAACAACGGACTTGCTGTCAAACTTGTTTTTCAAAGAACACTCCCATCACTCCACAATTGAGGTCTGGGACTGTGAGAGCAGAAAAGTGTCTTGTTCTCTCTTTCCTGGCTGCAAANGGAATAACAGGCTGGCCAGACAAGCCTCAGTCAGGGTCAAGGCCAACCTGTGACTTTAGTCCCTTCTCTTGGAGGCTGGAGGTAGAACAAGATGGAGGTACAGAGGATCTGAAACTAGACTCCCATCTGACATCCCTTGAGGATTTCTTTGTGCCAGGCACTTCACACANATGTTGCCATGTGCTCATTGTAATATACAAAGTATAGAGAAATCCCCATTTTACAGCTGAGGCATCCNAGTTTNGGAGAAGTTAGTATGTGTTCAGGGCCACTCGGCTCCACAGGCTGGAGCTGATGTACACATGCAGNTCGGNAACAGCAAAGCCTAGACAGCTGCCCTCTGCAGTCTACTTGGTGTATCCTTCCTGCTCTGCAGATGTTCTCTCAGGACATACTTTAACAAACCTGGTCAGCGTCACCCAGTACACCTCACTGTGGAGGTGCCCTCTTCCTATAGACTTTGTCAGTGANCTGGAACTCCCAGTCTTTCCAGTTTCCTTAGGGGAATGCAGGATGAGTCTGAGACACCCCCCCACCCTGCCTCTCTCTTCTGCCCTCCTTCCATAGTGACATTTACATTTGGGATGGAACCAGTTCCCCTAGGTCCCTCACTCTCTGCAGTTTATGAAGTGCTTTTGTTGGCTCTATGAACCATCTGCTTCCTTTGGTAAATGTGTGCAGAGTCCCTGCAGCNACATGTTTGGCCTTCTTGGCNAACCTTCCCGTTTGGACCATCGTCAGGGAGCAGGGCAGTAGAAGTAAGGTATATTTTAAGAACGACCTTAGACATGGACTGTTAACTNATTTGAATTAACATCTGAGTCCGTTAGAGACAGGAACAAATTGGAGATGTTTTCTGCTAAAGTGTTTAGGCTGTCGCCATTCACAGCAGTAGGGCCAGGGCTTTCAGACACANCTCAGTTNGCAGTCCAGGACAGCAAGCCCCTCCAGCTTCCAGCTCTGCCTCCTGCAGAATGTGTGCTATGACCCACATGAGGCCCAAGACTGGTCAGAAACATTTTCTTAACTCTCCATCTCTGTGTTTGTGGAAAGAGTAGTTACACGTGGGCTATAATCCATTCCTCCCAAAAGCCTTATCTCCTAGTGCCCACCGCATCACCTCCTCTTTACAATGGTTCCTGTCTTAATAGTCAAGCCTTTCTGTCTTCTTCATGTCCAGTTCCTGTCTCCTTGGATATGCACCCCCATCTCAGAATGAGTCTTACTGGTTGGTATTCAGTAGCCCGGGCCAAGTTTGATTGCATCAGNTCTCCAGCCCTGAGTGCTGGGAATTAGAGGCATGAGTCACCATGCCCAGGAAGAACTTTCCTCTTCCTCTATTCCAGGATCAGAAGCCATGAAAGTTGTCAAGTGACACCAGCCTCATGTGTGGCAATATGTATGGCCACCTGGGGGTTGGGTCTCNTGCCCACCACTGACCCTCAGGCCATTCTTCTGAAGGAGTGCAAGTGTTGGAGACACCCCATACCCAAACCTGGCCTTCGTGTAATGTGGCATTTCCTGCTTTTTGAATGATAATTGGAAATTATTTGAAATCACACGATGCGGATTGGATAAAATGGTCTCAATTCTGTTGTTCACCTCTCTTCTCTCTCCCCTTCTCATTCTTTCATCCAGCCATCTTGCCTGCCTTCCCAGCTTCAGCCCTTTATCCTCACATGTCACTGAGAGACCTAACCCCAGCCTGCACCCCATGTAGACATGGTTAGTTGTCTTTGTGTGGGTACTTTGTAGCTCAGATACAAAACTGAGCATGTCAATTATTCAGATTTGGCAAGACATTAAAATCCTTAATTAAATTAAACAATATGCAGATTCATATCCTTAGTCAGGAACTGGCATGGCAATGGTATTATGTGTGCCAGCACGTAAACCATGAGTATATTGTATGACATTGGGTTGACATGGGGAGGGGGATGGCCAAATGAGGAGCATTACAGCAACCATAATCTTAAGCTTTACAATCAATGACAAGGATGTCATCAATACAAAATTGGAAACACTTGCTGGGCAGACAGCCTTGTGTAAGGTTGTCACAGCATATATGCAAAGACAAGTGCTTCTAGCAGAATCTTCTGGGCTAGTTCTTGTAATCAGGGGCTGCACAAAGCCTCGCTTCTTTCCCAACCTCCCAGCTTTGTTAAGGTTTAACACAAGTGACTCCATTTTGATTTTGACCACTTTCATAATCTTATGGAATACTTGTTTTTGTATTTGTTCGCTTGGCCACTGCTGTGGATGCTGCCATTAACACTAATACTGGAGGTCCTGCCTCTGGGACTCCATTGCACTGCTCCATCACNCAGCCTGAGGAGATGCTGTGACTTTAGACTCTATCCTTTCACTCAGCCTTAGACATGTTTCTTCTTTGAAACCTTCTAGAACTTGTTCCCAACTCTCCCGCCCCCTCAATCTACAAGCAGTGTAGTTTCTGAACTTGCCTGTCACTTCACCTGTTTGTCTCAACCCCCTGTCTATGATCCCCACTCCCAGTCCTTACTTATTCATCACACTGTGGCCAGTCTTCTTGCCTCCTCATTCACTTCAGATAAGTCAGACTCACTGCCAACACACATCCCCAGCCACCCCCATGTNCCAGCTGCCCCAGACTCTATGCACTTCTCTTGGCACCCCAGGTGCTTGTATGCATCAGGGTGTGTGTGCTGACTGTGTGATCAGGCATGATTGGCTTCTTCCTTCTTTCACACATGGATCCTGCCACGTTCTTCATCTCATCAAATGCTACCTCTTCCGTGATGCTGCTACTTACCTTCCTACTGCCGGCCCCCGTGCTGTTTGCTCAAGCATCCTCCAAGCTCTTACAGAACTTCATCTATGTTTCTTTTCAGGGCACCTGGTATGTGTCGTAGTGGGCTTGCCTCTTCTCTTGATTTGCACCTTGATGGAACGATACTACCTTTGTCACCTGCACACCCCCAAGCTTAGTGCAATGCCTTGCATTCACCAGATACCATATAGACTTTGTAAGGGTGATGGAGGACTCTTCTCTCTTTGTTTAATCGAAATTGCTTTTTGATAATGTCTTAAGTATCATGCTTGTATCATTTCCCTCCTCCTTCCTCTTCCTCCTCCAAAGCCTCCCATATTCCCCCACACTCCCTCTCACATTCATGACCTTTTCTTTAACTAGTATTGTCACACACACACACACACACACATTCACACACACCAATTGGGTCCATTTAGCTTTGCTCCTACGTACATGTGTTTAAGGAAACCACTTAGGATAGGTTAACCTAGCTGAGAATCTATCCCTAGAGAAGAAGGATCCTTCCTTTCTCAGCAGCCACTGACTGCCTGTATCTCTCATCTAGGAGTGAGGCCTTGTGACATTTCTCCCATCCACNCTGGCATGTCATACTGTCACTATGCGGGTCTTTTTAGGCAATGCTTGTCTAGAGGAGACTATCTCACAGCAGGTATCCCGGTCCTCTGGGTCTTGCAATTCTTTCTGTCTCCTCTTCAATGATTTTTCCTGAGCCTTCTGTCTAGGGCTTGCAGTGTAGATGTATTAGTTGGGGTTGGACACCCGTTGGTCATTTGTTCCTGTTGTGGACCTCTGTAATAGTCTATATCATGGCAAAGAGAAGATTCTTTGACTAGGGCTGAGAGCTACACTTACCAGTCTGGGTTGGTCAGATTTTCTCATTATGTGGAGGATGTTTGTGTCTAAAGGGCTCAAGTCAAGGTGCTAAAACAAACAAAAAAAATCAAGGTTATGGGACTGGAGACTCAACAGTTAAGCGTGTGTACCCATGTTCCCAGTACCCACGTAGGCAGCTCACAACCACCTGCCACTACAGCTCCTGGGTATTTGATGCCTCTGGCCTCTGCTGGCACCAGAACTTATGTACACTTACCCACGCAGAGATACACAGATGTACACATAATTAAAAATAAAATGTCTTCAAAAATTTTAAAGTAATATTATTCAAAAAGATTTATCAGAATCCCAAGAGAAGATGTCCAACAGCAGTGGGTCATCCTGTCCCAAAACTAGAGGTGCTCTTCAGAGNCACCACTGGGAATCTGTCTCCTCATCCTCAGACAATGCTTCTCNCACACTGCTCCATGGAAGTTCAGAGTCAGTGCCAGGGGCAGGAAAGAATGAACAAAGTCAGCAGCAATGCTTCTACCACGCTGGCATCTCAAGTCCTGCACTGACCCCCTTTTCCAGAAGAACAAGTTGCACCCACACATTCACAAGACATCTTCTGCTCCCATCACTGGCAAGCCTGGGAATTTCCCACAAACCATCTGGGTCTTTTTCTGTGATCCTTGTTTCTCAAGGTTTTTTTTTTATTTCATATTAGTTGTTAATGAGCTTTTAGATTTTCAGCTGCCTGTCCATCAGGGACTGTTACCCCACTAATATTCCCATGGAGAGAATTTACTCTTTTTTTTTTTGTAAGACATTTTCCCATCTTCCTGGAGAAAGAAATTTATCAGTATGAACTCCTTGCACTTACATAACAGAGTAACTTACAGGTATCTCTTAAACCCACAATGACCACTGTAAATGTCTGGGGTATGAACTGCTGTGATTGGACCTGTGTCTATTTGAAAGCTGATTTTATTTTGGGTCCTACCCCCAATCCAGCACCCTAGGTCCTCTAACTCTTGGTCACTTGGAGAAAGGAGAAGCCATTAAACCCCACTGGGGTCTTCATTCTTTACTGGCTCCCCTTTGACACTCCGTTAGCATTTTGCAAAGTAGATGCNNTGGGATTGCTGTTTGCTGGGGATGTTTTACTACCTTTTCCTTCAGCTGCCATCCTTCTCCTTTGAGCCACCACTGGGAGCTTTACGTGGCTTCCTGGCATGACCCAGGTGTCACCTTCTTCTATGTCTGCATCAGCAAACAAGATTTTCTTTGAAAAATTTTTAAATTTACTCAGCAAATTCAGCTCCAGTTTCTGTAAACACAGCATTACTTTTGTTTTGTGCTCACAAAGTCTAACTTGAAAAGGTTATCTGGGGACTGTCAAAACTTGTCGTTAGTCTATGTTTAGATAACTTGATTTAGAGTCCAGAGGTGGAGCTCGGTGGTAGGGTATTTGCCTCACCCACACAAGGCCCTGGGTTTGGACCCCAGCACTGGAAATTAAGATTGGAAGAAGCACAAAGAAACTTGATTTAAATAAAACCACAAACTTTTAGCTTTGTTTCCCACGCTTCTGGGGTGGGATTCGGCACCTTGCCATGCTAGGTAAGCACTCTGCCACTAAACCACATCCACAACCTTTATGTTATTGCTCTGTTTTTGAGACAAGGTCTTACTCTATAGCCCAGGCTGACTTAGAATTCACCACCTTCCTGCCTCAGTCTCCAAATGGGGTTATAGGCATGTGCTACCACCATGCCCAACCCAAACAAAACTCTTTNTTTATTCAAGTTCAGTGTTTTGTTTTGTTTTGTTTTGTTTTAATGGGAAGTCATTTGAAATTAAAAAATGATATTCTGGCCCTGAAAAGTGAATTATTCTCTGAGTCCTTCATTAAGAAATGATCAAAACACCAAGACCATTTGTAAGAAGCAGAGGAGTTGGCCCAAAACGCCTAGGAGCTGAGCGCCAAGAATGTCTCCCAATTCATATAAAGATGGAAGATTTGTGTACAAACAAGACTTGAATGCATGGCATTTTCTTTTAGCTTTTGGCCTATGCAGTCACATATTCTCAGTCTATAAGCACATTTCAAAACAGAAGAGGGGCGTCTTGAATGCAGAAAAGGTTCCTCTTGAACCATAGTAACTTAGCCACAGAAAGACAGGCAAGCAACCCGCTTTGAGTTTTTCCTAGAACCTGGACACAGAAGTGTTTAGAGTTTTTCACCCTTGCTGCCGTTTTAGAGAGATCTCAACAACAATGACTCTCACTTTTCTCTGTGGTCTTAGGAGAGAGCAGGAACCCTGGCCAGCCCAGCGGGCCTCAGAACAATGGCACAGCTGTTCCTAAAAGTAGCCCCATTCAGAATCTGCTTGCTGTCCACAAGGAAAGGCATGCTAATTCATAAGGAGCTGCCTTTCTCTACAGAGGAAAGAAAAACACCTGGTATTTACAGAAAAGAAAATTGGACCCTTCAGCCTTCTTTTAGTGGCCTTGCCTGAAATGGCAGTGGGGAAGGCCAAAAATCCACTCAGCCAGTCTCGACGTTAAGGCATGATTCATACTGCCTGTGCTGCCCAGGATGGAAAATCCAGCTAGTGAAGCAAGATCAGCCAAAAAACCTCCCAGGAGCTCCTTTGCTAGGGCCGATGCCTGTCTTGTGATGCGGCTGTATGTGAATGAATGAATGAATGGATGAATGAATGAATGAATGACTCTCTCTTTCTTGCATTCTCTTAGTTCATGACCAAGAACCCCACCATGCGCTTGGGCAGCCTGGCTCAGGGAGGTGAGCACGAGATCTTGCGGCATCCTTTCTTTAAGGAAATCAACTGGACCCAGTTGAACCATCGCCAACTAGAACCGCCTTTCCGACCCAGAATCGTGAGTGTCGAGGTCGTTGTAAGACTTTCTCCCTTTTCTCAAGATGATCAAAGTCCATGCAAAAGCTGATGTCTCCCTTGGGATGACAAAGTGAAGGTTTGCCAGCCCCTCCTGTAGAACGAGACTGGGTGGGTGGCCCCTGAGACAATGTCTCTCCATGTGTTGAGTGCTTCTCAAGAAGTTTTCACCTCCTATTTGCCCTACCTCTACACTCCCTTAACCTAAATGAAAATATCCCAGCATCTAGTATGCCCTAAACTGTTTGATGTTTCCCTAGATTCTCGGGCCTAGAAGAATTTAACTGATTGATGAGTCATTATTCCTAGCCAAATCTCTCATGCTTCTTGGGGGCATCATGTATGCCTTTCCCAAGCCCAAGCCCGAAGAAAATTAAGAGGGTGCAAGGTGCTCCTACACTGAGCCTGGCTCTTTGGCCAACACAGCTTGTCACAGCTACTGTGACAAAGGACTCAGGCCAGACAGGCAGAGCCCCTTTGGTGAAATGCTGAGAACACCAATGGTACCAATCTAACTACAAAGCCTGAGAGTGGCCCACCTCATAGTCTTTGAGCTGAGCTACACATATATGCCTCCAGAGTAGGAAGACAGAGAAGCCAGACCAAGACTGTCAGGGAGGAGATATGGTCTGAAGGTGGAGAAAGAAGTGTCCTTGAGTCACGTGACAGAAGTGGGCGGTCTAAGAGTGATTAAGAAGAAAGAAAAAGATCTCTTCAGCATCAGTGTATAAAGATGTCATTTACACAGTTTTTCAGACCCAAGTGAGCTTAGTCTGCACCAGTCTGTCAGGCTTTGGCTCTCCAGCAGCCGAGGGAACCTACCAACTCCAGCCCAGTGGGGTATGTTGTTTCTGACCAGTAACAGGAGAAACACTTTTGCTCTAAGCTCAGAAGCACCGTGAAATCACTTGAGAACCTCTTCTCACACGTGTAGCATGTGTGCAAACAGTGAGGTGAGCATGAGTTTACCCAACTTCTGGAGAGATGTGAGCAGCTATGCCCCCTCAGTGAGGCCTGTTGGAAAGCAGTACCTCAGTGAAATGGAGGATCACGGGTGAGTGAGTAAGCAAGTCTGAGTGACCACATGTATACTTCAGCCTCCCAGTCTAAGGCTGTCCCACTTGGCAGGACTCGGTGACTAGAGGGCAGGACATGGGATGAGTGACTTGGCAGTTGACAAAGGCCATAATAATACATGTGGTGGAATGGACATACAGCACTTCTTAGTCACGGCGGTCAGAATCATGAACGATGCTGCTGACCAATGCTGAAGAGAAGTTCTCTGAACTCCTTGGAATGGGCTGAGTCCCACTCAAGAGGGGAAAACCCAAGTATACGGATATCCAATTTGACCAGGTTTCCTTT
>LZPO01116994.1:60719-82051 GCA_001675575.1 Neotoma lepida | reverse complement strand
ATAATTCTCATGCAATATCAAGTTCAGAACTAGCAGACAAATACCAGGATCAGGAAACATGTGCGTTTCTCCCTTTAGTAGCCTCCGACGACTAGCACATCAGCTGGCCCCTATGCAAACACTTTATAAATATTTATTGAGTCAATGGGCAAATGAATTCTTGAAAGCGCAGTCAACCTTGCACATTACCTGCAAGCTAGCAAGGACCAACGGGGACCAAACCAATAGCTGCCAAGCCAGGGTCCCGATCAGGCAGAAGAGCAAGGGTGAGAGTGAGGAGAAGAGAAGTGGGTGGGTGGTTTGATTGTCCCTTGACAGCAGGGCACCTGCCCTTGAGAAGGCTGCTGCCTTCATGCCTTCAAGGAGTAGGTGCTTCTCTGTTGGGACCTCCTGGAGTTCTACCGCAGCCCCACCTAGAAAAGCACACCCAGTGGGTCACTTCCCTCCAAAGCCCTGTATCACCTCGAGGTAACCAACACTCCTTCCTCTGACCCACAAGCTCNTTTTGGCCCCTTCCCCGGCTCATCACTTTCTACCCTCCCTCTGCACTGGCCTCCCTGCCTTCTTGCAGGTCTTACAAGATGCTGCTTTTCTCCTGGAAACCTCCTTTCCCTCCGTCTGCAAAATTCATTTCTTGACCTCCCTCTGGGAAGCTCTATATCACCTAGCAAAGCCCAATGTGACCATCAAATTACCGCCTGAAAACATGGTCTGCCCTCCCCTCAGGAGCCCATCAGCCTCCTGAGGGTAACGGTCAGCCTGTAGCNTTCCAGCTTCAGTGGCGCTTGGGCTTGCTTTGATTTGCACACAGACATAAACAATCTGGGTGATTTGGACCTGGGGAGAGAACTGGAGTTGGGGATGGGAGAGGTAAACAAAGCGAAGGTTCCAAGCGATTTCTGANGAGACCAGAGGAAAGGCAGACTAATCCTTTCACTGGGGTCAGAGCTCAGCGTCGGAGCCCAGCTCCCATGGTCACACTCTCTCAAGGCAGACTGCCAGCTGGCCTCAACAAGGGGAAAACCCAGACGGCTGCAGAGACCAGTGAAGACTTCAGACAGTGCTTAAGCACCGGGCGCGGGCTGCCGGTGGGAGCCGCGCCTTGAGAGCGTGGGCAGAGGGCTCGGAGCAAGCNGAGCGCAGAGCTCTGCTGGGTCAGGTGCACCGCGGGGGCCGGGTCAGGTGCACTGCAAGAGGCTGGACCGGCGCCTCCAGGCTGGTGCTTGGGGCAGCTGATTTGGCTGCTTGACAGGCTGATGTCTTGATTTGGTCTGACAAGTGGAGGCTGCTGTGAGAAGCAGCCTGGATTTTTGACATTCAGCAAGCTAGAAATAACCAGCTGAGCTCCTGGCGCTGGAGCTGCAAATGTCCTGCTTTTCCCAGGCAATTGCCAGATGGAAGCGGCTTCTCCCTGAGCAGACCTGCCTGCCCTCCGAGTATCAGGAAGCCTGGGTTCTCATATAGACTCAGCTGGGCCTTAAGGAGAGTCACTTGACTTCAGTACAGCACAGCTTGTATGGAGAAGGGGGCTCTTGGTAGCAGAGTCCCTTCTGCCTCTTGTAAAAAAGTGACTCAAAGTGACTGCTGTCCCTCCTAATTGTGTCACTTGCACTTGATATGTACTGTCTAGAGGCTCAGAACTCTGAAGATCCACCCTGGGAAAGACCATCCTAATTGGAAATGATGCTGAAGCTGCTGATGTTACTCAGTTGGTAGCCTTCTAGCCTAGACTGCAGGAGGCCCAGGTTGGATCCNCAGAATCATGTAAACTGGACATGGTAGCATACACCTCTTTCTAATCCTACCTCTCNGGGGTAGGAAGCAGGGTGATTAGAAGTGTAAAGTCATCCTCGGGTACTTAGCAAATTCAAAGTCAGTCCATAAGACTATAGGGAGNCAGGGTGGGGGGCATATGAATCACAGATTCCGTGAGAATCCTTTGAGATCTGTAGGCTCTTCCAAGAAAAATCACACCTGCCAGGCACTGCCTACAACGGCAGAGGGTCACTGGCTTACACCAGCGCCCCTTGCTTTAACATCTGCTACCTCTGCAGATCCCCTTGTGGGCCAGGAGACTGGCCTGCCTGCCACGTGTCTCCAAGGTTTCTCCACTTTCCAGTCCCCACACACCAGCGGCAGCCTTTAATCCTCTTTTCTTCTTTAACCAGCCTCCTCCCTCCTCTCAAGAAGGAACTCATCCTATAAATCCTACAAGTGTGGGGCGTCCTGTAGCAGATCAAGAGTAAAGTAGAACATTCCTTGATGTTGGTCTTTTTCATATCTTTCCCACAAAGCTGGGGCAGGACAAGCAAAAGTAGGAGGCAAAGCTGCTTCTGCAAGATCCTTCCCACCCGCTTCAGAATCAATAGTGAACTCTCCACTCCAGTCGGCTTGCAGCTACCCTGCTGGGGCATAGGAGCTGCAGTTGCTCGCTGGTATAGTCTTGACGAAAACGGATTTCTTCAACAGTGGGGAACTATAAAGGAAGTTTATAGGTGAAGGCTCTGGTGAAGGAACTTGCAAGGAACAATGTTAACAAGCGGCAATAATTGGCCCTCACTCCTACCATGTTGTTTTGATAATATGATAGCTCAATGGGGGACAGGAAAGCAGTGAATAACTTTTCAAGCTCTTCAGAATGTGGATGGGCAGTAGCATTACCAGGATATTGGTGGAGATGCAGGCCGTGACCTTGGGAATTTGGGACAGCCTAGGCTATAATAATAAATGATGATAATAATAATAAATTATAATAATAAATGACAAGCAGAGCAGGAACCAAATTCCCTCCAACAGTGTGCCCTTAGAGATGGTGACTGNGATCACAAACAGGACCTACTATCCACAAATAATCCCTTCACTCAGAGGCCCCAGCCACTTGTTCCAAGTCAGCTGTGTTGGGTGACTTTCCTGTTACTCCATCTTCTANGAAGACAGCTGTCTACTCCTAGAGCATAGCACAGTTTAGCTTTAACAGGAGCTCTGACNTCAGTGCTGCTAGAATCAGTCTCAAGGACCAAATGGAAGAGGTTGACTCCTTGGAGTCACATGTGTACATAGCCTCACATGTCTTTGCCAGCCTCTGCTAGTGATGGTATGGAAGCTACAGGTGAGGCAAGTCCAGACTAATGACTTCCAGAGTGAATGAGAGGAAGATGTAGGGAGTGTGCAGAAAACCCTTCACAGGAAGAAAAGTTGGGTGACACCTGCTGAGATGCAGGCCTGATATCCCTCCCAGCTTGTTCTCTACAAATAAATACCAGGGTTTCTGTGGAAGAGAAAAGAGATCCTTGGCCTTCTTACAGAAAACACAATGTGGGCGCTCTGTTGCTGTCTTGGCTTTTAAGAGGGTCAAAGGCAGGCCAGCTTCAAGGTGGTGCCTGCTCTGTTCGCAGTCTTGGGAAGACAGCCTTGATCTTGCCTAGTTTTGCCTTTGCTCAGAGAAGCAGACTCTCCCAGGGGAAATGGCTGGTCTTAAAAGAGATCCTATGACAGCCAAAGACAGTTTAGCTTCGTTCCTAGTCTCTGAGTTTTGTGGGGAGTAATTGCGGCTGGGGTAGATGTGCCTTGTATCCTGGAAGTTTNACTTAAATGGACAGCAGCTAAACGGACAGAGCTGCTTAAAATTCAGTAGGGCTCGTGTTTCAGTGGAGATTGATTTAGACAACAGGGAAGATAATTTCAAGCAAAATCGAAGACTTACATTATAATATTGGGATGGAGGCTAGATTCAGTCAGTGGAATAAAGTGATTATTCCACAGNATCCTGGATTAGTGAGATTGTCAGAGACACAGAGATTCTATACAGTGAAGCAACATCTGGTTGGAATGCAGAATCAAACTTTGTCTCATTTTTCAGGGCATTGAAACAGTTTCATTCAAATGAGGAATCATATTTGCCCCGAATGTGGTCATGTAGTCGTTGAGGCATCCCAAGTGTCAACTCCTTTATTACGCATAACATCAGGAAGACTTTCCGGAATGATAGATACTTGCTNGAAGCACCATTCTTATTGCAGAGAAAACACATGGAACTGCCCACCCACCCCAGCTTGGGAACCATCCACCTGCCCCACCATCACACTCTTCCCTTTCTGCAGCCTAGAACTACTCCCTAAGTGCTCAGCCTTGTCTGTCTCACAATGCTCTGCTTCTGCAGGTGTACCTCAAGTTCCTGCCACACACAGTAGGTGCAAGGCCAAGGCCAGCTGGCTGGACCTGGGCAGTGATCTCTAAGTAGCAGATCTCTGGCTCGTACATCTGAGACCAAGGACCTTTTCAGCAGAGTGAGGAAGGCTGAGCTGTTGACGCCAGGACATTCTTGGCTCTGTATGAATGCATTGTCTTCAAAAGCAGATTTTTTTTTCTTTGTCTGTAGTGCATTGAGGAGACAAGGCCTCAGTGTCAGCATATTTCTTAAGTATCTGCCTGCATTGGTTGGAGACCACTGTCAGACCTGAGCCCTCACACACAGACTCTCTCACTTTTCTCTGTGCAGTCCTCAGAGATGGGGCAGCCAGTGGAATGCATTCAGATCATGGTCTATTCTTAACAAAAGAAGGCAGGACAGCTTGGGGGCTTATCTCTTCTCAAATTCTCCCAATGTTCTGAACCAAACGTAACGAAAAGAATGCACACGTTTTGTTCACAGATATTACTGCTTCTCAAAAGCAGTCTGGTTAGCTGGAATGTCCCCGGTCACTGACCAAGAGGGCTTATAAGTGTGAATGGGAACTGTGTTCTGGATGTCAGGACCGCTTTCTTCACCTCGCCTTCATCCTTCTGAAATCATTGTCTGCCGTGTGCCAGGCACCATAATAGTCCTTAGATACAGTGACGAGTGAAACATGTACTTATAACCTAGTGGGAAAGACTGGGATTGATCCAGCAGGTACCAGTTATTATACAACTATCAACAAAAGCCAGAGAGATAAAGACCAGGGGGCTCTGGAAGCAGAGAATGAGCCTGTATCTGATCCAGGAGGAGTGAAGAGGGAGGGGGATGCAGGGCCTTCTCAGAGGGAGTCCTATTTGAGATGAGNAACAAAGGAGAAATAAAATGTAAAGAGTCAGGGTGTGCTTGGGATACAAAGAGCTTGTTCACAGGAGGAATGGATATGCAGACCTTGTGGCTATGTGACAGAGATCCAGGAGAGTAGGAATCTCGGGAAGGGGTTGGGGTGGATGGCCCGGGGATGGAGGAGCAGCACTGAGGATTTGGGCTTTTATGTTGGGACAATGGAATGTCACTTCAACGAGAGGACGAGAATACTAAGTTTCTTTCCCGAAGACTGTCATGATGAGAAAATGATGAACACAGACATCACTGCTAAACTCTCCCCCAATTCACCCATTGCATAGTCTAATGACCACCCAAGCCCTGCCTCTGTAACTCTGGGCCAAAGTAGGCATAGTCTCCCCAGATCCATGGGAAGCACCCTGAGGGCTTGTTGGAAGGTCCAAGGGCTTACCCAGGCTTGCCACTCAGGCANGCAGATCTGCACTCCCTNCATTTCTACCAGCATTGTCCCTCCTCTCTTAATGAATAAATCTCCTTCAGGTTATAGCCCACATGTCCCCATGCCCAGACAGGCTCACATCAGTTAGGTCATAGTAACCCAATCCTAAATTAAATAATTAGCCCAAGGCCAATGGGCTAGTCAGCTGCCATAGCTAGGACAGCTTTTGGGTTCTCTGAACACAGACAGACACTTTTCTAGGGTAGAATCAAGGACTTCTATGCAGGGAAAGAAGGAAAGGCAATGTCCCATGCTCTTCCTTATGATTTGTGTTTGTTCTATCTTTGTGAAGTTCCCAGCATCAGCTTCTGAGGNAGTTAGAAACTCCCTGAATAAAATGTGATTCTTCATTTGAAAAGTGTGTCTAGACACATGTGGGTCTTCTGAGCCATCAGCATCCCTGGTGGATGATGCTGGATTTCCCACCTTGCCTTTTCCTCAAACTACCAGAAGAGTTGAAACAGGTATGTATCTGAACCCCTCATCCTGGGTAGCCCAAAAAAAGGCACTTTAACCCTCAACAGCNTTTGCTTTTAAAAAACANTGTCTCATTCATTTGACTTGCTTTACGGAGTTTTGCACTGTAGGCAGGCTGTGCCTGGGCTTTTCCTNAGCCCTCTACAGAAATGAGAGGCAGGCTTGTTCATCCTTGTGAGTTTGAAAGGGATTCTAGGAGCACTCAGTCAAGCTGCTGGAAGCACTATGTTATTTAGTGACTTCTAAGCAGGGATGTTTCAGGGCCCAGTAATGCACTTGAATTAGAAATGAGTCTTGTGCCAGAGGTAGCAGTCACCTTTCATCAGATGAGGTGGCAGGGCATGTGAGGTTTTATGGGCAGCTCCCTGGAAGAGAAGCAGCTCCACAAATGGGACCTACATGTCCAGCTTTGTCCTTTCAGACAGAACCCCTCCCTACAACCCACTTCCCACTCTGAGTTGATCTGGCCTGACAGCTGCCAAATTCACCCTCTCATTCCAGGGCCTCAGTTTGGCGCTCTCATGAAGCTTCTTTTCAAAGTCTGCACCTTGTTCAAAATGCTGCTCTGCTCTTCTTTGAGGGTGAACTACACTCACTGCCTTAAAATTCTTCCTAGAAAAGGGTTAGTTCCCAACAGCAAATAGATCTTAGTGGATATGTAAATACATGCTGCCAGAACTTATCTACATGAATGCAAGTCTACATTTGAATAGAAATGATATATAAACAACNATGGAGAACTCACAGATCAAGCAATTATGTGCTGCCTTGTTTTAAAATTTCATTTTATTTTAATTGACAGGCAGCAATTGCCTGTGCCTGTGGGGGTACAATGTGATGCTTCCGNATACATATACTTTGTGTAATGATTNTATCAGACTCATTAACCATATCCACTACTTCCCGTATTTATCCTTTCTTGGTAGTGAGAANATTTTAAAATCCGTTCTTTTAGCTATTGTGAAGTGTGAATTCTTATTAGCTACAGTCACCTTGATGGGCTCCGTAGTTTTCTTCCTTAGCTGGGTACCAATAGAATGTCTACTCTGTTCTGCGCCTGCGCATTATCACTGTCTGGGTCCAAGGACATGCTCACTAAAAAAACAGAGCCCAAACTCAATCTAGCCTGTGATNGAAAAATGAAAGAATGTATCTTCTGCTGGTCACCGGTCTGCCATCCCTTCTGTCACCAGCTGATGGAGTGACCACCTGACTTCTCTGTCCTCACTTCCCTTGTTTATAGAATAAGGACAATATCAGCATTATTCTCTCAGAAGACATGGCTATTGTGAAACTTATTTACTGTGCGGTACGTGGATGAACTGTGCAGTGTTTTAAAATAGCATAAAAACATAATGACCATGTTATTAAGTAAAATAGTGTTTCCCTTCCGTTTTCTCTGCCCTCCCTGGAGGAAACAAACAAAAGTTATGGGCCAAACTAAGCATGTGTGAGGGCTGGCCTAAGTAAGCCAGAGTGGACGGAGAAAGCCAGCTGTACGGTGGGGCCCACCCATGGGTTCCTGGGAATATTCTGTCCTTATTTGNTTCCTTAGTTGTCTTCACAGCTTGGACTTCCTGTTGGAGTCGGGAGAAATCTGTTCTGACTTCTGGTAACACAGTCTCAGCATACTAACACCAGTNCCACTAAGAGCTCTAGCCTGCCTGCCCATTTTGGGAAGACCTGAAAACCACCGATGAGCCTGGTNTGACAGTGACAGTGGCTCTCTGCACTGAAAAGTTACCAGGGGCAGAAGCCAGGCCTTTCTGGTCCTTTTTCAAGATGCAGTGACTTNCTGACAATAAGTAAATTCTTCTGTGGGACAAGGGACTGTGGTCCTGGGACTGTCACCAGCTGGCTGGCATGCCTGGGATATGGCTCTCCATTCTCCTTCAGTGCAGGAAGAGTAGAGATGGACTCTGTGGTTTGAGCTAACTTAAAAAGTTAGAACTTAAAACAAAACAAAAAACTCACTAACTTTTTGTTACCTGAAAAACCTCCCTAATTCATGCTCCCATGACATATTGTATCCAGTTGAGATTTCTTCTCTTCTTTTTTTTCTTTGAGACAGGATCTCACTATGTTGTCTAGACAGGCCTCCAACTCACCATCCTCCTGCCTCAGCCTCCTGAGTGCTGGGATTATGGCTGTGTACCACCATGCCTGGNATCTCCTTTTTCTTTCAAAGCTAATAATCAAGAGACACTAGCGATTAGAAAAAACAATCACAGTGATGTCTGGTAAGTCAGGAACTCTCACTTGATCCATCCAGTCTAGAAAGGCTTGCTTTGGGAAGAGATAATGATAGGGGTTTGGTCAGGTGAAAAGGGGACCAGGGCTGCACCCCCTCATACCATGACCACCTTTCAAGGGCATATGGGTGGTTTAGAAGTTTATAGGTATCGTCTGAGTCCCNCTGTAGCCAATGAGCCTTCAGAACTGGTCCTGTTTTGTCTTCTTTAGTGAAGGGGGAGGGGCTGTGCAGGTGCATGTGTATGTATGGGTGAACACATGCAGATGTGTACATACCTGTATGTGGAAGTCAGAGGTCAATCTTGGGTGCGGCATTCTTCAGGAGCCATCTACCTTATATTTTTGAGACAGAGTTTCCCACTGGCTTAGGTCTCCCCAAGCAAATTAGAATCTCAACCAATGATTGATTACCAGGGATCCACCAGTAGCTTCGTCCTCAGTGCCAAAATTACAAGCATCAGCCACCATGGCTGGCTTTTTATGTAGCAGACAGAGGTTGAGTGCAGGTCCTCATCCCTGCACAGCAAGCACGGTACTGACTTTTATCTCCCCAGTTGCTTCCTGAGCAATTTTAACTAAAATAGACAGATTTCGGCATAAGTGAAGAAATGGAGATGTCACTAAAAATCTCAACTATGTTATCTTCTAGAAGCGGCCTAATTTTCCCATCTCCTTCTGACTGTCAATATGTTATTTATACCATCAACCCAAGGTTGCTGTGACTTTGCCAAGTAACCCAGAGACAGGACTGTGTGTCTGATAAGCCAGAAAGAGGGTGTCCCAGAAGAGGCCTCCAAAGTAAATTGGGTGCATAATGAGCCAGGTCCCCATATATCCAACCCACCCCTTGTACCCCTGTGGTCTACAGGATGAAAAGGCAGGAGCATCATACATGAAGAACAGTGTCTCTCCCATCCCCAGCACTTCCTTTCCACTCTTATGATCAGGACACCCAGCCTGAGACTTCCTCTTTATTCATCAGGAAGTTTGTCTGACACTAGAGAGACCTGTGAGCATGGAGATGCTGGTATACTCTTGAAGCCCCCCTTAAAGTTCTCAAACTCATGTGCAGATGCTCTCTCCTTCCATTAACAACGCCCCCCCACACACAAATACACACCCTTCCCTGGCAATGCTACCCTCATTCCAGGTGTGTTTCTGCTCTAGGCCTCCATCACCAGGCCTTGCTGCCAGAGCACCCGAGGTCTGGAAACAATCTCAGGGCCATGTTGACACTTTAGCGCTGAAGTCAAGAGGCAGTTTTCCCAGGAAACACTTAAAAGGAGATTGGGTGTCTCTGTTTTGAATCATAGTGCATGGAGAGAGAAAGAGAGAAGCTAAAACAATATGTTACGAAAGACTTACAGAAATCCCAAGGCCAGAGCACCTTAAATATGGTTTTATGACCTACTTGGAATGTGGTACANGTTGCTGTTTTGGGTTCGGTTATTTAAAACAATCGCATGACATCACCGTGGAGTCACTGGTCTATGTTTATCCCCACGGCGATCTCTAACAAATGGTGCTGGCACCAGCCAGGTGCTGTTTCATNCATGGCGCGGCAGGCATGGCAGTCAGCATTGCTGCTTTGTAGAGCAAGCGTTTCCTCACACATTAGACTTCTGGTTTCTCTAATCCTTGCTAACAAGGGCCCTCAAGAAGGGCTTATTTTGAAATAAGCCCTCTTTTAGCTTTACCTGCAGCTTATAGTGTGGTGTCTTTTTCCAAACTTCTTATTTTGAGGAAAACAGCAACTTCAAATGTACAAAATTATAAGAATACTCTTTTTTATTTATTTATTTCCTGTATGCCTCTTCACCCAGATTCACCATTTCTGGAACATTTTCCCACATTTGCACTATGTCTTTCCAGATTTCTTCCTCTCTCTTCCTCCTCTTCCTCCTCCTCCTCTCCCTTCCCCCCACCCCTTTTCTCCCCTTCTGATCCCATATGAGAGTCATTTTCAAACATCATATTTTTAGTGTGTGTTTCCTAAGAATGAAAATATTCACTTNCTATGCATACCTCAGTTCAGATTTTAACAGTTATCCAAAAAGTGTCTTNTGTTCTTCCTAGATATGTTCTTGAAGTTTATGGTAGGAGGTACTTCTGTTGTCATTTACTTCTAAGTATGTGTGTATGCACTTGTGTGTGTATGTGTGTGAGAGAGAGAGAGAGAGACAGAGACAGAGACAGAGGTGGAGGGGTGGCAGAGAACAACCTCAGATGTCACTCCACAGGAGCCATTCACCCTGATTTTTGAAGCAGGGTCTCGTTGGCCTGGAGTTTGCCAAGGCTAGNCTGGTGGTCCNGATATCCCTGGGATGCCTCTGCCTCCACATCCACCCTGGGATTACAGTGATGAGCTCAGTGGAAGCTGGTGGGAGAACTGAGGTCTTAGTGCTTGGAAGGCAAGCACAGCACGTGACTGACTGAGCCACCTCCCATCCCTACTTCAAACACTTTATCAGTTCTCTTGGGAATTGGTCCTTACTACATGAATTATTTAGGAGGTTGTTTCACTGGTTCCCTCACTGGTTGTTGGTATTGTTACTATTTGGGTTTNTTTTNGGGGGGGGTTGNTTGTTTGTTTTGAGACAGAGTCTCATTATTAGTTTAGATTGACTTGCACTTTTGCCCAGTCAGCCCCTTCACACTTGTTGAGACCTTTGTAACTTCAGATGAAAGATTATGAATCTACAGATATAGACGTGCTGTTCAAACCTTTCAAATTCTTAATTAAATTTCATTTTCCTNGGTCAAATGCATCAATCTACTATCTTTAAATGCAGTTGGCCACATTCATAGCAATCTTGAGAGCATGTGGTCCTTGGGCTGCAGGCTGGACACACCTGATTGCAGGTGTTGGGAGTTCAGTGGNAAACCAGGCAAGAGTTAGTCTTACATGGAAAAGAAGAAAAGGTGGTTGGATTGACATCACCCAACTCGGCCTAGTAGATTGAGAAGTGAGGACTGATAGTCATTCTTAAAGTCGGTGGAGTGGTAGAGGGGTGTGCCTGACTGGAAATGATTGTACTTAAAAACGNTAAAGCCCCTTTAATTCATTGCAGGAAGTGGCTGTGTAGCCCCTCCCACCAACACTCACCCTCAGCAGTGATGAGTTTTCATGTGCTGCCTCAAATGGAACTTGTTAAGCCTCTCTATAAGCCCCAGGGCCCTCAGCCCTTCCTGCTCATGCTGGGAACAGTGGATTTGTGGCTTGTAGGGATGTGTGTCAGTGATCCAGACGAGCAGTTTTTGTTTTCTATTTTATCTCCTAGTGTTATGATTTCACAACGCCAAAGCGGTATCAAAGCAGAAATTTGAGAAGTTATTGATTGAGTAGAAGTTCCTCACATTATTTATCTGAACATCTTGAATAGTGTGTTAGGAATAATTTCTGTGGAATAAGCCACCCCAAAACTTGAAGCCTTAAAATAGTAACCAGGTACTCAGCTTACAGATCTTCCAGTCAGTAGTTTGGGGTAGATCCACTGTTGATTCGTCTGGAATTCTGGCTTCTTTCAGGCATGGTTAGCTATGGGTCAGCTAAGCAGCCCTCTACCGTTGACTGGCTGTCAGCTGAGGCAGCAAGGGTAACGGATTATCTTGCGCATTCCAGTAGGCAGGCTTAAGCGTTTCCACGTGGTGGCATCTGGGCAGAGTTCTTGGAGAGAGAACAGAAATTCACAAGAAGTCTTAATGCTGAGCCTTGGAAATTCCACAGGATCCCCTTCGGATGCTACCTACGGAGCAAAGTGGGGCACATGGCCAGTCTCCACTCTAGGGGCGGAAAAATAAAAGCTATCTCTATGGGGGAAGCTAGAGAGTGACACAGCGAAGGGTTATGGATAAAAGGAAGGAACAATTTGGGACATTTTTTGTCAAGAAGGTCCTGTAAGTGGTATGTGAAATGGGCTTCAACTGTGGTTGGATGAGTCTTAATTAAATATAAGGAGAAAAGATGTCAACCCAGAGCACATTATAACCTTGGAGCACTGCNTATATATGAGAAGTTGTTTTAAGAATAGGTCCAGCAGGTTCTGGGTTTCCACATGTGATTTGGGACCAGTTCCACACTGGTTGCCACAGCCAGAGAACGTGCTGGGAGCCCTGGGAAGTCAATTTCCCTTCTGCCTTTTAAGGGCTATTACTTGAACAGAGAATTCTTCTGGCCAAACCTCTGGCTCTACCCTTGTAGAATATTAATGTTGAATATTAAGTACTTTGAGTTGATGAGTCGGGGATGGGGATGCGGGATCCCTGGAAAGAGGTAGACTGTAGGTGTAGGTGGAATGGAGGAAGCTATGGGAGGAGACTAAAAACACAAAGGGGGACAAAGATGGCAGACAGTGCTTGCATTTTGGCCAGCATCCTTAACTGATGGAGAAGCCAAGGGCTTGAGCAATGTGTCAACNCCCAGGAGACAAAGGGAGCAGGATCCAAGTTCTCCCAAATGATTTTCCTTTGTAGTTAAACCAGAAGGAATTTATTGCTTTTAACAACAGAAGGAACACTTGTATCAACAAGAATTCTGCACACTTCAGCAAAGATGGGTCCTTGCCTGTGAGTTTGGGCAGAATTTTAGGGAGTTACCAAGACACCTCCTTTATACCATCCATGACTGTCCAGTTGCACACTGAAAAGAGCCCAGAGGCCTATGCTTGGAGGGCACGTCAACCTGCAGGTCTTGAGTCCCAGCTCTGGCAGTCATGAACGTTTCTTTTTGTGTAGTTATCTGCTTTAGGACTAGAGGCTGTTAATCATGAAGTCCCTTGCTTACTTTCTCTTCTGCTTAAACCACTTAGTGAATTTTTCCATGCTGACCAAATTTGACTAGGATNCCGATTCCCAGAGAGTATTGGCTAATCTGGCTATCTTGTAGGCAGTGGCTGGGGCTGACCACCATTATTATTGTTGTTGTGTGCATGCGCATGTGTGTGCACAGAACACACCCATGCTGTGGCACTCCTGAAGAGGTCTGATGACAACTTTTGGGAGTTGATTCTCTCCTACCATGTTATCTGGTGACAAAGCACAGGTCATCAGGCTGTTTCACTGCTGAGCCATCTCACCAGGTCTGGGATGTCTTTAATAGGATGCTCTTTAATGTGTCTTTAAAGGTCCTGAAGACCACAGCCTTAGAGACAGTCACTTAAGCCACTGCTCCAGAGCCAGAATTTTCACAAACCTTTGTCCTTGGAAACCTCTAGAACTCCACCCTCTGGAGATGGCTCGGACAAGCCCTACATTCCCATAATACTCAGTATCTTCCTCCAAATGTGAAGGGCAAGGATGCAGACATAGTCAGTCGTCCCAATACAAAACCCAGCAGACATTCTGGTAATGAAATGGAACATATTTAGTAACCGTGCTGTTTGTGCGTCCATCTCTGAAATGAATTTAATACAACACTACATTGTATGAATTTATGCTATGGGAAAGACTCAGAGATGGATACAGAAACATTAGCGAGTTACTCTGTGCTGAGAACCCATGCTTCTTGCTTTTCATTTGCCATGGCTAGCCCATTTCNCNGTCCCTTTGATTCTGGCTCTTTCATGGTCTAGGATTCTCTCTTCCTCGGTTTCTTTGTCAATGCCCTTACTCATAGGCNTAGCACCTTTNGGAATTATTGTAAGAGCCTCTACTGCAGGCTGCACTGCTTCCTCCTGATGCTCCTATGTTAAGTCTACACCTCCCCCACTCTTCTCCACCCATGCCTCAGGAGGCAACTTGGAATTTGGAGACAGGGCCTTGAGGGAAGTGAAGAACGTAAAATGAGGCCATATAGATGGCCCCAAGGTTAATGTCCTTATGTTTTGCTCCTGAGCCTAGCCTTTAACAGCTGAGCCATCTCTCCAGCCCAGTTAATGTCCTTATAAGAAGAGGTGATTAGGACAGAGATACATTTAGAAGGAAAACTGTGAGGACAGGAGGGAAGGCGGAAGGGAGAGGCAGCCATCTACAAACCTAGGAGAGAGGCCTCTGCATGACACCCCCACCTCCCTGTTGACTTCTAGCCTCCAGAATTGTAAGGAAACAGTTTGAGGAGGCTGGGTACATTGGTCAGTGGTGAGCTCTTGCCTGGTGTGTGTAAGTTCTATCCCTAGCACCAAAATAGATAAATAAACAAAAATAAATAAGAAAAGGTTGTCTAAGCTACCTGGTCTATGACAGCCCTAGTGAAATAATACAGCCTCCAATCGAGGCTCTATACTTTCCTTTCCAGTCATGGTGTGTGTGTGTGTGTGTGTGTGTGAGAGAGAGAGAGAGAGAGAGAGAGAGAGAGAGAGAGAGAGAGAGAGGTGCTTTTACCCACTAAGCCATCTCTCTAGCCCCTATTCTTGTCTTCTTAAGTTGGTCTTGTACAAGTAGAATTTTCTACCTCATCTGACTTTGTCACCTGCCGGTTTAAACCCTTTATAGCATACTCATCTCCCAGGGGTGTTTCTCACTGGAATATCAGTTCTGTACAGTGTCTGCCTGGTTTGAGGGCTTGTGAACTCTCCAAATCTCCAAGTGAGGCACCACTGTGTATTGTGTCTTAAAGGCCTCAAGGAGTTTTTCATCAAAAACCTACTTAACTTCATTTTATCCCAGTGTTTTCTAAATTTATTTAACTATGTTTTTTTTCTTAATGTAATACATGTTCTATCTACTCCAACTTGTGTTTATAGTGCAAAGTCAAAACACTGCCATGTATAATCAAGATGCTTTGACATGCCAAGCAGAGCTCTGATGGCCAGATTTAATAAGCAAAAACACAGGAAGCCAGGTTAAATATGACATTCAAATGGGTCTAAAAGTTAATATGTTCCCCTTTCTGAAATTCATATTCAGCTAGCTAGTCTATAGCTCATCTGGCAACTCTAGCTCCACAGGACCCTTTGTGATTTATACCATAGTGAGCAGCCTGAGCCACAGTGAACAGAGGACATTTCCCCCAGGTAACATACTAGCAAAAGATAGTCAAGGGTGATTGCTAGCATTTGGTGTTCTTCCTAAATGCAACTAATCTTTATCCACATTTTAAAATTACNTGAGATGCTTTGAANAATGCCCATAATAATCCCCAACTAAGAGACTTAGAATAGAGANAGCTGAACAGGGAGTTAGAAAGGCACGACAGGAAGGAGAGTGAGGCCAGGCAACTGTAGAGGCTACACACAGATGCCAGGCTNACGCTTGTCCCACCCTGAGACTTAAGGTCTCTTCTTGTACCTGTACAACTGTCTCACTGATGCCCCGACCCAGCCCTGTTGAAAGATGAAGGTGAGTGAAGGACTGTATGGAAGAGCTTGGAGAGGATTTCTGGGCTGTCTTGGATCCCAGCTCTGCGTTCTATTCCTTTAAAAGGAAATCTCAGCTTTTCCAAGCAATGACCATGAACTCTAGCCTGTGAGGGTGAGTCAGGACAGGCCTCCGCAGGCCGATCTCCTGCAATGTAAACTCCCAGCAGGCTCCAGTTTCCACTGGAGAACCACTCCTAATCTTGTTGAAATGCTTGGATTCCTCATTCTGCTTCAGTGCAGACTGCTGTTGTTTGAGGAACTTCAGTCCCTAGCATCCTAGACATTCGGTTCCATATTCACACATGGTTTTAAGTTTCTGTAAAATGGCACGGAAGTATACATTTCACTTTTTTTTTCCTCTCCAAGGTTTTATGGACTTTCAGCCCNNCTCTGTCTCCACCCTCTGCTTTCTGCCCAGTTTTTTGCCCGATNTTTTACGCCCTNCCCCTGGCAGGCTGGTCAAAAGCACATCATTAATTGTAGCCACTGGGACAGCTTGCCCAGGCTCCGCCAAGGCCAGCCTTGAGCAGCTGACTCCCAGCTCTGGCTCTTCTTCGGCTCTAAGTTCCATGATATCATTAGCATTGTGCCCTGGCAGGTGGCCAATGCCTTAACTGGGAACTCTCAGCTCTCTGTAAGTTTTTAAATGCTTTGGGCGGGGGATGGCAGGGAGCTTTGTACTTTTCCAGCACCGAAAAGGGGTGCTAGTGGTTAAAGGAAGCTTCCAGTAACCAGTAATGCTAAAGTTCACTTGTTTCAACTGTTGTGCCGATTGAATGATGTTCTGTAATGTTCTTCCTATAATAGGATTCCAAAAAAATTCCTCCTTAGGGGAAAATTTGGAAGCTGAAAATACAAAGGAAAGGGTCAGCTCAGGCAAGGTCTGCAGTAATTTTCTTGCAACATGAAGACCACGGAATTGCATGGGTGTATCTGCACTTAGTTTAATAAATGAATCCCTGTAAATTTCATATAAATGGAGTTTGTAAGAATTTAAATCATTGCAAGTGCACAGCACTGCTGTATTAGGGCAGCCTGGCATGGCTCACTTTATTAAGGNAATTATCTTGATGTAATACATAGCATCCTTCCAAGCACATGCATTCATCTTTGTTATAAGTTTGAATTTTGCACAGGCTGATTCTCATAAGATGGGGACATCTCTTATAACGACAACTAGCCTGAGATCACAGGTGTTCTCAGGCTCTGAAGCAGAGCTCTTCCAAAGCTTTCTATGGAGTAGGGGTGGCTACTAAGATTCCATGGGAGGTTAAACTCAGACAATCATTACCCAGAATCCTCCTGTCCCATCCCCAGAGAGATGCAGGAAATTACCAGTGAGTGACTGGTGGGAGAGATAATGGCAGACACACTGAGGTTAGAAGCATGNGCCCATGGTCAGATTACTACAGCTCTGCCTCTGTCCTCTAACTGGGTGACTCCCAGAGAACTGGGTATCCCCACTATAGAATGATAGCGATGACATTAGTACCTTCCACAGGGTTATTATAAGGACCACATAAGGAATGGCAGGAAGGTAATGGTAAGGACTCAGGAAGTGTTGGCTGTTTTCAACTTGCTAGCTCTGTTAGGTTTGGGGGCAGAAATCAAACAAGAAGATGAGGGATATGGCTCAGTTGGTATAGTAATCACTGCATGCAAGCATGAGGACCTGAATTCATATCCCTAGCAACCATATAACAATCCAAGTATGACAGTGTGTGCCTATAACCCCAGCTCTGGAGAGTAAGGGGAGACAGAATTATCCCTAGGGCTCACTAGCCAGGGAGCTCCAAGTAAGACTCTGACCAAAAATAATAATGATAATAATAACAATTAATAATAATAATGTGGAGTATGATTAAGGAAGATATTCAGTATCAACCTCTGGGATCCCTACATGAACATGTATGTATGCATAAACATTCATACATACAGATTTTTAAAAAAATGACAAGAGCAAGGATGTTTGTGTCTGCTTAAGACCGATCCATGTGACCTACGCGCTGGGTACACTCTGTTCATCTTTATCTCACATACGCATGCTGACTACTATATTATCTCCATTGTCTAAGGAAGGAATCCAATGTTGAGAGGTTAAGCAGCTTTCCTGATGTCACATGGCAGATACAAGCAGATATTTGAGACCGGTCTAGTCTGCTTTTTCTACCCTGAGTCTAAAGGTGTGTTTTCAAAAATGTAGGCTCAAGGCCTAGAGGCATTTAGATTTGTATGTAAAATTGGTTCAGAGAGTAAAGAAGGAGAAAGAAATGCATTCATTAAATCAGAACTTATTGAGAAACAACAGATAGAAAGGTGAGTGAGGGGCTGGGATCATAGCTTGGGTAGAAAGGAGCTTGCCTTGTAAGCCTGAGGACCTGAGTTCAAATCTCTAGAGCCCACATTGAAAGTCCAGCATGGTAGTGTGTGCTTAGAATCCCAGCCATGGTGTCATTGGTAATNGAGGCAAGTGGTCCTCAGGAGATGTCTGGCTCACTAGCCTGGCTTTTGTGGTGAAACGCCAAGCCAATGAAAGAGCCTGTCTCCAACCGAAGATAGAAAGTACCTGAGGACTGATACCTAAGGCTGTCTTCTGGATTTCTGTGTACACGTGAATATACATGTGGACACACACACACACACACACATACACACCACACCCCAGATAGTTGTTAGAATTTAGATGTAAAGTGTATATGACATGATACCTACATTAAAAAAAATAGACTAACTTTACCTCAGGAAGGCTTTAAAAGAAAAGATGTATTTGAGGGTTACAGATATTATTTTATTTAATTCCTAAGTACTTGGTGAGATGGGCAGTATTGTGATGCCAGGGTAGGGACAGCTAGTTGCCCACCCACTATCTGCTGTCTATTCTTGTTAAGGTGACCCCAAGTTGATGTGGTGAAGGGAGAGGAGCAGCTACAACATTGTGTTTTCCTCACTGTCTTCCAAGCAACAGTTGCTCAGAAGGAAGAAGCCAGAAGCTACAAGATTAAACTTGAGAGATGCTTAAGAAGGGTTTAGGCAGCTCACACAGGATTTTTCTTGTTCTTTCCCCCTTGTTCCTGCTTCCTGCTTCCTGTCTGGAGTGCCATCGGATGGCTAAATTTCTGACACCAACTCGTAACCCTAAAAAGAAAGCTACAAGCTAAAGGTTGTGAAGGAAGGACAGAGAATGTTCAATAGCTTACCTCTACCTCTGTTCTTACTTGTTTAAATGAAGGAAAAAATAAACGATCGTATTTAAGCCTATGTTTAGTGATGGCTATTGTGAATAACATCTGACCCAACCCCTAGTAGGCATCAGTCCTGGACAATCAGCTCGGGAAGTCTGATCCCTACCCACGTGTGTCCCCACTGCCCTGGGCAATGGGAGCAAGCCAGTGGTCCTAGAGCACCTGGCTACCCTTGAGTATCTGTCTAGAGCCATAATCTTCTTTGTGTCTGCTTNGCCCCAACATCCAGCACACAACCTGATCAGGAGCACTCCNTAAGGCGTGCTGAGTGAGCACGATGAATAATTGTCCCTCAGCCATTCTTCAGGGAGCTATTTCTTGGGGAGTGAAGGCTTTTCACTTCTCACATGTCCCCAGGCTGCCATCAGTACAGAGCTTGTGAGAAATCTAAAGTGCTGTCAGATACTAAAAGAAAAAAAAGTTGGAGATGGCAGATTAAAATGGAAAGAGAGAACCTGTACATTGAGCTGCATCTTAAAGGGTGTGTTTTTGGTGCAGGTGTGGCTTTTGAAGGAGATGATAAGACAATTAAATGGAAGTGGCGAGTTCAAATCCCTTTTATGAAAATGTGACTTATTGACTGCAAAAATAACAAATGTAACTCTAAAACTAATTGAAACAATCTATAAAGATTAAATATTGAGAATCCTTTTCCAGAAGAGCACAGTAAACAGCTTTTCACCCTTCTGAANCACAGCAAGTATGTTCAATATGTGAGGTTATCCGAGTGGCCTCCTGCTGTACATTACAGATTTTGCAATCCTCNTTTTTTCTCCCTCAAGCTCCTATCTTGGACATTTTCCCAAATCTATACATGTCCATGAATCTAGTTCTATTCAAGGTGGCAGCATGATGGTTATTCCAATATTCTTCCCTTGAAAACTAAAGTATGTTTTGATGTAGCTGTGACTTCACTCTGTGGCGAGTCCAGGGGGCGGGTGAGGAGGGTATTAGAGGTTAACTCTCACCCCTAAAGGGGAATGAGCTGAATACTCAAGTGGTCAGAGCGGCTGGAAAACATCAAGCTGTGGAACGAAAAATATTCTAGGACCAGTGTTTTGTGGCTACAAAGCTTAGAGTTGAGAACAAACACCTAAGCATAGGATGGTAGCCTGGCTTCCAGAGCCTCCCTCCTGATGCCTCTCTGAGGGCTGAGGCAGCTGCTGCTACCAGGGGAGGGGCACAGTGGGGAGATCACCAGAGGAGCAGTTTTTTTATTGACCCTCACGTACAGCATGGCAGCCTATGGGATGCTGGACAGTCATCCCTTCCGGATTCAGGTTCTAGGTCCTAAGGAGGAAGTAGTCAAAACCAAGCCCTGTAGATGTGGTCTATACCCTGGGTAGCTTAGGCTGTGTCTGAGGAGATGAAGGGCATGAGCCATACTCCCGCCACAATCAAGCATACTCCCAAACATCATAAATCAAGTGGGCAGTCACTGTAGCCACAGATACCCTGATAAATGCTAAGAGCAGCTGCTCCAAGGTTGAATAGCCAACTGAGTTCAACCGAGACANTGGGGATGTGGAGTTAATCATCAAGCAGGAACTTGAAGGAGGGAAGAGGCCCCGGGGCCAGAGAGCCCAGCTGTCGCAGATGCATAGACCTGTGGCAAAGGTGCAGGCTAAAATGAGCGGTTGAAGGGGTAGAGGAAAGGGGTAAATCGACAGGAGGATTAGGTCGTAAAAGAAGGAGGGTCGAAGGAAGAACAGAAGAAACCTGGGAAACAGAGCTGGTGAGAGAGCAGGAGCGGAAGTGTGAGGGAGCTTNGGAAGCTGCTTGTGTATGTGTGTCCAGAGGTTTATACATGAGCACACACATGTGTGTAGAGGTCAGATATCAGTACCAGATGCCTTTCTTGATTATTTTTCTATCCTGTTTTTTTCAAGCAGAATTTCTCATTGGCCTGGGGCTCACTGATTGATTAGGGTTAGACTGACTAGCCAGTGAGCCTAGGAGCCGCCTGTCTCTACCTCCCAATGCGGGTATTACAAGTTCATGTCATCACGCCCAGGTTTAATGTGAGTGCTGAGGGTTGAACTCAGGCCTTCGTGCCTGTGTGTCAAGAATTTTACTGTCTGAGCTATCTCCTCAGACCCATGAAGCTGCTTTAAAGAACCTGACTCGGTTAGCTCAGCAATAGGGAGTGTCTTGCCTTAGGTGGAGACATCCCTGAGGCCAGCTAGACAGGCCACAAGTGCTCTAGCTGGGACTTGTCCCTTTGCCTGTCAGGAAGCAGCTCACCAGGAACCTCTCCAGCTTCTCCTGTCCATGCACGTTGGTGCGAGGCACAAGAACATCCAGTATTATTGATTTGCTGGCACTATGACTCAGGATTTTCTAGCTGACCTCTTGGCTCAAGGAGAATTTCTCCCCACCAAGATGGCAGAAATACTGGACTTGTCTTCTCATGCAAACTGCTGAAGACACCATGGAAGAAATGTTGAGTTATCTGACTAGTTGCAATGGGGATCCATGGGGTATCTCAATAAAGGAATATGATAAAATTATAGAGGCTTGGGTCTAGCTCAGTTGTAGAGTACTGT
>LZPO01116994.1:42348-54873 GCA_001675575.1 Neotoma lepida | reverse complement strand
AAAATAATAAATGCTCATTGTTTTTGAAAATGAGAAAATATTAACAGATATTCACAAGGAAGTAAAGATTACCTATTCAGATATGATGGTTATTACTATTTTGTGTTCAGATTTTTAAAATACAAACAGAAAAAAAATGATCATACTCACTCCATTGTAAGTTGTGTGCATTCTATTATGCAATACTTCTGTCCATCTTTTAAAATTATTGCATAATTCTTCCATCTTCCTTTGACAATATTTAAGCTTGCCAGTGTTTGGTTACAACTTAATTAAGCTTACTACATACTAAAGAATATTCTTATGGGGCTACATGAGATGGCTTAGCAGGTACTCAGAGGGCCCTTGCCAACAGACTTGACAGCTTGAGTCCAATCCTGGGACCCACATGGCAGAAGGAGAGAATGGACTCCTGCAGTTATACACTGACCTACATACACACACACACACACACACACACACACACACACACACACAATAAATAAATAAACAAATGTTAGGAATTTTAAAAGAATCATCTTGTCTGGATTTTTTTTTTACATTTATCCTGCTATTTCCCTGGGATAAATTCTTAGGTGTGAACATTTCTATATGATTCTTCACATTTTAAAAAGTGAATTCAGTTTCCTAAACGGCCCTCCAGAAACTNNGAATCAATTTTACACTCCCCGCAAGTATGTCCGTGTTCCTATTATTNCACGCCTCACAACACTAGTTATTAATGTTTTCAAATGCTTTCAGTTTTGTGAGTTAAAAAGTATTTTTGTTTGTATTTTAATGGGCACTTCATTTATTACTAGTAAGGTGAAATATTTTTATGTTTATTGCCGATTTATGTTTTCCCTTTTTATAATTTGATTGTTTGAACTGAATCTTGCCTTTCCACAGATTTCTAAGAGATCTTCATAGTTCAAAATTATTTACCCTTCCCTGTCTAGCCAGCTTGAAGGGCCTTATTCCACAGACCACTCAAGCGCTTGGAATAATGGNTGGCGCTTTTAGTTGAAAGAACAAAGTCAATTTACTTTGTAGATTTGGCAGAGGAGAGAATGTTTCCTCTGGGTCATAGCGTTTCAGATGTGGAAAGACCTGAAACACCTTATACCCAACTCCCTCATTTTAATGGGTGAATGTTAAGGTACGGACTTGTTTATAGTTGAGAATACTTTCCAAGCAGAACGCAGACGAGAACCAAGAGTGGACCAAAGTTGGTGTCTAAAGTTGAGACAAGAACCCAGGTATGATCTCCTTTAATGAAGACAGCTGCAGTAAGCATCTCCTAAAGACAGCAAGAGCAGAATAACCCCAGAATGATCTTCCAACAATCCGAATCTAAACCTCTGGGAGAAAATAAGCTTTCTGAACCCCAACCACTTTGAGAGGAAAACACAAAGTGCGTAGTAATCGTACAGGTCCACAGGAGGGAACACCAGCAGCNATCTACTCAGCATTGAACTTTAGAAGGGAAGTTCAGACATTTCGCAGCATGGCTCCTCTCACATTAACCGGCTTATAAAGGTCACGTGGGTGGGAAGTCAGTAAGCTTTGCTGGGACAGGAAACAACACGTGACTGAGAGCGCAGCCTGAGAAACCCTTTCATAGCCAAGGCCTTGTCAGAAGCAGTGATAGTCCAAGGAGGCTTGCGAATGTGTTTTCTGTATTGAAAAAACTCTCTAACTATGATCATTAAAATCCACAAATTTGCATAATTAAAATAGTGGTTTTTAAATATATAAATGTATTGAACTTAGTACGATTAAGAAAAAAAAAGCCAACNATCCATCTCCCACCCTCTCTCCTTATGGAAACCTCTCCCCAGCAAATGACCTTCTAGTAAGGACACTGAAGTGTAAAATGTAGTTTAGTTCCTAAAGTGATTTTATACTTAAATCTATTTGAATAGGAAATACAGTTAAATAGTTCAAAACGCACCAAAATATGGACCGTGAGGAATTTCCCTCTCACATTGACCTGGCAGCTCAACTCCTGGTCTCTGAGGAAATCAAGTTCTGCTTTCCCATATACTCTCCTAGCTTGTTCTATACATATTCAACTACGTAAGGACATAATACATACTTTTATCAAGTACTGTATACAAAGCATACTAAGACAAAGTTCTGTACTTGGACATTTTTACTTAACAATACATCTTGAAGATATTCTAGACCTATTCAGAAAGATCTGATTCTTCATTGTGACACCATTACCTTCTATCACACGAATGAGGAATATTTTACTTAACCATTTTCCCTATACTTGTTTGTGGTGTTCTCAATTTTGCTTTTACAGTGATGCTATAATTTAGATACTTTTGCATACCAAGGATACAAGAACACAGGGACTTGTAATTTTGACAGAAATTGCTTCTATCCCCACTTAGAGACTTCATGCCCTCCCAGTGATGTAGAGCATGCTTGTTCCCTCACACCTTTGCTGTTTGAATGTTGTGGGTCTTAAAAGCCCTTTACTAATATGATAGGTGAGTGGTGTCATCTCAGTAGGGTTTTAATTTGTATTTNTCACATTGAGAATCCTTTCATTGTATTTCTGTCTTATAAACTGCTCATCCCTTTAGTCCTCTTCATCTCAAATATCATTGGTCTTTNTCACGTGATTTGTAAGTGGTGTTGATACATACGGAAGGGGAATTGGCTACGTAAGCCGTGATCTTAGCCCACATTTTCCCCATTTGATNTCTTTTACCCTTACCATTGGTGCTTGCAAGATGCTTTTATTTTATTTTTAGTTTATACATTATTCTCAACAAGGAGTTTCCCATTCTAAGACAATAGAAGACAGATAAAGCCAGAGATAGAAATGGAGGATGTACCCTCTCTAAAAGGAAATCTCATCCAAAGTCTCTACAGCTTTGTAGATGTTCCATGTCTGCATGCAGTTAAAATGGGCTAAGTATGCCACAAGTCAGGCTCATGTGATTGAGAAACCAAAGGGAATAGAGTAGAAACAGAGAAGCATTGGGAAGAACAGACAGTAACTGCCGTTGCATGTTGGCGAAGAAAGCGTACACACTGGAATCAGTCGCCATCTCTCCCAGGAAGCTCCCTTCCACAACCACCACCACCCCTTTGAAGCAAACATTTCTTCCCCAGATAATCCTGACAGTTTACTTGCATGGCTTGCTCGACCTACCACCGTAGAACTATTACTTTGTGGTTCAAAGCATGGAGATTGTAAAATCATGTCACAATCAAGTTCAAGACCAACCACTTGTTAATTGTGTGATTCTGCAAGAGCTGCTTAGCTTATTTGCACATGCCTGTTTTCCTGCCTATAAAATGGAGTTATTAAGATAATTAATTGAGAGGTAATTAGGCTGACCCAACTCCAGCACCCTGAGATCTTATGTAAGCCTGTGTAACTTAAGTTTAACTAACTTTGCCAGGGACTTTTCGCTGGAATGATCTGAATCTGGCTATCGCTCTACCCCTTAAGAACCTATCTGTTTTTATTGTATGTGTATGAATGTTTGGCCCNCATGTGTATTATGTGCACCATGTGCATGCAGTGCCCTCAGCATCCAAAAGAGGGCACCAGATCCCCCAGAACTAGAGTTATAGACCACTGTTAAGACACTATATAGAACTGAGAACCAAACCCGAGTTCTCTGCAAGAGCATCAAGTGCTTTTACCCACTGAGCCATTCCTCCAGCCCCTACTACTCTACTTTAACCAAATATTTTCTTTACTCTACTTCCACATTCACCCTCTTCAAAAGCTTTCTCCTTGTGTGCCATTGGTGGAGCCCCAAACTGATCCTGGAATTGCTCAATTCTTAAGTCTGTCTAACCAAGCACATTCTGTGAAATGTGAGGTAATATGCCTAACTTTATCTTCTAACTGCCCATAATGGTAATTTCCTCAGAAGATATTTTTGAGGAATCCAAATATATTAATATACTAATATAATATATTATATGTAATTGTATATATATAGTATATAATTGAATATACTAATTCAATTGCAATGACAATAGATTTAATTTGTTCTGGATTTCTTCATAAATTCTATTTGCTGGGTATTGTAGAAAGAACATTATTTTGGGGGTCCAGTATACCTACTTTATACCCATTTAATACCATGGATATTCATTTAGGGAGATAAGTTCTTTTGAGAAAGTTGTTAAGATGTTAAGATGTTTAATTCTTTTCAAATTTTTTTATTTTATGGATATAGGGATTTTGCCTGCACACACACTATATATATACCATATATGTGCCTGATGCCTCAGAGGCCAGAAGAGGGTGTTGGATCCCTTATAGCTGGAGTTACAGACAGCCGTGAGCCACTGTGTGGGTACTGAGAATTGGAGCCAGGTCTTCTGAGAGAACATCCAGCGCTCTTAACCACTGCACCAATTTTCCAGCCCAAGATGTTTAATTCTTTAAAATGATATGTGTTTTTTTCTTCCAGAGCATTTGACTACACAGGAAAAAAGGAACAGTGGGTCAATGACATGACAACACAGAAGAGATTGGAGTCCTTATACCAGAGCCTCCATTGCCTGTCTGCCCTGTGTTGTGTGGTAGCTACACATGTCTGGTCCTTGGTTGTAACCATCTGGCTGTTGGAACTCAGTGGGTGGGTCTACTGCATTCCAGAGCCCAAGCCACTTGCCTCTAACTCCATAGACTTCTTCCCTGTTTGTGAGACGTTCAGGCTTCTGTCACTCCCTCAATCCTCTTACTACTTCCTGGAATGTGCAAGAACTATCAATGTGTCAGAGCGGGTGCCCTCTTTAGATACTCCCCCAATTCCTGTTCCTGTCTTTTGTAATACTTTCTTGAATTGGAAACTATATTTTTGTGGGAATATTCACTTAATGTCTTCTACTATGTCTTTGTGGGGAGAGCTCTGTCCAGTTTTGATTATCATTGTATCTTCTGTGACTAAACCAATACCCCTAAGCAAATCAATGAAAAGCCTATAATTCCAGGGTCCTACAACATAAGAACATAGTTAATCTTGACTTAAACTTTCCCGTTTATACCAAGAGCCTTTGTTAGTTTTCTGCTCAGTACCATTCAGTATACCCTTTGCTATAAGAACATTGATATTTTTGTTGTTCAGGTGGGAAAATACTCAGCCCAGGGATAGACTCACACGTCAGTGTAAACCAATCATGGCAGTTCCATCCAGTTAGCCAGGTATTATCAAGGCTGCATTATTCTGGCTAATGAGTTAGGAAGAGATGTCTTCTGGGAGGCTTTGGAAAACTTTGTGGGGGACAGAAGTAAAAGGACAATATTCTCTTGCACTGTCTACCTTGGCCCTTCCCCCTTTCAATGTGACTTGAATGTTAATATTGAGAGCCATATGATCATCTAGCCATCATCTCAAAAAGACTAAAGAAATGCCAAGATGACCTCAGTGACCCAATATCCCAGTCCTGGACTAGCAGCATACTTCTTGTGTGAAATCAACATTGTCTTTACTACTTAAGCTACTGTTACTTCAGTTTCCAGTTGCTAGGAGCCATTCTCCTTTAACTGACAGCCTTTGGCATTAATCCAATTCTGTATGCATTCACTGACTAAATAAAGCTGGCTCAGCATTTCAGTGGTTCTGTTTTTCACCCTGTCACTCTNGGACATAGACTTCAACCTGTGATAAATGTCAGATCCAGCTTTGTGTGNCATTTCTGAAGCACCCAGAACAGAGGAGCCAAGTGGTCACAGTTAGGATCAGAGAGAACTGCAGGTCAAGGCTGGAGGGTCAGGGAGACAGGATCCAAAACACTGAGCAGCAAAGGCCGGAGCTGGAAAAGCAAAGGGAAACCAAAGGACCATGAAAATCAAAGGGTGTGGGCGTGTGCGAAATTGGTAGAGTGTTCGCCTAACTTGCACAAAGCTCTGGGCTCAGTCCTCAGCACCACATAAACTGGGTGTGGTGGCACACACTGTAATCCCAGCACTCAGGAGGTGGAAGCAGGATCCAAAGTTCAAGATCATCCTCAGGTGCACAGCAAGTTTGAGGCCAACTTGGGATTCAAAGTGGTTAATCAATTAATTAAATACGTTTTTTTTTAACTGTCAAGGGGAAGATGAGACCAGTGTGGAGGGAAAAGTTCAGCAAATAGTCAACAATGAGGGCATCCAAAGGAATTGGGAAAGGAAATTTTAAGCTTCTTAATTAGCTGGAAAATAAGCTAATAAAGACATACAGGGTTTTTTGTAGAAATTTTTAATTATAGTAATAGATATAAACAAAGACCTGAATATGGAGTGATATATCAGTTATGTGAAGTAATTTAGTATTTTAAGAATATCTGTTCCTAACAAGATATGAGGCATATACCTGAAATCCCAGCCCATGGGAGCCAGAGGCAGAAAGACTGAGGTTAGCTTGAGCTACACAATGAGTTTGAGGCCAGCCTAACTATGCAGCATGACCATGTCTTAAAAGAAGAGTATCAGTTTTTTTCCTAAACTAAATTACCAAGCCTAAGCAACTCCTGTAAAAGATCCTCCTGCACACTGTAGGAATTTGACAAANCAATTTTGAAAATTATATAGAAGAATTAACATTCAGAAGCAGCTCACTTTGAAAGGACAAGCAAGTAAAAGATAGATTGACTTAATANATATCAACGTGACTCACAAAGCTATAGTTTTTAAGGCAAAAAAACAAAAGATAAAGAGAATGGAGAATCAGGACGTGAGGCCAGCTATCCATGGGAGCTTGGCGTGCNGCAGAGAGTGAGACAAGTCTCTTGGGAGACCATAGATGAATCTGTTACCAGTGTGGGGTGATTCAGCCGTCACTAGACCACCCAAAAGAAACACCAAAAGATGGAAGACATGGATGGCAAGGGTCAAATTCTGTGGTAATAAGGGGAAATGTNAGACTGTTCCTGTGGTTTGGAAGTGGAGACATTTTGTAAAGAAAATGCAAGAAGGAAGAACCATAAGGAAACGAAAATCTGATAGAATTGTCCACAAACTAACATTAAAGTTACTCCAAGCCAGATGTGATGGTGCATGCCTTTAATCCTAGCACTCCAAAAGCAGACGTAGGCAGATCATTGGTGAGGCCACCCTGGTCTACAGAGCCAATTCTGGGACAACCAGGCCTACATAGTGAGANCCTGTCTCAAAAACAAATATATACATACATACATACTTACATACATACATACTTACATACATACATAAATACATACATAAATACATACATAAATACATACATACTTGCACATGAATATACACGTAGGGGTTGGGGACATTTTTTTCAGCAAAAAGACCATAAACAAAGCTGGTGGGTGAATGGTTGGTTGGAAGATGTTGTGCAGTATTCCTAGCAGCCAGATAACTCTAATTGAAGAGTCAGCAGGAGAAAAATCACAATAAAACACAGCAAAGATGAAATGTCAGTGGTGTAAAGTGGTGGAGCCATCTGTCCAGGGGCCAGTCAGCTCAGAAAATACAACCAAGGGGACACTTGGGATGCGGATCATAAGGATATATGGGAAGGGCAGTCATCATCTGTGAGTGTGAGTGTGTGTGTGTGTGTGTGTGTGTGTGTGTGAGTGAGTGAGTGTGTGTGAGTGAGTGAGTGTGTGTGAGTGTGTGNGTGTGTGTGTGAGTGAGTGTGTGTGAGTGTGTGTGTGTGAGTGTGTGCCCCTGTAAGCAAGCACTTGGAAGCAATGTGGCATTTGCTAATAAAGCAATGGCTTGGTTTAGCATAAAAAAGATGAATCACTACAAACTACACTAAAAAACTACAAAGACTAAAGAGATTTACACATAATAACAGGGATGGTTTGCCAAAGCTTAATTTATATTATATACATATATGTATATATATACATAATTTATGTTATTAACTTTATTCATTTATTTATTGTGGGAAGGGGGCACACGCCACAGTGTCCATGGCACTAGCAGAAGACAGCTTGCAGGAGTCAGTTCTCTCCTTCTACCATGTAGGTCCTGGGGATGAAACTCACATTGCCAGGCTTGGTAGCAAGTGCTTTACCACTGAGCCATCTCACTGGCTCCAAAGCTTAATAATTCATCAGTGGCAGAGGCATAAAAACCTGAGGAATAAGCTCTACTCCAGACTGCTACGGGCTAATAAAAACAAATCATAAGTACATAGGTCCAGTGGACAAAGAACTCTCGTGCTTCTCAAATTTTAACATACATGAGGATCAACTCAAGATACCGTTAAAACAAACAAACAAACAAAAACAAACCTAGTGAGTCCCCTACCCAGAGATTCTGAACCTACATTTTAAGCATACACCAGAGATGCTTTCTCCCATAAATGAACCATGAATCGTACTTGGAGACACCTTAAACTAAGTGTCATCAGGAGAATGATAACATATGAGTGGCAGGGTGGTGGCCGCAGGGCATTTGCATAGCATCAGCAGCAAAAGCAAGATGCATGAGCAGCTGGCCCTGTCACCACTGACTCCTCTCTTCCATCGCTTTTCATGAGCCAATCTCAGTGGGCTCAGCCCAAAGGGTTTGGATGATAGAAACTGACAATTGCCATCTGGGAAATAGATTCATGGACAAGAAGCCACCGAAGGCATCTTCTTCCCAAGGCTGCTACTGGATGTGGTGCCTCCAGGGGTCCTAAGCACAACCGTGCTTAGCCTGACTCATAAGCATCTTTCTGTTGGGCTGCAGTTCAGGGCATGGTGGGCTGTGAAAAGACACATGTGAGATACAGCCAGATGCCAGTGCTTAAGCCTGGATTGGTAAAAGAAGAATGGCTGGACCATCTCTCAGCAGCTCTCTTCTTCAGGTACAGATGGCCTAAGCAATAGAATTCTGTTATCCCTACAGCATCTGCTTTGTCCTTGTCTCTTTGGTCTCTGTTTCTGCTCCATGCTTCAACAGCTGGGCTATTTTGTGGCATATTGTGCACCATGTGGTGGGGCATCTTAATAGTGACTGCTGTGACAGTGTACAGATGGGATGTGGTCTTAGGTTCGCCTTTAGGGATGTCTGATGGCATGCTCGGATGTCTGATGGCACGCTCGGGGCTGCATCCCCAGCCACATAAATCTGCCTCCTTGTGAAATGAATACAACCACCCCAGTCAGAAGACGACTGTGGGCTGCCTCTACCATTATTTATCCAGGCACTGCTCCCCAAACAGTCCAGAGTACCGATGGGAGCTTGGACTCACTGTCCTCTTCCTAATATGCAGAATGGCCTGGTTTCCTAAGGACAAGGAAGGTTTTCTCTCAGATTTATACAAACAGACCAGGCATATTTGTGGGTAACCAGGTAACAAACCCAGTTTGAAACTCCTTTGGACAGCGTAATTCATAGCTCCAGACAGAAATGCTAATATGAACACAGGCACTCTGAGGAATTAGCAACAGTAGAAAAGATTAAAAAATGATCCCACATAAAGCTCTCTCTAGAAATCATCTGATTCTCCAACCAGTCTCTTTTGTGTGTGTGTGTGTGTGTGTGTGTGTGTGTGTGTGTGTGTGTGTGTGTGTGTGAAAGGGAAAAATGGGAACAAAGAAGGAGAAGGGCAAAGAGTCCAGAGATGCAAATATTTCAGGCTTATTAATAGCACTAAAGTTTTCTTCTCTCCGTAGGAACTAGCTGTTTGATGCTGATTGTGTGTGATATGTGAACAGCAGCCTGCAAATCTGAAGGTCCCCTGTGCATCTACAGGACTGCATCTCCCTGTGCCCGCTCTAATGAGACCCAAGGCAACTGCAGCTTCCATTGTGCCCAGCATCCCAGGCAAGCTCAGAGAGTCATTCTTCTCTGGCACTAATTTGTTTGCTTAAGCATGAACGTTAGTGTCAGAAGCACTTAGTGCAAAGTGCCCCTTTTGGGGGGGAAACAGTCATTGCCAGTCTGTGTGTCTGGGAATTCATTATTCCTATTTCTTGGCGGGGGGTGCGGGGGTGGGCAGGGTTAGGTAAATCTTACATTTCCTAACACAACTAAAAAATAAAATACAGAAACAAAGAAGCAAAAACCCCACTGCTTACAAAATCATCTTCTAAGGAGTGAGGCCAACTGAAAATTTCACTGATCTGCACAAGGAATGCTTTCTGAAGAACCATAAAATGGCTCTTATATGGAACATCAGCCTGGCCTCTTTTCTTATATGGGACACACCCTTCTGGTCCCCTTAGCTCTGCCTCAGAANTGAGGAAAATGGAAGTTATTTTATACCCAGTCTTGTCCAAAGCAAATGTGCCTNATTAGTGGAAGTTCTGCTTGTAGGATGGGAATTTGATTTTTATCGGAGTCTTTCTTTCAGAGATGAGTGCACATTGTGGCAGACTATGGGCTTTCTCTTGTCTTTCTTGCAATAGCGATGAATGGAAACAGAACTGAAAAGTCTCCCACCCCTATTACCAGTATGGCCAAAGGCATTCATTTTGAAGACAGCTAAGCAGTGATGAGCCAGGAATGGCTAACTGGGCCACACGGCTCTGTGCTTACAGCCTTCCTGATGGCTCGTGCATGCTGGCCCTCAGCACGAGACAGAGCTGGAGCTATGANGCCACTAAGACACCATCTATCTTGTTTTATTGTTANGATTTCTGGATATACTCTATGGACCTGATACAAACCAAAGCCCTTCGCTGTTCCCCCTCCCCTGTGAGTGTCTCTTACTGGCTTCTTGGGTATAGATCCACACAATGGGAGAGGCATTAGGCCTAAGAATTTAAAACAAAGGCTGAGGCTACAGCCTAGAGACAGAATGCTTGCCTAGTGTGTGCTGGGCCCTAAGTTCAATTCCCAGAACCATTAAATAAAGTAAGTAAAACTAAAGTAAGAGAGAAAGCAGGTCCACGCCAAACTGCTGCCGGTTACTGTCAAACACTGACAATTGAAACAAAGTTCTCATCGGAATGCTCCACCCCGTGGGTTCTGTTACTGTCAAACACTGACAATTGAAACAAAGTTCCCATCGGAATGCTCCACCCCGTGGGTTCTGTGCCGTGGCTGTTGCCCTCAACGCAGTTGGTAGACTCAGCCACAGAGGTGTCTTTTGAGAGGTGTCTGTGACAGTTCGGGACCATACAAGTTCAGCACACTGTGTCTCCAGCCTCAGGGACATCACACATGCCTGCATTTTAACAGGTTCAGAGTCAGCAGTGACAGTACGGAGATATCCAGATGAGAAGACAGAACATGAGTTATTACCTCCCTGTTGTACCACAGACCATAAATTTCAGGGTACTATACTTTTGTTCACTATATCCAAATTTTACTTCATATTTGAAATATTTCACTGACTTTGACTAGCATGAAAATTAAATTTTACTTTTTTACAAAAATTGCTCATTGTTGAAAAACTAAAAGCCATTGCCNTACTGTCCTTTGTGCCCCACCCCTACACTTGGCTGTGTTGCCTACTGTGGCTGCCAAAAAGAGTGTGTGTGCTCTCTCTGAGCTTCAGTAGCCAGACCTCTGGCATATGACCCAAGATTCTCTCTTCCTCTTCCATCTCAGCATCTGGAATAAGGACTCAAAAAGGCCAAAGTATTTTGGAAGCTGTTGTGTCTTAAGATAAGCTTTTTGCTGTATAACCCAGGCTGGTGTTGTTATGTAGTTCACAATCGTCCTATGTCACAGGACTCACAGCCTCCTGAGTGCTGGGTTGGNAGGTATGCGTCACCATGCTTGGCTTGCAAGTNGTTCTTGCAGGCATGAAGTGCCTGTGTCTAGGAGAGTGTCTAGGAGCAAAGATGTTTAAGTAGACCCTCCCAGCATCATGATTTAGCTGGAAGTCTGGCCTCCTTAGCCTCTGTGTATTTGTCAAGCTTGATTTTTTTTGAGGTTTGAGCTATTCTATCAAATTTCTTTTCTGTGTAAAGTTACCAAAGTTAAAACTGTTTGTTTTTTTTTAAGATTTTTATTTTATTTTTTATTTATGTGTCTGTGTGAGTGTATGCCATGCACATGCCAGTGTCTGTGGAAGCCAGAAGAGGGCTGGAGTTACAGGCAGTTGTGGCCTGTAACAGGATGGAACAGGTCAGAACTCAGTTCCTCTGAAAGAGCAGCAAGTGTTCTTTCCTGCTGAGCCATCTCTCCAGTCCCAGAACTAGTATTCTACATTCAGGTTTACACACAGCATTACTAGAAATGCCAAAGCACATCTTACCACTTGTCAAATCCTGCTTATAATCAACATGTCCCGGACCACCCTGACAAGATCATAGGGATCTGACCAGACAAAAATCCAGAGGATCTCTCTGATGAGAGTTGTTTTAGAGTTTGTTGAATTTAAAATAAATTAGTAAAGGCAAGGCTCATTAAAGAAAAAAGTCTAGTGAGAATTGAAGTCAAGAGAAAATAATCAGAAACAGTGAGAAACAGAAAGTAACGTCTCACCAACTGTGAAAGCCAAGTTAAAAATGTCTCACCCCNGCCTGATTTATTGAGTGACACACACCTTTAATACCAGTTCTTGGGAAGCAAAAGCCAGGGGGATCTCTATGAGTTTGAGGCCAAGGTTGGTCTACATAGTGAGTTCCAGGCCAGCCAGAGTTCCATGATGAGAGCCT
>LZPO01116994.1:0-10423 GCA_001675575.1 Neotoma lepida | reverse complement strand
GGGGCACAAATATAATAATAACATACAAGGACTGGGGCCCAGAACCAAGCTGCATGACAAACAGCCAGAGAAAACTCTGACACACTCTCACTTTAGTTTCTCCTGGCGAAATGAAAGTATTCCCTTTCAGCCTTGGCTTTGGGTAAAGCCATCGTGTCCTCCATTCTCAACCCCATTCCATGAAATCCAACATGGCCACCTCATAGTGGCATTCTCTGAGGAATATGTACATTTCCTCTGCCAATTTCTCATAAATTCTCCCCTAAAACGATGAAAGCTTTCATCAAATATTGATATTTATGACCCTTTCATCAGAAAAGAAGTAACAGCTCTTGAATAGGGTCATCGATTCCAGAACATAAGTCTGAATCAATATAATTCAGCGGGCTGGTATTGACTGATGCACAGGGCACTGAGAACGCTAAGATGTGTTTAAAATAACTTAAACTTCAAAGAAACGGATACATAAAGAATTATAGTATAGAACATTGCACAAAGTAAGACTTCATATTTTATATAAAAAAAAAGTAAAGTCATTGCAAAAGAGAATCCATTATCTGATTTTGAGTGAAAGTAAATGGGGTATGAACTTGACTTCACACAATGAAGAAGAATCCATAGGACAGCTAACTGCAGGGAGAGCATTTCAAGTAAAGGGGAACAGGATATGTGCAGGCAAAATAGTCCAAGCAAGTGAGCTGTGTCAGGAAGGAGAAATAAGCTGGCTCTGCTGAACCATAGCATTTCCAAGGGAGAAGATGGAGACTAAGGCAGGGACCCGGTGACACCCAGCAGTCAGCAGAAGGTCATTACCAGGGGTGTGTTCTGAGGAATCTAAGGGCATGTGGCAGGCTCAAAATAGTTTCTTTTCTGTTTTTCTGTCTTGCTCAATAATTACACGAGGGTGTTTATCCCTGTGAAGCTCCATCTCACTTCCACCCCNAGAGGAATTCTTTTTAAGCTGAGGGCCGGGGAGTATAGACAGTAGTAGTAGCCGCAGAGAGCTTNGTGTGTGTACCTCAAGTGGACCCAGGGAAACAAAACGCTGCTNAAGGCTAGAGAGTGACAGCAAAGTGTTTCAGGTGGTGAAGGGAGGGGTTTCAGAGTCTCAGTTAGGATTGTCCCCTGACTGCAGTGTGAACAGTTGTTAGTGGTTCAGGAGAGGTTTCCTGGGGGTGTGGGAACAAATCACCACAANCCGGTCAGCTTAAAACAGCAGAAATGTATTTTCTCAGAGCTCTGAAGGACAGAAATCTGAAATCAACTCCTTCTAGGACTTAAGGAGAAAATCTTCCCTTGTCACTTCTAGCCCCTGGTGGCTTCTTTGGCTTGCGAGCACATCCCTTCGGTCTCCGCTTCCACTTCTGCATTGCCTTCTCTGCGTTTCTCTTTCCTCTTCTGTTATAATAATGTTTGCTACTACAGTGAAGGCTCTCCTGGCCAANCCAGAGCAATCTCATCTTCAGATCCTTAATTATGTACATCTGCAGCCTTTTTCCAAATAAGGTGACATTCACAGGGTCTAGAATTTGAGTACAGACATATCTTTGAGGGAGTGGCACTGTTCCCCCTGCTACTGAGATTCATCTCTGCAGCTGTGTTAAGATCTCATGCAATATTTCACCCCATCATTTGCAAACTACTAGATGTGATCAGGCCTGGTCAGGAGTTATCAGTGAGCACACCAATGACCTTGTGGGTATCGTAATTAGAAATACGATGGTNAAAGCTCAGTGGTGAGGGATCAGGATGTAGCTCTGTTGGCAGTGCTTGACTGGCACGTAGGAAGCCTTGAGCTTGGTCACTAGCACTGCATAAGCTGAGCGTGGTGGTGGAGGCAGGAGGGAGGCAGGAGGATGAGATGTTCAAGTTCATCCTTGGCTCCACAGCAAGCTTAAGGCCAGGCTGGGATATACAAGCCCCTGTCAAATAAACAAACAAAACAAGTTAAAACAACTCAGTGGTGATCTGAAGGCAGAAGTAAGAAGGAGAAGGCCATCCTGCAGTCCTCACAAAGCCACTGACTAAGGTGGGCATGTAGGGAGAAAGTGATATCTCAAGGTCCCCAAATGACNCANGGAACCATGAAAACATTCTGCCCGGCCCTTCCATGCAATTCAGAATTTCCATGTTTGCAATTTTTTTTCAAATGGCCATGTAATGTTAGTCTAAGTGGTTGACTTGGTTGTGTCTGATTTCCTTGTCTCTCCACCAGCCGAGACACTGAATGAGAGAAGAGGGCCCTGTTTGTTTTCCCCCCAAAATGCTCAATCCGGTTGTTAATAGTGTTTGCTGGCAGTGCTGGTTTTTAAGCTACTTATGGAGAGATGATTGACAGCTGGAAGAGCTGTCCATGCTTAAATCTTTACAACTTGCTGGATTTAGCAGTAAGTACACAGCGAGCTAAAATGTATCTTTGAGTGGATGAGCTCTCCNGTGACAGGCAGGTGAGGGAACTAGTTAAGAATTCGAATGGCCAAGTTACTATAGGGCTTTCCATCTAGGGCGGCTTTAATCGCATGTTCTTCTCTGTGCAGTTGCTTATTTTTTGCCCCTAGAGTGGCTTAGATGGAGTCTATCATCCTCTGCATAAAAATATCTCTCAAATACTTTCAACAGAACTCTTGTGTCCCCTGCGGCATCCTCTCCCGCTAAATCTCTTCATTTCCTTTAACCTTCAGGCCCTGTTTCNGTCCTGGTTTAGAACTGCTCCTCACTTCTACTTGGTTCCCTTCCATCCACTCGACAAATACTTGTGCGCATCCATTGCTGAGTGCTCTGTACAAGAGCTGTGTGTTCAAAATGGAAGAGCACAGACTGCATCGCCTTTCAGCTCGAAAGCGTTTTTTTCTGAAGCTGTTGATGTTAACGGTCCTCAGAGCTAAGACCAGCGTCCCTTCTTTTGTCTGGGGATATTGCTTCCAATGTCACTGATTATTAAAAAAGAGGCTCATATTGTCTTCCAGTTAATATTCCGAAGAACCACACAGGATGCACTCAGTCTTCCTTGTTTATATAAACATGAGTCATAGATTTAGTGTGATTTTTCTTTTTTTAGAAAAAAATTAGATGTATTTATTTTGTATATATGTTTTTTCTACACACGTGTCTGTGTACCACATTTATGCCTAGTGCTTGCAGAGATTAGAAGGTACCAGATCCCCTGGAACTAGAGTTACAAATGGTTGTGAGCCACCATGTGGGTACCAGGAACCAAACCTGGGTTCTCCGCAAGAACCAGTGCCTTAACCAGTGAGTCATCTCTCCAGGCCCATACTCTGATTTTAATTTTTGATGCAAAAGCATACATGCAATTGGAAGTATGCACAACATACTATAGACTTCCATCTCTTNCAAAGAGAATGCATGATATGCTGACAGTAATGTAATGATTGGAAGTGAACCCATGTTACCCCAGGAGCTGGGTATTTTGGGGGGCATTTCTAAGAAGCAGGTGCTCTATGGAGCCAGGAGTTGTGATGGGCTCCTTTGGGGCTCAGGTTAAATTGTGTGTTCACATCAAGATTATTTGAGTGGTGGACCCAGAATCTCCTTTTTTCTTTTTCTATAATTTTATGTATGTTTCTCTTTTTAATAACGAAATAAAGCTACAATAAAATGAAGGGATGTCAGCCAAACTAATAGGCATTCTTTCATTACAAATGTCTTNTTAATTTATTTATTCACTAAGGCAATCTCCCAGGCTTTACAAACGACATTCTTCTTTAAGGGAACACAGATGTTTGACTTAAAATTCCGTATTTGTGACATTTCAATATTGCTATTCTCGTTTTTTCCTAATGAAATTATGAGAAAACAAAATCTGCTTGTCCCACAGCGTTTTGGCTGTGATTCAAAAACCTTTCCATTAAAATGAAATAACATACTCTGCAAATCTCACTGCAGAGGAGCCGAACACGCTCAGCAAACAGTTGTCTGGGATTCAAATGAAGAAACAAGCCTCAGNGAAACAGTATGAGGAAATAGAAGGNTGGAAATGTTTTTTNAGTTCTAAGGAATCTGTTTTTGCTATGGTGGAGTCTGGGTCTGGTTGATGCTTTTAAATGGAAATTTAAAACTTCATACCTCACTTCAGTTTCAATATAGTTTTACTTTTTGAGACAAGGATTTGCTGTTTAACCCTGGATGGCCTCAATGCACTAACTCTCCTGTCTGAGCCTACTGAGTGTTTGGATGACAGGTGTGCACCACCACACTTGGCTCTCATTCTAAAATGACACATTCATTTGGCCCCCATAGAGCACAGTTCAAGATTGTTTGCACTTGTACAGCATNAAGTTGGTCAACTACAACCAATACTTAGAGCAAGAGCCAACAGGCAATAGTTAGAAAACAGGCCAGGACATAAGAAAGGTTTAGGNGGACATGTTATAAATATACTGAGTGCGCACAGGTAAAAAACTGGTTCAAATTGTGGTGGTTTTAATTTACCAAACCTTAAATTTTAAATGGAAACATCTGATTAGTCAGTCAGATCTCTTGCTCAATAAATATTTTTAGTTTAGTTTTGTTTTGTGAGTTTTCATTAGTTTGTTTGGAGGACAGCTTCCTGTGTAGTCTAGCCTGGCCTCATATTTGTGATCCTTCTGCCTCAGCCTCNCTGTTCTGGAAATACAGGTATTTACACATCTGTAGTACCACAACTACACGTCTGGGTTTATACAATTTGTGATTTTGTTTTCTTTAGACGGGGTCACATTCTGCAATCTAGACTGGCCTTGAATTAAAGTAACCGTACTTCTATGCCACTTTCCCAAGTGNTGGGTTTATAGATGTGTCTACCGTGCTCAGTAGAGTTTTCTGTTCTGCAGTCTTAGGTCCAACTCTAGGGACATATTAAATGCTGAACATTTGTAAAATGATGACACTAAGTGAAATGAGGAACAAATAAATGCTGTGACTCTTCCTTGTTCTTTAGTAGCGATATGTGTCACTAAATGTTTGTGTATTCTGACACCCATGTTCGACATGCAAACATGGCCCACCTACCCTGATTATCACTGGAAACAGAATGCCGCNTGGATTTGATCATTGTTTGTCCTTGCTTAATGGCATCTTGTCATAATTAACACTTAGCAGAAATATTTCATGAAGATATTTTATCTTCAGATTTTATCATGACTAGAATATAATTTTATCTGCAATACTTTCCAAACTCTACCATGGCCCTGATTAGTGAGGTAATTCATTTTGATGACTGACATCTTTGCAAGTCATTTGAACATCTGATGATCTTTGATGATACAGTCACGTCTCACACATACGCTTAGCCAAAGCCAAATGGGTTGCTGCAAAGGTGTGCTTGCACATGCACGTGTGTGTGCATGAATGTGTGTGTGTGTGTGTGTGTGTGTGTGTGTGTGTGTGTGTGAGAGAGAGAGAGAGAGAGAGAGAGAGAGAGAGAGAGAAGTGTGGGTGGATTTCTGGAGTGTTGCTTATTTTATTGGGACAGTATTAGCCTTTGCATCTCAGTCAGTTCTACAGGACTTTCCCTCTTCCACTGTTTGAATGAGGGACTGGACACTTGACCGCAGAGAAGAAAACCTAGTGTGTCCTGCATTAAAGCCCTTCTTGAAGTTTTCTCAGTTGCTGCCAGTATGCTCAGTGACTGCCAGGGTATGATTAACCTTAGGAGATCAGCTCCCAGTGTTGCACAATGCATTTAAAAACACGGGAGCTAATAATACATGATGTCACAGAGGCAAAAACTCTGCAGGTAAAAACTAGCATAAGGCAGATAAGCATTCTCTGGCTGGGCTACACAACGCTAAAACATCTTAAAATAATTAAACCTCACTCTGGAAACACTCTGTACCCGATGGGAACTGCCCAAACTTGTTTGTGAACAGTTCCATTTTATGTCTGTAGAATTTAGTACACTAATTCATGTTCTTACAGTTCAATCCACGGCTCATTAAACTGGTCCAGTGCTCAGGCCATTCATTGATCAAAGAGAGTTAAGAGTGTCACTGTTAAAATCAAACCTGTTGTTTATTTCAGTTAAAGGTGAGAAAAAGCTATTTCTGCTAATGGTTATGGGATCATCCTATTTGATTAAAAGCACATCCTACACTCCTANGTATATGCAAAAAATGACCAGAGCTTCTCCTGAACTAACTGGCCAGATNGATTGTTTGGATGTCAATGAGGCCCACGTGGTGAATTAGGTGGCCGGACTACGGGGTTGGGGTGGGTGTAATTTCATCTCTAGTAGAGGAGGCATAAGAATAGAAATTGACAAGGTCACAATTCTAACCTTGGCTGAGCCTTCAAACAAGGGTGGTGAAGCTGTTCTATACGGCAATGTGTATGTATGGATAACNGATACTGTGCATGTGTCAAAACCCATAGGATGTTACAGCATGAGTAGTAACCATCTTATGTGCAAATCTAAAAAATCATGTAGGAGGTTGAGGGCTCCTAGGACGGAAGGGACAACATTATCTAATGATATTAAGATGCAGGAAACAACATTGCTGAAAGGGATGTGAGGTAGAATCAGAAAAGCTAAAGACAAAAGAAGTAGACATATAATGTGTCTTAATGGACATAGCTGGTTTCCCTTGTTTCAGTTAACATTTCTTTTTTTGGAGGGTGGGGTTCGAGAACAAGGTTTCTCTGTCTAACAGTCTTGGCTGTCCTGGAACTCACTCTGTAGCCTAGGCTGGCCTCAAACTCACTGAGATCCACCTGCCTCTGCCTTCCAAGTGCTGGGATTAAAGGCGTGTGCCACCACCACCCGGCTCAGTTAACATTTCTNACATTGCTCCACATTCATCCTGGAGCTGAACAAATAAAGGTGTAACTGGTGAGTGGTTGAGAATCAGATTTCTCCCACAATGCACGGATGAGCAGTGAGAATAGGCTACGCTGGCACGTGAAACCGATTAGGAATGGAGATATCAGCATGAACTCACATTTAGCTAAACATTAACGCATGTGATTCCATGTAGATATACAACAGACACACTTATGTATATGCAGAAGCTAATGTACACATGTGTGTTTTCTCATCCTGTCAATGAGAGGACCCAGAGAGCAATGACACCCCAGCAAGAAGAGGATCTTGGTTCTTATGTCATTCTCTAGTTAAAACAGGGATTCCTGGGGAAATTGATAATTCTTGGGTCAGCATGTGTATAAGACAATCCTGGAGGGTCCTGTAGTAACAGAAATTGAGGAAGTGTTTTACACACACACACACACACACACACACGCACACGCACACGTGCGTGAGATCTGATAGGAGATGTCAAAAGAACACAAGTGTCAATGGAAAGAGCTCTTGATGGCCAAAACTGGGACAATCAAATCCAATGTAGTTTCAGACTGTAACCNAAAGTCTCCAATAAATATTAGGAGTCTATGTTAGTGTAATTAATGGCTGACTAAATGAATGGGAGAGAGTAATACCCTACACAATGGAGAAACATGATAGACTACCCCATGCCAGGACTATCTATGGATACTTTTTTCAGGTGAGCACAGACATAGGCAAAAGGAATTTTTTTTAATTGGAGAAGTACATTTAATGTATTAGTTAAATAAACACTGCAGATGATAGCAAAAGGCAGAGAACTACACCCTGCTGTAGCTTATTTAACCCTTCTTAGGACTGATACAATGAGGATTTCAATACCAGGCTAGAGCATCCTCTTCTTAGAGATGGGTTATTAGATAATTTACAGTGAGCCCTCACACAGCCAGAGCACTGCACACACACACACACACACACACACACACACACACACACACACACACATCAGCAATCTTGATCTTGAGGAACATCAGATGGGACAGAAGGAGGAAGTTGACGTTACAGAGAAAGCTGTTTTCGCAAAAGCACTATCCACCTTCACTTCCTTAATGCTCAACAAATTGAGATATAAAACAAAGGCATGAGCAGTAGCAGTAATATCCCTGTTGCCTGTAGCATCTCTTATAGTTCTGACAAGGCATATATTAGTCTAATCGTTTTTGGAAAACTAAAGCTGAATGTATGCATATTCTATGTCTCAGCAATTCCACCTACAGAAATACACTCAATAAAATATGCACATTATTAGTTCATGAATAAACATATACTAGATGTTCATAGTAGCACTATTTATGAATCTAGAACATATTCACTTGTCCTGCAATGGTGTAATGATAGATACATGCTGTCACACTCACATAATGGATTATTATAAAAATATAATTAAAATCATAACTACAGGAAGCCATATGAGTGGCTAATATAAGCACCCTATGGAGACAAAGAAGCCAGATACAAAGCAATACTGTATTGGCAATTTTCTTGTTGCTATAATCAAATATCTGATAGAAGCAACTCAAGGGAGGAAAGAGTTAATTTTGGTCACAGTTTGAGGGTAGAGTCATGGCAGGGAAGTCATGGCAGACAGACACGAGGCAGCTAGTCTGTGGGGAGCATGTGAAGTCCTGAGTGAATATTTGTTATAGGCTTGAGCATGGCCATGTCAAGGACCCCAATGCTTCAGAGCCATGGGAATGGCAACGCCTTCCCCTGATCTGGGTTTGGATGTTGACAGCGTGTACAGAAAGTGTCAACCACAGTTTCTTCCTCCAGGATGATTGCAGCCTGAGACTGCTGCCCTTCAGAGACCTCCTACTGAGAGCAGTGAACCCTTCTCCTCCTTCTGCTGTGTATAAGAAATGTGCTGAATTTCCAGGCTACTGTTGCTGCTTCTCCATCAGGACCACACAGCTCACCTGGTCCCAGCCTTTCTATGTCTGTCTGTTGTTTCTTCACTCCCCATCACCCCAGGTAGGTCACTCCCAACGGCATGCAGGTGGCAGCACCAGTCACAGTGTCTCTTCAGTCAGGAAGCAGAGAGAGGTGAATGCTGGTGTTCGGGTCATTTCACCCTTTTTATCCTGTTGAGGCCCCAGCTCAGGGGACTCAGAGCAGGTCTCCCTGCTCAGCAAAACCTTTCTGGAAACACCCTCATAGACACACCCAGAAATGTGTTTCCATGGTGATTCCAGATCTCATGGTGTTGACAAGAAGAACTATGATTCCATTCATGCCAAGCACAGATGCAGGCCAAGAACCCATGAGTTTTAAACTCAGCTTAGGATAGTTGCTGCCCTTGGGTGGAGACAGTGGCCAGGAGAGACTTCTTGGGTGTGAGTAATACTTTTTTTCCTAAAATGAGTATGTTACTTGGGTGTGCTTCACTGGGAAAATTATAGAGCTATACTCTTAAGAAATATCCCTTTCACCACATATAGTATAATTTAATAAAAAGTTTGGTAAAGTTTTCTCTTGATCCCATCTTTCCACCAAGCCAGCACTCCATGTATCTCTTTCCCTTTAAAGGAAATGATCTAGAAAAAATTGTCTTTGCTCACTCGCTTGAATCCAGCCCAGCAAGGCTTCTGGCCAAGATTCTACCTGGCATACTCCAGTAAGATCAGTGATGACTTACGTATAACCAAATCCAATGGTCCCTACAGATTACCAATCTCTCCATCCTCACCTGACTTCCATATATACTGGCACTCTTTGGGAAATGATGAAGCTTCGTGGCTTGAGAAACCAGGGACATGCTGCTGTCTCCCTAGCTTATATCTTTAGTCAGATTTCTTCTTGGTACATGGTACCTGTATATCCAGTTGCCTCCTGAGTATTCTCATTTGGTGGTCTAACAGTCATGTCAGACCTGATGTAGCCCAAGCTGACTTCCTGGTACCCTACAGCATGTTTCTACCCTGTGATGCTTTTCATGAATCTTCTCAACTCTATTCCAACCCCCTAGGATCCCAGACTCCCTCTTGGGTTTTTTTTTCTCCACTACCAATAGCCAGAAATATTGATTCTACCTTCAAAATACATCAGAATTTGCCCAATTCTTGTCTCTTCCATTCGTGCAATCCTGGTCCAGACAATTATTTCTCATCTAGATAATTCCAGGAACTTTTTCAAAAAGCTTCTGCCTTTGCTGCCCACAAAGAATGGTCCTAGATAACACTAACTCAGATTGACTCATTTGTCTGCTCCTAATGCACCCCATCTGACTTAGAAAAAAATAGGCAAATTTCCAAACGATGGACTTCTAAACCTTGACCTTACATCAGTAACCAATCCTCATCTTCCAAGATTCTTCCCTGAGTGCTCTGCACCAGACACACTGGGTTTTGTATATTTTTTGGACAGTCACTGGACTGAAGGATTAAACACAGCTGGGCTTCCCATAGAGTGTCTCTAGAAGGTTTTCCCCCTGATATGCAAGTGCCTTGTTTCCCCTATTTCTTTAGATGTTTTCTCAAATGTCATCTTTTTATAAAAGATCTTCTGTCTAAATTTTCACATATACATCTTTTAATACTCTTTCTTGGCATTATTTCTCTTTGACACTTTGTGTGTGTACCTGTGTGT
>LZPO01116993.1:553817-565966 GCA_001675575.1 Neotoma lepida | reverse complement strand
GAGTCACAGAGAACCAAATGGATTAAGGGCGTGTGCTAACTTGCATGGCTATTGTTTTTCTATTAGTGGCTGGCAGCCCCGTTTTTCCTCTGACCCTCAGATAAATTTTATTAGGGAAGACAAATAAAATATCACCACAATGTCCTACTTAGATATGATAGTTTTTGCTTCATCTTAGTATATTTTATTCTGTCATGTTTAGTTGTTGTTTCTTAGAAGCCTATTCTGAGAGACAGAAAAGGAGTGGATCTGGTGAGAGGAGAAATAGGGAGGAACTGGGAGGAGTAGAGGGAGGGGAAATTTTAATCAGGATATATTGTGTAAGAAAAGAATCTATTTTCAATAAAAGGGAAAAATGAAAAAAAATTAATTGCAGTAATAATAGCCTATATTGAAAATCTCTTCTGTTCCAGATACTAGTCTGTGTATTTTTTCTTTTTTTTTCTTTCTATTTATTTATTTTGGTTTTCCAAGACAGGTTTCTCTGTGTAGCCCTGGCTGTCCTGGAACTCACTCTGTAAATCAGGCTGGCCTCGAACTCACAGAGATCCACCTGCCTCTGCCTCCCAACTGCTGGGATTAAAGGCATGCACCACCACTGCCTGGCTAGTCTGTGTATTTTATATTTCTTGTCTGATTTAATCTATATGAAAACTTTATAAGGTAGAAATTATAACCATCTTCATTTTTGAGGAGGAAACTGAAGGACAAATAAGTTGACTGTCTTGTCTGAGACTTCACTGTTTCCCAGTAACAATGAACAGGCTTATGCTTAGACAGATCAGTCCACACAGCTGATACTTTACTTCATAGAATTTTATACCTAGAAGAGATAATTTATTTACAATGTACTTATAAATTAAATTAAAATGTAAATTTATCAGGGGAAAAGATTTAATAACATTTTCACATAACCAAAGCAATATTCTTTTATTGTAACGAACGAGAAAGTGAAAACAAAGAGAAAATAAATACAATCCACAGGAAATACAAGGAATAGAAGAAATTACTGTTTTGTATGCTTCAGGATAACAGGGCAAGAAAGGGAGATAGGGATGTTGATATTATCAGTATTGCTTCATTTCTTATGCTTACAAGAAGAAAACAAACTAACAAAACATTAATAAATAATAATTAATGTTAGTAATTATAAATCATTATTTTCTGATGAATATATGATGATATATGATAAATTTTAGCTTCTCAAAACTTTGGATAAAAAAACTGATTGAGAAAGCATTACTTTAAATAGTTCATCATATATCTATCCAACAAAATTTCATTTAACTGAATTATTTCCACACATAAATGATTATTTTATTGCCACAAATTCATCAAAGAAGAATATGGACAAAGAGTGTGCATTTCAAAACTTTTACATAATGTTAAGTACTAGATAACACTAATTCTTTGTCTTTCTCCCTCCCCCTCTCTCTCATTCTCTATGTGTATGTGTGAGACAGAGAGATAGAGAGAAAGAGAGAGAGAGACACAGAGACAGAGACAGAGACAGAGACAGAGAGATGAAGAGAGAGCTTTCTTAAAGTTTACTGTTTTATCTTTTGAAGGACTCAAAATACTCATATGTGATGTTGTTTCAAGTTAGCTACCTGCAATGCTGGCCTCTGACTCTCATGAAGTTTCCCAATGGGAAATGGTGCAAGCCCAGCAGAAAAGAAGCCTTGATAAAATAAAACCCCAAAGCTATAGAGCTATGTGTCCAGATCTACCAGCTTGTCCTAAAATAATTGGCTCATTAACTAGCCAACTTGGTTTAGGCCTGTTATCAAAGACAAATAGGAGAATAGGCTGTGGGCTTGCATACTCTCCTGACATACCAATTATTCTTCAGATGCAATGCTATAAGTACAGCATACTTTGATATTAGGAAAACTTGAACTGGGCTTTTGGCCTGAAGCTATGATCTAGGCACACACAGACAGTGGGAAAGAGATACGATATGATCAAGAGAGGTGGCTGTGTGTGGACAGCATGGAGAAGGGAGAACAGCAAGAGCTTATTAAGCACAGGACAGTGGTTTGTCTCCTTTCTTTATATCTGTGTAATTTTGGAGTTCATTTGTGCGGGTTTTAAAAGGCGAGGTCATTGGTGATATAAACTGGCACAAATTCTATGCTTAGGAAGATGTCTGCCATGAAGGAACTCACCTCTGTCACTCTGCAGCATCTTCTACAAACCCATCTCCTACTGCTATTTATCCCATCACTTGGTTTCCAAAGGATGGCCTGGAAAAAAGGTTAACAAGTAAGCTATAATAATTTATTGGATTTACTGGACTGTCTAGTAAGAGAAATCATCCTTTTTTCAGCCATAGAGTCTGTACTCTGAGAAAGGTCAGCTAGGTAATTGCCCTGCTACACACTTATAATAATGCTTAAATGTAAATGAAATGCATTGGTTAAATGCGAATTATTCTTGTTCCAACCAAGGAAGACAAAGAGTTCAGGTGGTATTTAATAAACAAGGAAAACAAAAAGCTTCACCTCTCCTTGTCTGCACATGTGTCTCCAGTAAATATGTCTACAGTGTCACAAAACCAGTGCCTGTGGCAGGCCAGTTGAGAGAGGGCCAGAGGACTTTAGACTGTACTTCCTGTCCTGCTTTCAACACACTATGTAGGCACCGTAACCAAACTTATACTTAGAATCAAGGTAGCTTTCAAGCAACCACACAGAGAACAGAAAATTGATTTCTTATGCTCTATTTTAGAGACTTTTCTCTTATCACTAAATTTTAGCATGCATATTTGACCTGAAAGTTTCAAGTCAAATTTCCTCTCTGCAGTATCCCCTTGAACATGCATGAAGCTTCAGTCTACTTTAATTACAGTCATGTCATTTCTGATTTGCATGTGAATTTATACATTTTAGTTGAATCTCAATTAATATAAATGGTAAAGCATAAACTTGGAATCAGAACTGAGTTCAGATTCTAGTTAATTCAATGTGGTTCATCCATTACAAATTATGGTGTAGATATTTCTTAGAACTGTATGAATTGATATGAAAACATATATAATGTATTATGAGAGAAAACATAGATAAGGCAGTATAGTATGCAAAGTCTGCTAAAATTTATATTTTACATAACAGTGAGTGTTATGCATTTATAAAGAAAATGTTCTTAAGAATAGATACCAAATTTTGCATTTGAATGAGCAATCAATTAGGTTGATGCCTGAAGAATAACTTAATTACCTTGGAAGTGAGTAGTTTCACTTAATACTAGGATTGATATTCTCATCTCATAGACCTTAATATTCAGGGAGGACAATGACTTCTGATAGTAACCTTCTGTGTAGAAGTCATATAAGAGTAGGACATTTTTCTTTTTGCATGCCTAATTTATATCTCTATCTATCTCTATATCTATCTATATCTTCAGATAAGATGGCCTTGTTTTACTTGTCTAATCTGGGTTAATTCTAAAATTATTAAAAATTACCAGTTCCATTCTCATCATAGAAATCTGTCTTATTCAATTCTTTGTACATCACAGATTTCCCCATTTGTCCCCAGAGACACTGGAACCTCTCAGCAGAACAGTGACATTTCCAGTAGGCATTTTGCTCTTGGTTTTATAAGCAGTCCCCAAGGCAGATTGTTTGTCTCACTCGAAACTACAGCCAAACGTGACTTCTACATTAATACAGAGAATAATGGAGTTTTCCGTGGCCTGTCTCTCTGCCTATGTTTTTCTCAATCTCTCTCTAACTCAATCTGTCTCTTTTAGTTTGACTCTGGTGGTTTTTCTTTTTCTTCTTTTTATTGGTCTGTGACTCCGCAATGGTGCTTTTTTTCCTCGTTGTTTCTGTTCCTTTCCTGAAGCTCATTGCCTTGTTCTGTGCCCCAAAGGATCCAGGGATATTTCTAGGAGTCAAGTCACTGAGAAATTGAACTCCAATACTATAAAGAGACTGATTGATTTCATTCCGTCACCTTGGTGTTCACAGTGCCATCAGTTTCTCTTCTCCAGAGCCCTGTTTGCATACAGTGGAAAAGCCTGGATAGTATATTGGTAACACATGTCTTTAGCTATTTCACAATTGCAGCCTCCAGCACCCTTATACAAACTGTAAGTACAGCTTAGATTGAGCATGTGACAGTTCAATATCAACAACTCTTTATATCATCAAAATGGATACTCACAGATGTGAAATCATCAACATAAATAGACACTATCCTCCATCCAGATAAAAGGTCTTAGCCTCTACAAAGGTCAGAAAAGTCCATCTCTAAAGGCAGAAACATAACAGTGCCCTTTAAAGAGCTCCTCTGAACAAATGTCCCACATCTGTTTGTTTTACAGAGAAAGAGTGTTTGCAGAAACAACCATCTAGAATGATATGGGCATTTAGTCTTCGGTTTGAAGCAGCGTCATAAAGAGAATGATATTACATCTAAAAAGCAACCAGAAAAGTATGCCTTTTATGTATAAACAAACAACTGATTTTAAATGGTGATAATTAAGGCAAATAGATAATTTGCAAAGTTAAATTATTGATAATAGTAACCACCACCAACCTCACATCTGTCTACCCAGCTTCATATAAGAAAAAAGGTAAGAATGTGTATGGTGTTATATATTCAAAGAAGTGTAACACAATAAGATTTCTTGCTATATAAACTAAAATCTGCATATACCTGAGTGCCTATTTTGTGCCAGACAATGTGTTAGATCTTTTTCATCTGTCATCTGGTTGACTCATCACAGGTGCTCAAAGGCACAGCTAAAGTTATAATTTCTTTTGGAGATAAGGACACTAAGGCTCAGAGAAGGTAATCAGTTTGCTCAACATCACACATCTAATAAGGATTACTTGACGTATGGTTTTGAAGATGAAAACACCAGTTGCATCTCTGTTACAAATAGGTAGAAAGAAAACTGTGGATGAGAAAGAATTGTGCTCCAATTCCTTCCTTCCTCCTGTTTCTATTACTTCCAGAAATTACAATTCACTTGCCAATCTCCTAATTCCTTTCCCCTTCTAGCAACCTTGATCTTCCTGTATTTACCCCTCAATGCGGAATACCCCTCACCCAGCTCCAGTTATCCCTCAGCATCCATGTGTCTCTGAGCTCACATTTCACACCACCTTTAGAAGACTGCTTAGCAAACAACATATCTTATTCTCAATCCTATTCTAGTCGCTATGAACCCAATGAGCCTAAGAAGAATTAATTGGTTTCAGTGAAATAAGCCTCATTTTCAAAGGCATGGCTATTTTGTTTTAGCTAAGGTTATCTTTTGCAGTAACCTTGGCTCCTACCAAAAAGAGAGATAAAAATTAACTCCCTAATCCTGGCAGCAAGATTTCAAAAATATGCGAGAAATGAAATGAAAGTTATTCTTTCATGTAAAAGATAAGCCATTCTCTCTATTTCTTTGAGTATTTTACATCCCTCAAAAACTCACCATGCATGTCCTTTAAGAAACATCTGCTATTAACCTATACCCAACCTGACCACTCATCTTCACCCCTTCAGGATCCAGCATTTATAATGTTATTTTGGCCTTTATTAGCTTAACTTTAGAGCCGGACTCAAGTTGTTCTATTTCAAGATGTTACCCAGATTGTCCACTGGCCCTTGACTGAAGATAAAGATCCTATACAATGAAAATATCACTGAACTTGATACCTAGACTAGGGTCAAAATGCTCAGTTTGCTGCTAACAAACCAAGGGGTCTTCTATGATTCAATTTGCTCATATGATGAAGAACTAGATGTTCACCTGGTCTTCTAGATTTCTTTCAATTTGTGAAAAAAATTAACTTTTACAACTGCTATGTTATAATTTCCCATTAGAGCTACAGGCCTAATGTTGCTTTATTGATAGATATGCAGTCACAATCTATGTTCCAATGAAATATTTTAATTTCCTTGCATTAACTATGATTGGTAACACTTTCTTGAAAATAGGAAAATGTCAGTACTGAGGTCTAGGACGTATAATACATAATTGTTTCAAGCATTATGAAATTTTTTTTTGGCAACAGTTAGGAGAAAAGTGTAAATAGTTTTCATTAAGTAAACATTTATTAGGAAACTACATAGTTGGGCTCTGATCTTCTATAGTACTGGAAAAAATAAATTGCCTGACCTAATAAAACTGATATTCTGAATAATAAAGGCAGGTACAGCTATATTCAAAGGAAATAAACTATGTGTTGTAACGGATGGTAGTCAATACTATTGTAGAAAGAAATACAGTAGTAGGAGTTAAAGATACAGATTTTGGACAGAGGATAGTTTTAAACGCACAGCCAGGAAAGATCTCACTAAATAAGTGAAGTTTAGTCAAAGACCTAAAAGAGGTAAGGAAGTGAGTCATCTGAGTTTCCACAAAGAAAAGGCAGCAACTGTAAGCCTTGATGAGTACGCCAAATTTATTTGAGATATAGCAAGAATATTATCATACGTGGGAGATACTGATTAAGAAATACTAAAGAAAGAAAATTGTCAGAGGCTTGATGGGAGCCTGACCATGAACAGCCATGTAAGTCATGTGAAAAGTTTTGCATTTACTCTGAAATAAGTCGATGGAGTATGTTCATCATTGAAAAGTTGTGATCTAACATGTCTATGGAGTTTATATTAAGAACATTCGGGGTAGGAATACAGGTGAAAATAATAGGAATTTTGAGACTATTACAGTAATTAAGTAATGATACAATAATCATTTGGACAAATGCAGAAGGTGTGGAGCTAATGAAAATGAGTGAAATTCTAGATAAATTTAAAAAGTAGAGGGTTGACATCATGCACAAAACTCAACTCTAAATGATGACCCAAACATAAGAACTGATATCCTGAAACTGCTAGAGGATAGAGAGTATAATTTAATGTATTGGCAAATATAAAGACTTTCTGAATGAAATTTCTGTAACTCAGGAAATACAACCAACAATTGACAAATTATATCTAATAAAACTCAAAAGCTCTAGTACAGAAAAGGAAATAGTCAACTGAGTGAAAAAGAAACACACATAATGTGAGACAATCTTTGATAGCTATATATTGGACAGAAGATTTGTGTCAAAACACAAAGAATTAAAAACAAAAAACAAAACCTGAACACCAAGAAAAGAAACAACCCAATTAAAAATGGACTTTGTAACTGAATAGAAAATCTGCAAAATAAAAATAAAAAATAACTAGTAAATACTTTTAAAAGAGTTAAGCATTGTTAGCCATCAGGGAAATTCAGGTTAAAACCACATGAAAATTCCAACTCACTCCAGTTGGAATGACCATCATGAGGAACACAAAAACAACAAATCCTAGAGTGTATGCTAAGGGCAACCATTATTCATTGTCAGCAGGAGGGTAAACTAGTGAAACCACTCTGAAAATAAGTCTAGAAATTTTTCCAAAAATTAGAAATGGATCTACCATATGGCTGAAATATGCTACTCCTAGGCATATTCCCAAAGGACTACAGAGATACTTGAACATTCAAATTCATTGTTGCCCTATTCACAGTACTTAGGAAATGAAATCAACCAATCAATGTACATCAGCTGACTAAAGGATAATGAAAATGTGCTACATATACACAATACAACAGCTATTGGCAGTTGATGGCAGAGAGGGGAACAAGAGTCAGTTTTCTTTAGCAGTGTGGCCACTGACAGGTTCCCTATGCCTCAGTGGCTAATCCCATGCCACACTCAGTATAGATTGGGAAGCACTAATTGGACTCAATGGGTTAATACACACACACATATGCATGCATACATGTGCTCACATGTGCATGCACAAAAAATGATCGTGAAGTTGGAGGGAGAAGAGACATGGAATCCTTGTTAGAGCTAGAGGTGGTAAGAAAGTGGTGGATATGATCAAGGTCCACTACATACATGTATGAACATTTCAGAATAAATAAAAGTATATATATATATATATGCATATATAATAGATAAATCAAAAATAATAAGAATAAAAGAGAAGGGCTAGGATAAATGGTTCACATCCTGTGAGTCGTGATCCCTTGGGGGTCAAATGACCCTTTCATTAAGGGCATCAAAAACCACAGATATTTATACTACAATTCACAACAGTAGTAAAGTTACAGTAATGAAGTAGCAACAAAAATAATTTTATGATTGGGGATCAATACAGCATGAGGAACTATATTAAAGGGTCACAGCATTAGGAAGGTTGAGAAACACTCAGCTAGGAGTTGTCTCAGCCAGTAAAAATGTTTGCCATGCAATCCTGGTGACCTAATTTCTATCCCTAGAACAGAGCAGATGGCAAGAATCAATCACTTAAAGTTGTCCTCTGGCTTTCATATATGTTCCATGCACACCCACACCTTCACACACAGATGATGATGATGATGATGATGATGATGATGATGATGATAACAAACATTTTCAAATAGAACTAACAGAATGTCCTAATGACTTCAACTAGAAGTTGGAAATCTCATACCCACTATCAAATCTTAAGGAGAATATGTTAGATTTATAGTTACAATGACACAATGTAAGAATAAGAATGATAGCTAACACATGGCTCTTCCTATCTACCAGTAACTAGCTCTATGTTTTCAAAAATATTTAGTCCTCTTTTATAGAGAAAGAAATTAAACACAATAATATAGTAATCTCCTTAAGGTTCACACAGCCAGTGTGTAGAGTTGAGAGATTCACATAGTTTGGTTGCAGAAATCTGTGCTATATTGTTTGTTCACAGTTCAACACTAATACAGCTACATGTAAAGAAAGAAATTCCCCATAGCCCATTATTTTATAAAAGTATTTTCAATTGGGAGTTCAACTTTTCATTGCTCTTGCCATGAATTTCATTGGCCTGTTAGTAATTTATTTTTCAAGGTACAAGATGAAGTGTTATCAATACAACCAGCCAGGGTAAGCCTAATGGCATGTTGAATAAATAATGTCCTTCGGAAGCATCAGAATTGTTCCAGTGTGTATTTAGAGAAAGCAATGAAATGTAACTAACCATTATGGAAGAAACATTACTATTTCATGTAATAGTTTTCCTTCACATCCTATAGGAAATCAGTGAGGAGTTTTCAAATTTATCAGCCCTCAGACACATAGGAAGAGCAGATGAAAACTACTGTATCCATTCTACAACTAGAAAGCTGTATATTCTAGAGTTAACTGGTTAGTATACAAAGTAAGAAACACACACAAACACAGACACACACACATGTATTTAACACATGGTTTAAAGAAGTTCTAAATGTATGTCAGAAGAATAACATATACAAGAATGAAAGAATAGTGAGAATGTGACTAGGTGTCATATGTGATATTCCTCCTGGGAAATTTAGTATGAGTTAACACTGGTGAAGTGATAGCAAAGACAGCTAATTTAGTCTAATCTGCTCTAGCATATGTATGGTAATTAAGAGAAAAATAGAGATGATTCACTTCTCTGGTCAGAATTCAGTTGGTATATTGTTTTATCTTCTAGACACCACTCTAAGAGGCTGCACACCAGCTGGGGAAATGTTCAAGAGAGGGATCAGAATCCTTGAGATTTTACAGGGTAATCATAAACATGATGGTTACCAATTATCCAGTACTAACATTCTACATGTATTAACTTACTAAATCATGATAACAAGAGCAAGACTTTTCTCTGAATCTCAGAGATGATCATGACATGTTCAAGTTCATATAGTTATTAGAAGCAGACCTAATATGTAAACACATGTCTGAATATTTCCACTATACCACATTTGACCACAATGAGGAAAAAAAGATAGTTTACCCATGTGCCCTCACACAGATTATTTTGTTGAATCCCTGAAGCAGTGCAATCGAGTGTCATTACCACTATCTTTATTTCACAGGTAATAAAACAGTAGATCAGAGTGATTTAGAGCTTAACAAAGGACACATAGCTAGCAAGTGGCATTTGTGAAGTATTAGGGACAATAGAAATGTTTATTCTACAATATCTGTTAAAGTTGGAATTTTTAAAAAATAAATATGAGATATTGGCACCTTCAAACTTCAAAATTGTAATATTAATACATTATGGTTTATATATGACTCATGTCCATGACTACACTCATATTATCTTGTACCTACTGAATGCTTAGAGGTATACAATAAACAAACTGTAGGAATACAAGACAGATAAGGTACTAGACAACATGCATTATTATTCTGCCTTTTCTCAATTTACACTCTGCTATTCTGTACTTTTCTCCTTATTTAAAATTCAAACCACTTCAAAAATTGCTTTCCTTTACCTGAGGTCTTCAGTGACAGTATTACTCTTCTTCCATTTCCCTCCTCTCCACATACATGAACACACACACACACACACACACACACACACACACACACACACACACACACACACATGCATGCACAACTTCTGAAGTTTTTATTCTTCTTATACTTTATTATGTTGCTGTTGTTATTAATAATCAGTTGTTCCTTCTTATTCACTCAGTTTTTCACTGATAAATTAATCAGTACCCATTTCACACCAAGGAACTAAGAAATAGAGATTTATTGGTGGTCATGATTGACACAGCAATGTTATTCTTAGAGCTATTACAAATTAATTTACTTTTATCTTTTTTGGCCTACCTTCTCTTTACCTAGTCAACTGCTTTTGATGCATCGCTGTGGAACATTTTAGGTACTCTCAGAGCACAGTTTGAAATGTATTGAAGTAGGTAAATCTTCCCTTTCACGCAGGAATCCCATGTATTATATCCCAGAACGTAGTCCATCCATATTTAAATAGTATATACACAGTGCAACTCTATTAACTCTCTCTCAGAACATCCTATCCTACTCTAATATCTTGTTTAGGTAGACATACTGTTAAAATTTCATTGTATGTAGCATCTCAATCACGTCTAGAAAACACTAGTTGGCAGTAGAAGTCCTTCTGCTCCCTCTTCCAGGATTTTCCTTGAGCCTTAGGTATAGGGGTTTCAGATGTCTCACTTGTGGTTGGGCACCCTAGAGTCACTCAGTCTCTGCATTTTGGCCAGGTGTGGATTTCTGTAGTAGTTCCTATCAGCCACAAAAAGGAGCTTCTGTGGATTTTCAATTCTAGCCTGGATAAAAACCAGAGGGGTCTTTACATGCACTTATTTAAGAATACTAGCAGGATTTCAAAGTGTCTTTTCTTATTACGTCCAGCTACATTTTCAATTCTGCAAATGATAAAATGCATTCAGGCACATTGCAGTGCTAAAATTCTAAGCATCCAGTATTTATTTGATTTTAACTTTCACTTTTAGTGACATCTTATATCAATATTAAGCCATCAGGTGGCCACTCAGTCAGGAAGTACAACTGAGAAAATGGTTCACTCAAATGCCCCCGCCCACTTTCCTTAGGAGAGAAGAATCAGGCACACAGGGTAAGTTTTCGTAGGTTTTGTGTTTGCCCCCCTCCCCCAAGATGTTTAAAGCATTTAGAGTATGTAAGGGATTATATAAAGTCAAGATCCAAATTCATTATTGAGTCAAGCACTAAAGCCCATATCAGAGGCAACTTGATTGTGAGCTACTAGCGTCTTAGGAAGACATACTTCTTTGCACATTCAATCACTCATCATCCTAATCCCCGTTTCAAAGTCATTTCCTTTCTAATTAAATTAATCACAAATGCATCATTTCTGACTAGGACCTACCCATTTCGGCAGTGCAAAAAACTGTCATTGGTGAGGGCAAGGAGACAGCAAGTACTTTAATGACTTTCTTAAAAAGGAAACTTTGTTTGAGAAGTAATTGTGTGTGTTTTTTCCTTCCCAGCTATTACTTTTCTGCTTTTAAATCTTAATGTCTCATCTGGATGAACACCTTATCACAAGCCAACAGGGGAAGGCGGTGTTTGTATTTGTATTTGCATTTATATGGCATTTTCATACAGTGTATCTCACACTGCTGACAGAGCAATGAATCACGGGCCTGGAGCACCCTCTCTACATGCATCATGGGAGCAGCCATCTTCCACATGCTCTACAGCGGCAAACTAATTAATCTTTCTAAATTTTAATTCATAAGAATGATGCTGTGACCAGGGAAGCATGAGAATAGTGTGTATGTCTGGCTGGAAGTTTTTCACAATTTGCAGGAAGTCAGAAATACTAGGAGAGCATCACACAGGTAACCCG
>LZPO01116993.1:529890-553767 GCA_001675575.1 Neotoma lepida | reverse complement strand
GAATAAGGTAATGATAGAAAAGGGGCGAGCACACAGATCTCACCCAAGATTATTACAAAATCACCACCAAGAACTGAGTTTGAGCTTAGCGTATGCTTTGCTTAATATGTAGTTTTCATTCATTAGATATTATTTCCTATTCTAAAACTCATTTTAGGCGCTATATCATTAACAAGAAGCTCCTAGTAATGAAAGCCATTGTGAATTTCGTTCTGTGGAAAGCAGGGTCTATTTCAGTACTTTAGGTCAACATGAATAACAAAGTGCCTCAAATGGAACTGACTGTAAGATCAACTTCCTTTACATTACAGAGCACCACTCTTTCCCAAACAATCCCAAGTATCCCATCACAGGTTGGTATTGCTCTAGATGGTCCAGGCAAACTTTACTAAATCACACATTGTTACTATGCAACTGACAAATGAAACATGTATACATTTCAAAGTGTACAAGATAATGTTTTGATGTAGCATTTCCTATGGTCATATATAAGGCTAAGTGTTCAATAATCTCCCAGACATAGTCTTGAGTATCATAGGGGAAGTGGCCTGGGGATTCTTTTGAATTGCCAACAAGATTTAACTTTGCAGTAATTAAGGAACTACTGATCACGATCTTTATGGCAAGTCCCACAGGTTTTCACTTCCCTAGAAAGGGCATAATGTTGCAGTGTTTAGTGAAATGAATAATGAGTTGCACATGGTCTAAACTTCAAGGCCACACTAACCCCTTCCACACCCCTTCTTCCACCATTGCCTATTGCAGATAACCTGTCTACAGTCTCTGTTAAGGATGCAGGATTAAAATAAGGTCCTGATATGAGTCTTACAGTGTAGGCTATGAGCCAGCTCTGGGTGGGTACATTTTTAAACTCTCAGGCACAGTGCAAAGATTATAAAATGATCTCTGGAGCTTGTGGATGTCATTTAAATTAGAGTTCATGATAGGAAAACAAATGGTTGGGTGAGATAATAGGGGCTTGTGTGATATTCTGAATTCCTCAGTCTTTACTTTTAGCCAATTAAAATTAATTCCTTCAGCCTCACAGCCTGGAAATCCCAGGTTCCCAGACATGTCAAGTTGTGGTTCAATTTTGAGACAGAGGCAATTCCTCAAGAAACCCCAGCCTGACACAATCAAATAAGCCTTGTCAAAGTCCACCTAATCAAAAGCCCCACACTTAATCACATCAGCTTCTTTAGCTCAAACTAGACAGGGTCCCATTAGGGGTTGGGAGCTCTCAGTCAATGCTGCCTGTTATTCAAATGATCTGAGCTGCAGCAGTTCAGGCCTGCATCCAGGTTATGGAAAATCAGCTGCAGCTAATTAAAAGTAGTGTGCAGTCTCACATGAGAGTTGCAGCCTCTCCTCCTGGCCAGGTACAGAATGGAATGCGTCTCCAATCATGGCACTGCACCAGGGACCTGGACTAGAGGATTAATGAGACTGGGGAATCTGGAAAGCCAGTGAGTAAAAGCAAAAGTAAAGTGTGTGGCTCAGGGAAAAGTAGGAGTGAGTGAAAGAACTTAATGAAACACCCTCTACACTCACACACTAGTGTGGAAATTGGCATCTGTGTTTCAATGGTACTGGGCCGGCTTCAGCTACAGCATCTGCCATGCTCTGGAACATTAGACTTCATGAGCTAAGGCCTCTGTCTGCACAGCACTGTTACACAGGGCCTTATTAGAACTCCAGCAGAAGCTGACAACTCAAGAGCCTTTTGCTATAGCTGTTGTTTTCTTTTATTATTTTCTTTGGACAATTTTATGATATATATATTGCATTTTGATTATTGTCATCCTGCCTTCTATTATTTATCTCTTACCACTGTTACCTGCCACACACACTCATGTATACACACACACACACACACACACACACACACACACACATCTCTTTCTCACATTCATGTCTTTGTTTTATAACCTACTAAGTTTAACAATGGCCATCTGTGTGGCCATGGGTTCACTACTATTAATTGAAGCATGCTGTCTTAGTTAGATTTTTCTATTTCTGTGAAGAGACACCATGACCACAGCAAACAGCAACTCATATAAAGGAAAACATTTAATTGGAACTGGCTTACAGTTTCAGAGGTTTAGTCCATTATCATCATGGTGAGAAGCATGGTGGACATGCAGGCAGACACAGTGCTGGAGAAGGAGCTGAGAGTTTTACATCTTGATGCACAGGCAGCAGAAAAAGACTGTGTACCACACTGTCATAGCTTGGGCATATAAGACTTCACAGCCAGACCCCACAGTGACACACCTCCTCCAACAATGCCATACCTACCTCAACAAGGCCACACCTCATAGAAGTGTCACTCTCTATGGGCCAAGCATTCAAACATGAGTCTATGAGATCCATTCCTATTAAAACCACTCACACGTGATGATCTCATCAATGGGTAGACAAGAGAAAATAGTGATTTCCTCTCCCCAAGAATCCACAAGTAGCTCAGAGTTCAGTAGAAAGGGGTAGGGCCACATGGGCCTCTCACAGAAGTATGACTGACTGTTGACAGACACAGTCTTGAGCATGTCCACTATTGGCAGTCACTGCTGCTATGAGATGATGATTGTACTGATTGTGTAATGTCCACATGATGGCATGTCATGTGTCTTTTCCCTATCTCTGACCCTTATGTTTCCCGACCCCTCATCCATGTTGTCCCCACAATTCTCTGCACTTGCTAGCTTTCATTGTAAAAAGATTTTTTTCCTGATTAAGACCGTGGTTAGCATTTGTATATAAAATAAACTTAAGTATTTAGAAGTCAGCTTGGCACTGAATCAATTTAGCCAAACAAAAAGTGAAAGTGCCCATAGGGCATGAGACCTCTTCAGTCATGGATTTTTAACCAAGTTTATAGTATTAGGCATGAATTCCCTCTTGTGCATCAGTCCTTAAGTCCAACCAGAGAGGACTTGGTTGCCCCCATTACAGTGGTATTTCTATTATGCTACTGGATGTATCCTCCTTGGCAGGTTAGTATTGTAGTTCATAGGGTTCTAAGTTGGATAGGACTATTGTCTCAGTTAGGGTTTTAATTGCTATGATAAAATACCAAGACCAAATGCAACTTGGGAAAGAACAGGTTTATTTCAGTTAACATGTCCTGAGTCACAGTCCATTAAGAGAAGCCAAGGCAGGAGCTCCAGCAGAAGCCATAGAGAAGTGCTGCTTACTGGCTTACTCCCTATGGTTTGTTCAGCCTGCTTGCTTATAATATGTAGGACCACCAGTCCAGGGCTTTCTCCACCCACAGTGATGGAGATATTGTTCTGTATGCTGTGAATATGTGTTGCTCTGATTGATTGATAAATAAAATGCTGATTGGCCAGTAGCCAGGCAGGAAGTATAGGTGGGATGAACAAACAAGGAGAATTCTGGGAAGAGGAAGGCTGAGTCAGGAGACGCCAGCCGCCGCAGAAGGAACAACATGCCTGTAGATGGGTAAAGCCACAGGATATGTGGCAAAACATAGAATAATAGAAATGGGCTGAATTTAAGTATAAGAGCTAGTCAGTAATATGCCTGAGCTAATGGCCAAGCAGTTGTAATTAATATAAGTTTTTGAGTTATTAATTTATAAGTGGCTGCGGGACCACTGGGTGGGGTGGACTGTGTGGGGCCTGGCGGGACCCAGACAAAACATTCACCTACACCCACAGTGAGCAGGGTCCTCCAAAATCAATCATAAAACAAGAAAATACATCACAGGCCAAATGGTTCTGGTGGAGTCATTTTCTCAATTGATGTTCCCTCTTCCAAAATGACTCAGGCTTGTGACATTAAGCTACCTAGGACAACTATTGATGCTTTTGCTCCACCAGCAGCTTGTACTCACCTACCAGCACTATGAAACCTGTCTAGCAAGGAGAACGTTTCCATTTCTCATTCCTCCATGTCTTTCACACAAGATATGTGGTATCTTCAGCAATAGGGTCTTAAGATCTGATTCTGGTGGACAGCCAAGAGGAATAAAATAGCCTCTATTGTTTTGGGAGCCTCTGAAGTCTCCACAATTAACAATTCATAAGGATTTCTATTGTAGTTGGCACTGACATTTTAGTCTAATAACCTCGGATTACCAGGTTCAGCATTATTCATTCTTTCAGGCCACATAACCCTTCTCTCATATTTTTTAGGTGGCTTAAAAGTAGTAGTCTTCCATAAGGATTTCCCCCACAACATTCATTTTGGTTAACCCTCCCTACTCACCTCCTCTATCTCTCTACACACATCTCTACTTAGACTCCTGCCTCAAGTGTTCACACTCTTTTCTCATATCAAATATGATCTGAAAAGCCCTTCTTTGAGGCATCTTCTGACCAATGACCCTTTCCTAGGTTCCTGTCTTCTGTGGACACTCCAAGTTCAACACACAAATCTAAAATTCAAAGCTAGAACCCACATATGAGGAGAACACATAGCATTTTATTTCTGACTCTGGATTACCTCACTCGACATAATTTTTCCAGTTCCATCCACTTACTTACAAATTTTATTTTTCATACAGTTCAGTAAAATTACGTGTACATGTACAACAGTTTCATTATTCATTCTTTTATAACAAACGTAACATATCTTTTTTTAAAAGATTTATTTATTTATTATATATACAGTGTTCTGCCTGCATATATCCCTGCATTCCAGAAGAGAGCACCAGATCTCATTACAGATGGTTGTGAGCCACCATGTGGTTGCTGGGAATTGAACTCAGGAAGAGCAGCCAGTGCTCTTAACCTCTGAGCCATCGCTCCAGCCCTCATTATTCATTCTTTAATGGTCATATGGGCTGATTCCATTGCCAAGTTATTGCGAATAGGGCAGAAATGAACAGGGCAGAAATGAACATGGTAGAGCAAGTGTCTCTGGTATATGCCCTAAGTGGAATAACTGGATAAACATGGCAGTTCTATTTCTAACTTTTAGAAAAAACTTCCAGAGTTATTTCCATAGTGGTTGCACCAGATTCCAAAGCAGAGAAAATCATTTTGACATATATTTTGACATCAATTGGACCAAGCTAAGCGATGTGAGGGGTGGTATGCAGTGGATTCTGAAACTAAGCAAATGTTCAAATTATTTATGTACTAAGTGTACTAAGTGGTTTCTAACAGTTCCTTTATGCCTCTGAACTTGTGTTTTTACATGTATAATGAGTATAATAGAATGTAAAGTGTGTAAACTGCTTATAACTTTATCACGAGACAAAGATGAATATAAGTGCATTGATAATAGCAGAAATGAGAGAAAGTGAGAGAGGGAGAGGTCCCCCTGTGTAGCATAGTGCTTGCTACAGTATTCTTTAAACAATGGCAAATTTTCTTCCTTTATCAAGTAACAAACCCCAGGCAGAATATAATGGAAAGGGGGTCCACATAACAGCATGGATGGCTTAGTCAAACCCACTTACTGAGACTATCATTCCAAGTTTACCTTCTTTCAATACTATATAAACAATACCATCTTTTTGTAGGATCTAGAAAGCTATGTCAGTAGCCATAGTATATATTTTTGTTTTCTGTCTCCCCTTAAAATACTACATGATTGCATGAGAGAAAGTGTTTCATTTTGTTCATTGCTATATCCCATTCCTGCTAGCAAAATATGAGAGAGAAACATTCAATAAATTGAACAAATGATAAATCCAATTGCTAGCATTCTTCTTTTCATATAAAGCTGATCTCCAGGAAAACATGTTTGTATATAAAAATATTTTAAATATCCATTAACACTTCAAGGTCTCCCTGTACTAAATCTTTTACTTTCATTTGTTCATTCAGCAAATATTTATTAAGTGCCTGTAATGTTCTAGGATCTATGTTAGACACGAAATATCTGTGCTAAATATGTAAGTAATCGATCTGCATGGAGCTTAAAATGGACTGGGAAGTCAAGAGTTGAAAGGAGAAACTTCTTACAGAGAATGACAGTTAATCCAGAGATTTTTGTCTGTTCAAAGTGCTCAAAATAAGCAATTGTTGAATGTTCACCCCTCAATGGAACCATATTACCTGGCTTCCAACATCCTCAAATTGGGATTCTCCAACATTCCATCTTGGATAGAGGAGGTGCCTATGGGGCCCATCTCTTCCTTTCTAAGAGACTAATAACTGTTGATGGTTGTTGGAGCAGTGTGTGTCATTTTATTTGATGGTGTATCCATTCAGGGTAAAAGAGGTTCAGAGGGGAAAGAAAGAGTTTGACAAAGGGTATTGGGAGTGCATCTAATCACAAAACATTGTACAAACATATGGAAATATCCAAAAATAAAGAAAAAACATAGAAAAGCAAATTCTTCTGATCAGTATGAATGTTTGTGCAAACTATTTCAATTGTCATATGTTTTCTTAAAGTAAAGTCAAATAACTACAGATAATGATGCTTGCCTTTGACCTTTGAGTCTGAGATAACTAGCTCTGCAGCAGTCAGTGTGCTGAAGGCACTGAGGGCATAAGTACAGCTTCTAGTAATTACTGCAGAACTTCTCTGGACACACATAAGCTTTCATTGCACCTTAACCCTTCACACAGAAAATTTCCTCTACTGCATTATTCACTGGTTACTGCAGCCTCATAAGAACATGTAAATATCTTTATTACACCAGCTCTACCAGTATTCTACATCAGAGCTAGATAAGGAGGAGGTGGTTGGAAAATTTAGTGAGTTATTATTAGGAACTGAAACTGAAGACTTCAATGTAGTGTTTTCTTGCTGAAGCTGTATGTACATTTACACAAATATAAAACTATTTTCCACATGTGATAGATATGAAGTATCTGTCTTTTGAGCTGGGCTTATTTTGCTTAATATAATGGCTTCCAGTTCCATTCTTTTTCTATTGTCTGACATTCTGACTTCTTATCCCTCTTCCTTCTCTCACTCTTTTAAGTACTTTGTAATCACATTGAGTACACCAGATAATCCAGAATAATTGTGCATCAGGGTCCTTAAAGTAATCACATATGCAAAATCCAGTTTGCAAGATGTCTTAGACCATTTTTGCCACTAATAACAAGACACTACAAACTTGGTAGCTTATAAATTTATTTCTCAGTGCTCTGGAAAGTCCAATATCAGTGTGTCAATACACCTGGTGTATGGTGAGGACTTGTTTAACCATAGATAGTGTCTTTTGCTGGGTTTCCATGTGTTAAAAAAGCACATGAAGCCAGTTATCTTGGGTCTTTTCTTGATTACTTTACTTTTTTTACTGTCCTAACAAAGCACCACAGCCAAGACAACCCATAAAAGAGTTTATTGGGGGTCTCAGTCCCAGAGGGTTAAAGTCCATGATCATCATGGTGGGGAATATGGCAGCAGACAGGAAGGCGTGGTGCTGAAGCAGTAGCTGAGAGCTCACATCTGATCTATAGGCACAAGGCAGAGAAAGAGCTAACTGGGAATGGTGTGGATTTTTGAAACCTCAAAGCCCACCCCCAATGACACACCTCCTCCAACAAGGTCAGACTTCCTAATCCTTCCCAAAGAGTTTCACCAACTGGGGGCCAAGCATTCAAACATACGAGCATATGGGGCCATTCTCATTCAAAACTATCACAAGCCTCTACTACAAGAGCACTTGTAATAGTTTTATTTTACTTTTAGTAATTACTTTTTTCTTACTGCAATAAAACTCCTAAGGCAAGTTATAAAAGAAATCACTTATTTTGGCTTACTTTTCCAGAGGGATAAGAGTCCATGAAGTAATCATGGTGGCAAAAGCAAGAAACTGGGGATACACATCTTGAGCCACAAGCATGAAATAGAGAGAAACTATCCATGGTGTTGATCTCCAAACTCTCAAAGCCTATCCCCAGTAACATCCTTCCTCTAGTAAGTTTACACCTCCTAAATATCCCAAAACAGTGCCATCAACTGGAGACCAGGTGTTCAAATATATTAGCCTATGTCAGACATTATCATTCAAGCCACCATGGGTATTAATAGCATTCTTGATGGTTCTGGACTATTTACTTCCTAAGAGTACTACTTCTTATAGCTATCACTTTAGTATATGGGAACTCAACATTCAAATTTGAGGGGTGTGCAAAAGCTAACTTTACATATTTATAGGTTCCACAGATAAGGATGTACTATGTAGTCATAATTCAACCTAAGACCATACCTGTTACCCAATTCCTATGTAGCTGTCCTACAACTTTCTTTTCTCCTGGCATTTTTCACTTTGTTTTTGAATATAAAAAAATTACACCTTTACTTAAATTACTCTTCTTTGGTCTCTCTAGTCATTAAGTTCTATGCCTCATATACTTGAAACTACCAGACATCTTGAAAGAGGAAGCAATATATGCTGCCTCCATTCCCATTGAATTTTCCTTTATCTTCTTCACGTCACTCATCATACCTTTCTTCATTTCTTCTGCAGTCTTTTATTCTGCCTTTTCTCTCATTTACCATAAGCTGAACTTCAGCCTTAATCTTAGGTTTTGTAGTCTTCTCTTTATCTACTCATTCCTATGCAGGCATCAATGGATGTTAATAGTTTCCCTTGATATATTCAACTACCAAGTAGTTATTGAATACCTATTCTGCATCTCTTGCTTTTGTAGATATTTGAGGGAGATGGATCATCAGTTTACTGGCACTTGAATCTGATGAATTAGGGATGGATTCATTTTTCTACATCCTCACTGCCACTATCATTAGTTAAACAGATAAAAAGAACTTTATTTCTAGTTTTCCCAGCCTCTTGCCTTGGCCCGGACAAATTCCTCTAATACTCAGCACTAAAAGTGACTTTTCTAAAGTTAAATAATCATGTGATTCTTCTTCTTTAAAATGCTTTGTGTCCTCTATTATCCTCAGGATAATGGTCATGTTCCTTGGTGTGACATAAAAAGCCCATCATATTCTGGGCCCTGTTTTTCTTCTCAGCTCTTTTATTGTTTACATTTACCTACTCATATAGTCCATGTTCTAGTGATAACAAATTTCTATCCTCTAAAAAAGTTCAAGGACTTTGTACATTTTCTTGCTTAAACCGGAAACACCTGTCTCCTTCCATCTCTATTTCTACATGTCTCTCTGTCCCATGCTTGCATTCATACACTCAATCTTTAGGGCATTTCTTGGAGGAGGCTTTGCTTAGAAAAGTCATTTGAATATTCAGGTCTAGGTATATTTCCTTTCCCCTTTGTTTTTCTCATCTGCAGAAACAGTAACTTTACATGGCAACACTCCAAAGTCCATATAGTTTTCTCTCTACCTTCCTATGTGCAACACTTCCTGAGAGGTAAGTGTATATTTTAGCCATTATTATATGCACACAAGCTAGCACTATGCCTAGCAGTATAGGACAGATGCTCAGGAAATACTTGGTGAATAAATGAGTGGATGAAGAAATTAAATTATGACATGGAACAAAGATCACACTAAATTAGCATAAATTAAGACAATATTTCCAATCATTCCATCTCTACTTTTCTCCCGGTAACAATACAAAAGAATATATCACTTCCAACCAAGTCTGAAAAAGCCAATCTTATATTTTCATTCAACAAGTTTTTATGATTAATGAGTTTTATGACATAAGTCATCATGTGAAAATGGGACAGGAGTTAATTCCAACTTCAATTTCAATTGCACAGGGTAGAGAACTGTCAAATTGTCTGTGGTTATTGACACCATCATGACAATTTACTTATCATAGAAGGACAACAGAGTAAACAGAGCTCCAATGGAATGAGATTTTAGCCACAATAATTTTGCATGAAGCTATGGATAAAGAGGGACTAGTGTGAAATATTGTGACCTGAGAGGATGATAGATTCTAGAAAAGACAGGACTTGAAGTTCCCAGGAAGCATTTGAAAGCATTCAATTCTTGGGATAAGCCTGAGACATCTAATGTTCCTCCCAGTGAATGACTTTGGCAGTAGAGCCAAATGTGATTTTGGCTTTGATTCTTAAGACCAAGATATTTAAGATGATACTTCTTCCAAGTACATGAAAGAGTATAGAGAAAAGCTATGGATGAAAATATTCCTTGGAAGATTCTCATAATACCACTTGAGGATGTATGTGTACAAAGAATATCTACAGTGCGATTTAACCCTCATAATTAATAAATCTTTCCATACTCTAGAGATTAAATAGTAATTTGAATCCAGCTTTATTAAATACTAGAAATTCAGCTCATTGGTAATGAAAATAATCATAAGTCATTGGCGGAAGATGAGAGATCTGACCTTTTAATTAAAGATCACCAGTCGCTAGCAAAAGTGTACTAAAAAATCATAAAGGCAACATGACCTTTAAATATCTTCACTAAGAATTTAAAAGGGGTAAAGGTGTGCATGTGTGTGTGTGAGAGAGAGAGACAGAGAGACAGAGAGACAGAGAAAGAGAAAGAGAAGAAAATCTACTCCCATAGTACCGAAAAGATATCTGATCCCAAGTAATGTAAACAAATCAGCATAATTCTCATCAATGTGAAGATATGGAAAGAAGTTAGAAATGTAGTTTTTAATAGCTTCAACACAATATTCAATGCACAAAGTTGTGTTACTTTTGTTGTTCTTATAAACACTTATGATCATTTTCACAACCTTATAAACACTAGATTTTCAAGGTAAAGTATCCATCCAATATTCCACTGTTTTTAGTTTTTATTTTTTTGTTTGTTTTATAAATCAGCATGAACAGCAAATGGCAATCTTATTTACAACTCATATGGGAGCAAGGAAAAGTACAATAAATTGAACTAGCCTATACAAAAATGGGTGATAGACAACTGATACATTAATTCTTATCAAAAGCTCATAGTTTGGGAAGTCATAGGCCCTAGTGAGAATATTAAGCTATTGATGTGCTAATTCAGTGGTTCTCAACCTGTAGGTCATGACCCCTTGACAAACCTCTATCTCCAATAATATTTACATTATGAATCATAGCAGTAGCAAAATTACAGTTATGAAGTAGCAACAAAAATAATTTTATAGTTGGGGGGTCACCACAACGTGAGGAACTGTATTAAAGGTTTGCAGCATTTGGAAGGTTGAGAACCTCTGTGATAAATGGACAAACAGTATCCATAAAGTTGCATTCAAATAATATTATCCCCATGGTTTTTTGTTGCTGTCACCTTTGGTCAGAGAAGCCATGGCACTCTTTTTTTATTATTATTTTATTTTAACCTTTGATATTCTTAAACACTATTTTATTTTTTATAAGAGCTATATTGAAATAAAAATCATATATTGTACAAATTTACCACTTTAAGCATGTGAATTGACTGAGGAAGTGGCTTGGGAGTAGAATACTGGACTAGCACAAGAGAGGCCCTGGGTTTGATTTGCGGCTTGCATAAGTAAGAGAAGAAGGGGACAAGGGAGCAAAAAAGGAAAGAGAGTCAGTCAGTATATTTTAGAACATTATATTCACTACACTAATAAGGACATCCACACCTTCATCTACCCCAAACCGCTTTCCTCACACCCTTGGGCAGTTGTCAGTCTATGTCTTCTCTGCCCCCGCACTTTAACTTTTCTTTTCTTTTCTTTTCTTTTACTAGAAATTGAATACAGATCCTCATGCATGTTGCCATGGTGCTCTTAAAGTCATAGCACCTGTGATTATTTGCACAGGACCTGCACAAGACTGAGCCTGTGAACATCCTATCATAGAGAAGGAAAGGATTTCCAAAGCTCCACCCTTGCCTAAGGCTCTAGATGCAGATACTGCTTCCTAGGCAAGAAAGAAGTATTCTCCTCAGTGAGGTAGCTACTGGTAAGTTGTCCATGCTGCTGTAAATAATTTCTTACCCATATTCTTATAAATGATCCTAATGGAATTCACTGGATCTCATACACACACAAAAGAGGTTAGAATAAATGAGGGAGCAGTTATAAATAAGAAGGGGATCAAGGGAGTTGGAGTGAGATGAGAGATGCCAATGGAAGTGAATATCATCAAAATAAATTACACATATGTATAAAAATATCATAATTAAAACCACTATTATGAATAATAAGAGCTAATAGGAGAACTTATAAAATAGAATATTTAGGAAGAATAAAGTAGTATGCCATAAATACTAAGGTAGAGAGCATAGGCAAATCTCATGGAGACTTGGGGACAGAAATAAAATTAAACAGTGGAACTTCTTTACCTGCTTCTAATTTCTCAAGAAAGAAAATCCATGTAATATAGTACACCCATGCTATGGAATCTCAATATATCATGTATAGTGTCAGACTAAAAGCCGCTGTTCTAATGAAGGGCACTTGTAGCCCAGTTCATATTATGCCCTGGACTCATGTTTGGACAAGAACCAGACAGCACATACAAGGAACATATTATAACATTTAGGAATATAGTAATCAAGAATAAGTTTAGTGATGGAAGGACATAAGCAATCTCCTCAAAAATGACCTTATCCTATTATCTTGAGTCATGCTAATTTAAGAAAGAAGCATACATTTCACCCCACAATACAGCACGATATAATGTGAGTCTCAGACCTTAGGAAAAGTACACACTGTAAAACACTCTTTCAATAGTCTACAGTGGAAACTATCTGTATCACATAAAATGAACACAGTTTTTTTTTTTCAGTGTTGACTAGAAGAGAAAAGTGGCACCTGCTTCATTTGTTGGCATGGCACTTACTTATCTAGCGCCTTTCTCAGAGAGACCAGAGGTGTGATTCAGGTATCATTTAATTAATCCTTAAAATAACTCTGTCTGAAGGAAAAGACAGAGCCTTGGCTTCTAACTTTGAAGGCAGAAGTCGTATTTGGAATGTTATTTAAATTCTACACAATAATCCAATTACTGTATTCAGACATGTTTAAAAAATCTGTTTTCTGTCATGGTCAAGGTACGGGGTTAATCTTAGATCCTACTTGATAATTACCATTCTGCAAGAGAGAACTTTCAAAGAACAAGAAGAAAAAATATTTACCATACTGAAACAAGTGACTATAATTTCAATTCACCACTCATTTTTTTACTAGTTCTTGGTAAGAATTTTGTAGACTAAGCTTTGATCATATTAGTCTCCTTTCCAAACTCTTTCAAGGTCTACCCTCTTCCCTATTCATTCAACTGTGAGTCATATTTTTGTTTTACACCTATTAAGTCCAATTTGTGCTATTCCTATATTGCGGGATACATGGTTTTCCTTGGGGAGCATGGTCACACTACTGGGTTCTACACCATTAAGAAGACCGACTTTCCTCCCAATAGCTATGAATGCCAATAACTTTTCAGGTTCAAGTGGAACTTCATGCCCAGCTTCCCTCTCCAGGCTGGGTTTTTGTCTTGCTTGAGCCTATGCAGGTCTTATGCATAGTCACAACCATTATGAGTTGATGTGTACAACTGCCCTGCTGTGTATGGAAAACACTATTTTCTTAGTCATCCCCCACCCTTGGATCCTTTATAATATTTCTGCATTTTCTTCCACAATGATCCAAAATTCTTGGGAGGAGAGGGAATGATATAAATGTCTCTTTTGGCACTGATCATTCTGTAGTCTCTCGTTATGTATGTTGACCACGCTCTGTGTTAATCAACATAAGCTGCAAATAGAAGTTTCTCTGATGGGGGTTGAGATATGCATTTGTCTATGGGTATAACAAGAAATCATTTGGAGTCAATGATTCAGAAATACTTTATGAAGTCACAATGTCACGAGCCTCATGTTATCAACATTACTCATTGTATAGTGACTGTGGAGAGGGGACAGTTCTTGGAAACTTATTGGTGGTAGGAGGCCATATACACCAGCTTTTACTCATATTGTGTATGTATTTTAACTTATTTTGTAAGAGGCTGTATTCTTTGAGATTTTGTTCCAAACTAGATAATAAACAACAATTTAGAAATCTCTAGAGGTTAAAGAATAAAAAGCTATAAAGAAAAATGTGTGCCTTGTAAGCAGTGTTCCCAGTAATTTGTTTAAGTTGTAAGCAGACAGCCATGCTAAATCAGCAACAAACTATGACGAGTGAGCAAACATATAGAAAGATCACTGCTGTAATCCAATAAAACTTTCAAGAAAGTTGTCATCCAGTGCACATTAACTGGCCTATATAGTTATTACCATAGTACATGCAAACTCCAATGTTTTTTAAATATATACTTGCTGTATTCACACTGTGTTAAATATCATGTTACATATTATGAGCACAAAGATAAATTCAACACTATCATCACTAGGAGCATGAAATCCTTAGGGAGAAGACAAACTGAGCAAATGATTTCAAAGAACATTGGTGAAAATATGAGCCCTAATCTGTTCTATTGGTAGTGAATATCTCTATGAAAGCTCATACATAGCCCTGTTATTAATGGAGATATTAGAGTGTACAAGGCAAAGTATGCATGCAGTCAATACAAGTAGATTACATAAGCAAATACATAGTAATGGTAAAACATTGTGGAGTGTGTACAAGGTGAAATGCAAGCATCTCATCACTCTTGCAATGTAAAGAATGAAGCAGGAATAACGCTAGAAATGAAGGAAGAGTCAGATCAAGAAAGAATTTAAAAGCAGATAGTGAAGTCAGTACCTTCACAATCTTCTCTTAATAATTGAGTTCTTTAGCATCATTGTAGACATTTTATATTGACTCTACTTAATAATCTTCAATACATAAACTACCAACCTTTCCAATATCACATTTTATCTGATAACATATAAAATTAACACTCAAAAAACTGCAGTATCCTGCCTGCCTTCTTCTAGAATCAAATGCTCCTGTGCTTCACTCAGTAACAGCTGAAGCTTCTATTTTACTCTTGTACTCTACTTAGACGTCAAGGGCCCTAGTCAAATAGTTAAGATATAGTTTCTCTAAGTATGGGATCACAGGATTTTAAACTGCCTTGTTGCCTTGAAATTTGTGAAGGGGTATGGTTACAATTTCTAGGAAGCATGTTCACCAACATGTAAGAATCCAGGAGGAAAACAATGCAAGACAATGTCAGTGATACCCACATACAGATGAAATGACAGTAATGGTACAATAATGGTCTTCAGTGAATGCATAGATAAAATTCTCTGTTAGGACATTGACAGATATTGCATTGTTTAATCCTATGAAGTGGTGGTATGGTTTGAATCTGAAATAAACCCTTAGTACTCATTTAGAAGTGAATTTCGGGGGGTTATAACCCTTTAGGGGAAAAGAGACATGACTGGTAGAAATGATGCACTATGTGCAGATCTTTGAGGCTTATGCCCTAGCCCCACTTCTTTCTCCAATTTCTACTTCTTTTCTGCCCCATAGTGTAACCAGACACAAGCTCCCATTACTCTGGATTGGGTCACAGACATTATTCTGTTTTTCTCCACCAAGATGGGCTGTATCCTCCAAACTGTGACTCAAATATATCTCCTGTAAAAAAGAAAGTTAGCAAACCTACTACAGGTCATTGTTGTCTCCATTTTGGACAAAAAAAGGAAACTAAGGTCCTGAGGGATTATATTAATCAGTTAAGGTCACATAGTATGTAGTAGCATTAACATACACATTTACCAAAATGGCACACATTAGCAACTTGAAGGAGAGAGGAAACTACAGAAACCAATTCATTCTTTGACCTGTACCATACAAATTAGGAGCAAACTTCAGGTGGGTGATTGACTACTTTGGGAACAAATAACAAGTCCCCGATGCCCTCAAAAGGTCATCCTATTCTCACTTTATAGCACTTTAATCTAAGAAATACCATATACTTCATAGTTCTGCTAAAAATTGACATTCATGACATTCAGAAACAGATAAAGAAGGGTGTGGGCAGTTTTCCTATCAAAGGAACTATGAAACTTTTCAGAAACTTTGTGAGTTAATGCTTCATTATCTGTAAAGCACGAGTTAACATGTCATTTTATAAGTACATCATGAAGTGCATATTAGAGCGTGCAGGAAAAATACATTCAATCATTTTCCTTCTCATCAATGTCCTTAAGTCCCTCATTCTACTGTGTTTCAAACTTGAAACTTCTATCAAACTCCAATAGTAAGTTGTTTAGTAATATGCCCATTTACTTATTTTGGATGTCTAATAAGGTAAACATTGTCATGAGAAAGTATGTGACTATCACAACAAGTTCTTCTGCTCAAGATGTAGGGCCAAAAGGCATCGTTTGAAGGCATAGTCACCAGGATGATGTTATTGGGAGATGATAGAAAGTTTTGGTAGTAGGTCATTATGGGAGGTCACTGAATATATATCCCTGAAGATTCTTCCTTTTCCTTTGTTGTTTTTCTTCCTTGATGGTAAAGTTAGGGGTAGGGGGGTTCTGTGCAAACACTTCTCCTCTGATGATGTGCTGCTTCATCTGAGGCCCAAAGCAGTGGTACACCATCATGGAATGGACTCTGCAAAATCAGGCATGCAAAAAGTTCCCTGTTTGTTAGTTTCCTTAGATTGTCTGTTATTGTGGAAGAAAGCTCACTAATGCATTTTTTGTTGTTGAATTTTAGGGAATCTTTATTTCCAGACTTAACCGAATCTTCAGAGCTGGTTGTTTAATGCTTTTATTTTCACTGCTCTAGCACACTTGGGGATATTTTCAAGGTAAATATGCCAAAGAAATTTCACTTTTCTCAAAGCCCCAAAGCTTTAAACTTAGCAAATAACTTCTTCTATCCAAGAGGGGGAAAAACAGCCAGTTTAAATAAACTCTTTAAACTGTGAGTTCTCTAACTTCTAAAGTTTTAAGTATTGTGTTTACCTTGACTCCCTTTTACTCTTGATCCTTTTTTGCAGGGAAAGAAGTGTCCTCTACTAGCACTAATGTCTGAATTGTCTCTGTACCTCTCAATCCTTATTGTATTCTTTGTCAGGTAAGCCCTTCTTCTTCATACACTTTCAGTAGTTTTTTCTTTAGATTCCATCTTTCCCCTTGGCCTGCAAATCCATTTGAAGACCTCTTCCCTAGATTCAACAAAGAATAGGAAAAGGAGACAATCAAAAGATATTAAGAATGTAACATTCCTTTAATAAAGACCTCTCCATGAACAAAGCTTAATCCATCTTTTTTTCTGTGGTACTTCAATTTCTTTGTGCCCATTTACAATTTATAACTCAAGTTGTTGTAATCTTGTTTTTGCCTTCAGCTAGAAGCAGATATTACTCCAAATAGATCACCAGTGTATGACCTCTTTATTACCACCTCCACTGCCATTTTCAGGCATAATTTTGTTCCACTTCAGACATTTGACAGCACTTGGTTTTGGTAGTAATATAGTCTTCTAGATTGGCTTTCGTGATATTCATTTATTAATTCATTAATTCCATTTATTTAACAAGTAGTCCTTCAGTATTACTGTGCTCAAATAATGAATACAGCAAAGCTCTTGGCCTCAAGGAACATGTGGACACATCAGATCTCTTTGATTGCTCTTATTTGATATTGCATGGTTTTGTTGTTGTTGTTGTTGTTGTTGTTGTTTGTTTGTTTGTTTGTTTCAATACAGGGTCTCTCTGTGTAGCCCTGGCTGTCCTGGAACTCACTTGTAGACCAGGGTAGCCTCAAACTCAGAGATCCACCAGTCTCTGCTGGGATTAAAAGTGTGAGCCACCAAGCCTGGCTCTGATAATGCTTTTCATCTTTGCTTTCTTCTCCCATTTCCTGGGTATACAAATTGCACAAGAAAGTGCTCTCAGTTTTGTTTCTCTTCTAATAAACTCTTCCTCCTAGCAATACCACAAAAAATAACTGATTTTTTTCTGTGTGGCTTTCTTCTTTAGAACCACACTGTATGCATTTCTAGCTGCTTCCTGGGTATTTCCCTCTGAATGTCCAAGTAAGAAGAAACAAATATACCCATTTGCATTACTAATCTATTCTAAAAACAAAACAAAAAAAAACTCTTTCTGTGTTTCCAGCTTTGATTTATGAGCTATCATTCTCTCAATTGATCAGATTTGATGACGTGATATCTTGTTTAAGCTTCTATTCCCTTCATCTATCACATCTAATGGGTTGATTAAATTCTGTAAATATTCCTTTCCCATCATTATTTTTTCTGTCCCACCTTTCCATTTTCTCTTGCACATATTAACAAAATACCTACATTAACTTCGAAATCATTAATTGTTCCACCATTCCCCAAGCTTTGACCTGACTTTGTTAGTCCTATCAGTCATGTATTCTCAAATTAAGCCTCAAAAACTCTTGGTAAATTCCTGCTCTTTCACAGTTAAAATCTAAATAGTTCTTTCTGAAAGGGTCAGATGATAGGAAGGATGGCAATGTAAGGCTTCTTATGAGCACAATTGTCTGCATAGGTCTAGTAGAAGACTGAGTTCTTAAAAATGCAGTCATAGGAACCGGGCGGTGGTGGCACACGCCTGTAATCCCAGCACTTGGGAGGCAGAGGCAGGCGGATCTCTGTGAGTGAGTTCGAGGCCAGCCTGGGCTACCGATGCGTGAGGCTCCACTCCACTCAAGAGGGTTTTGAGAGGGGGAGGAGTCATTATCTTCAGTGCTGTAGCTACTGGTGAGTTAGTCATGATTCAGTGAACAGCTTCACACATACATCTGTGTTAGCGGCCCTGGTTAAACCCAGTATGACACAAAGCAAAACCAAAAACATAACAAAAGGCATCAAACTGTGATTGAGACTTGGTGGGGAGGAGAGGGAGATGATTGAGATGTAAAGAGGATAACAGAGGGTAGAGAGATGAGTATGACCAGATTTATTATCTTCATTTATGAAATAATCAAAGAATAATTTTATTTTTAAAACATCTGTTGGTATAATATTATATACTATGCTTTTAACTTACTCTGAATTCCAGTCATATGAAAAGCTCAATGAAATTTGAAAATTTGAAAAATGAAATTTTCTGTTGGTATACATTTCCTTAGCCTTTCTCCAACAATTGTTTGATTTGGATAGTAAGCTTTCAAATATTCAATTCAAGAATAGTCCACTTCTAAACACTGGCCCCAAAATAGCCACTTCTTAGATATTTCCATTATATTGTATTTAGATTTTATTTGTAGAATACTTCGGTCTTGTTCCTTAGTCATCCCACAACTCGTTTTCCATCTCTCCTGTTTAAGAAATTTGCTTGTTTCTGATGGCTGTGACTATGACCAATTTAGCCTTTGTATCTGCTACATCTGGCCCAGTTGGTGCCTTTCCTGCAGTAGATGCTCAACAGTCATTTATTTGATTAGAAGTGAGCAGAAAGTAACACCTGGATGGAAGAACCAACATTGTAAGAATGTACTGAATATAAAGTGATCAAAGTATTTCCTGGTTGATTAACGCAGGCAGGAAGAAAGCAGCAGGATGTCAAGAACTTGGAAGAGAAGGGTACGTGAAGGTCCAAAATGAACAGAAAGAGAAGAATGAAGCCTCCAAGAAAAACTCAACTGACTACAGTTTTGGCACCTTCTCCTCAATCTTCTCTGTCTTTACCTCATTTTGTACCTAACATGAACATGATAGTGATCATGATAATGATCCTGGTGAGAGGGAATATTGGGTACAGCAGGCTTTCCTTTCATAGAATTAATTATTTATAAACAAAACCAAAAAAATCCTATTGTTACTAAGTAAGGTACATATCTTTCCAAAATTAAATTTATTTCACTTATATAAATACATAAACATAAAAATTATAAAGATTTATGGGCTTCCACATGATATTTTAATACCAGCTGATAATGTTTAATTAGATAAATCTACAGCCTATTTTTATCTATGATAAAAACCTTCTAAATCCTTTCATTTGGCTTTATGAAATATAAATTATTATATAATGATAAAATTAGGGTAATTAGCTTATGAAGCACCTTAATTATTTATCATTTTTTGTTAAAACAGTTACTTTATTTTATTCTAGCATTTTAAAACATGCAGCACATTGTTAATTTTAACACCTTACTGTGCATACCAGAGTTTCTTTCTGCCACCTAACCGTAACTCAGTACCTATTATTCAAGTACTCCCTATCTCTTTCTCTTTGGTCTTCTCCCATGCTCAGTAACCACTATTCTGTTCTTTACTTCTACAAGATCATCTTTTTCAGATTCTACATATGAGTGACATCATGAAGTAATTCTTCCTATGCCTGGCTTATTTCACTTAACATAATATTCTCCATTTCCATCCCTAAAGCCACTGAACACTTTAATATCACTATATATAATTCATAAGAAATTATTCATTTGTTCAACATTAAATGAATCCCTACTGTATAGTAAAACAACCAGAAGATACTTTAATCTAGGAAGAGAGACAAGATAAATGACTAAAACTCTCCAAGGCACTGCATTTCATTCCAGTTTTTGCCTCCTCCCTCTTGGCAACAGCTTTCAATTATTTCCACTTCACTGTGCACACTTAGAAAAATAGTTTCTGTCTTTGCAGAACATATATAAAACCTACGAGACTGCTTCAAGTCACAGTCATATGGCACTAGTGCTTTGAGGTGGGGCTTCTTTCTCACTCTCTTGCTGCCTCTGATTTCCAGCTGCTAAGTGATTTGCTATCATTTCACCACTCGTTTTCCCTTTTAACTCCTGATAATTGCCTAATACCCAATTTTCTGAGGCCATGGTCATGCTACTTTATTTACTTCTTTGACGGTTTCATTAACTGGTGTTCTGGTGTCTGAGAAGACATTACTTCTCAGGACTTGCTCAACTCTTCATGGCCCACATGTGTTCCAACTCTGGCTTCTTCAGCTTATTCTGATCTGTAGTCTGTAAGATGAATCTTAAAAAGGTCTTATTAAATAAAACCAACCCGGACCAGGTATTGGGGTGAATTCTGAAAGATCAGAGAANCAGAACAAGCCACAGCCAACCTCACCTCACCAACTTCTCAGCTGATCTTATTTCCTCAGACTGTAGGCTTCTGAGTCCTCACCTGAATGGATCTCAGCTAAACTGGTGCTCAAAGCCTGAACGCTTAAGAGACCTCTAGCTTTTGGTCCTCATGCCTTATATACCTTTCTGCTTCCTGCCATTACTTCCTGGGATTAAAGGCGTGTGTCTTTCCCAAGCAAGATATAGATCTCAAGTTCTGGGATTAAAGGTGTGTGCCACCATGCCTGGCTCTGTTTCCAGTGTGGCCTTGAACTCACAGAGATCTAGATGGATCTCTGCCTCCGGAATGCTAGGATTAAAGGCGTGTGTGCCACTGTTTTCTGGCCTCTATGTCTATCTAGAGGCTGTTCTGTTCTCTGACCCCAGATAAGTTTTATTAGGGCACACAATATTTTGGGGGACACAATATATCACTACAGTAGTCTTCCTTGAACTTTGATGTCTGCCAGACCCAGAGTTCCATAAGCACAAACCCTGGCTCCTGTATTGATGCACCCAATCTACTTCTGTGCTACTTGTTTCAGATTTTCAACTTCAGCCATTTTCCCCGCTACACCTAAACTGGTCCTGCTTATAAGAAATACAAGTAGTTATATTACTTAAACCGGTTGAAGTAATAACTGAGGTCTTAAACGTCCATAAATATCTCTTGAGCTCATTTTCTCAGTGGTGTTCTATTCTATATAGAACTCCCCACTGCCTTAGCCCTTTTAAAAGCAGAACTCAAAAGCAAAACTATTGTATCTGAAAATGGACTCATAAGGCACCTTGTAGTCGAAAAACTCTTTTCTTCTGTTATGCTTAATAGTTTAAGCCTAGATCTAAGTAATAGTCAATTTTTTATGTATTTTTGAAGAACTTTAGGATGTTAGATCAATGTATAAAAGAATCTCAGGATTTTTTGGAGACATACAGACAACAATCCTGTAGCATCCCTTTAGTAACTTAATTCTATAATTCTATGCAAATGAATATTCTAACTTCTATGACCATATCAGATCCTTTCACAAACAAACCAAGATTTACTCATTACAAGTTCTCTCTCAAGATGTTGCCAAGATCTCTTAGAAATTAAGATCAGGCTGGAAAGGTGTGTGAGTTAGAAAAGTGCTTGCCTAGCATTCACAAAGTCCCAGATTTGATCCTCAGCACCACTTAAAACACCTAACCCCGTGGGGTATACCTATAATCCCAGTACTAGGAAGATGGAGGCATGAGGATCAGGCATTCAAAGTCATCATCAGCTGCATAGTGAGTTCAAAGATAGTCCAGGCTACATGAGCTCCTGGGAGTGGGGATGGGATCAAGCAGGTGCCTAAGCTTTATCCTGACAAAAATTCTCAGGACAATTCAAAGGTAAGGGAGTTGAGAAACCTTGTAACATTGTGTAAAGAAACACAAACCACTGAATGATAGACACATATGCAATGGAACAAACATAAAGCTGGGTCATGAATACAACAGAGTGGCTCCAAGGAAAGTCAAAGCGACCTCCAGACAGATGGGAATTGAGAACCATTGACTCCACTTGGGAATTTCCCTGAACACCTAAGTTAGAGAGTTTGGGAACCAGAATTTTCTCTATAGTAAAGAAGATATTCCCCCGTGGAGAGCACATAACTTTCATGAGGGATCCTAGAGAATTTAAACCACAAGAATTCAGTACAGACACAAAAGGAATGATATAATTTCCTTAAGACATAGAGGAAACACATATGAAATCCTGATATATCAAAGGGCCAAAGAAAGAAAGCGAGTAACATAGATGACATGATAGTTCCTTATTTAGACACAGGCTTTCTGATGATCATCAGTTTAAAATGACTGGTAGTATACTTGCTCATGAAATAGAATTCAAGTTTTACTCTAGTGTTAACGTACCTATCCAACAAAACTCACACTGAAACAATTTCTATTGTGATATTATTAACAGGTGGGCTCCTTAGGAATTAAGTTAGGGGAGAAAGCTTATAAAATGTATGAAACAAATGAAAGGAATCAAGTAGAGCTATTTTCCCTTCTTTGTCTTTTAGGAAAGGACACAGTGCATCCCCTCCGAGACATAGCATTCCAATTGCTTTCTTGGATGCACACAGCAAGTTGTTACAAGATTCTGAATCTCATGACACCTTGATTTTAGGCTCCTCACCTTACAGAACTGTGAAAAATAAGCTTCCATTGTCAATAAGCCACTCAGGTTACAGTATTGTGGTGTACCAGCACAAAATAGATTAAGGCAAGATCACTCCCTTTCCTGAGTGCTTCCACAACAAATTCAAACATATGTCAAGCCTTCCAGTTTCTGAAAACCACAAAGCAAGAGCCATTTTGTAGGTAAGGTTAAAAACAATGAAGAATTTGTAAAATGACTCTAATCAACAAGTTCTTTGTCCTTTTAGCAAGTTTGGATCCCGAAATACTGACAAGGGAAGCTGGGGAAAGGAGGCTGCAATGGGGAAGAAAATAATGATTGCTATTCCCAAGTCTCTCTAGCCAGACTTTATCCACCTAACCCAAAAGTCAAAGAATGCATTTTCACACACTTTCCCACATTTGTTTCCCCTCCCCTGTCTCCCATAGGCTCTTCAGTCTCAAACTGGAGATAATCTTCAGATCAATGAGGGCTGATGTCAAACTCTTACTAAGCCATGTTTTCCCAGCTGGGGGTAAATTCCACTTGCCTGGATGTAAAACTTCCTAATTAGAAATGTCAAGTCTCTTTTTAAATAGCAAGGAAGCAACTAGGAGAGGGGAGCATGAGGCTATAAAAAATGGAATTAACTCTTCCTTCACTCGGAATTTCAAGGCTTGGGAAGTGAAATCTGCAGGGTTAAATCCCAGGTTAAATTTTATTTATCTTCTGTGTGATGGGGATAGAAAAATGTGAAATACTACAGGCACATTAAGGGTGTTGGTGAGGGAGAAGATAGTGAAAAGATCCTTTCTCCCAGAATATGACTCTCCCAGTGTTTCATGCACTTATCAGAAACCACTAGATGTCTTATTTTTCTATGTTATGGCCTGGAAGGCTTATCA
>LZPO01116993.1:494310-529865 GCA_001675575.1 Neotoma lepida | reverse complement strand
ATGAACTTCCATTATCAGCCATTAACACTTTGATGCAAATGTGTTCATCATATTAGCCAAGAGAAGTGTGGAGGGAAAGAATGGAAAGTGCTAAAATATCACTTCATTCTTCTGGTGGGAGAAACAGTAAAGAGCACGCAGAGCAACAGAAGTGTATCCTATCACCCCTGAATATCCACATCCAAAATGGGCTGTGTGCCTGAAACTAGCAGCCTGATTCTGGGCTTTTATCATTCTGTGGATGACTGGGAGAGAACTAGGGGTGTTTCACAAATTCTAAAGGTGGGAAATGGAGAACTTCTTTCTTCCTCAAGTCTCTCACCTCCCTGACTGATTTTGAGCCAATGTCAGAGTGTGATTTTTTATAAGATCAATTACCAAACTGGCTTTTATTATTAATTTACTTGCTTATGGAGGTAATAGAAATAACATGCCAAGCCGTAGCTTATGACTTGTTCTCCCTCCACAAAAAAAAGCTAGATTTTTTTCATTATGATCTTTTCCCAAAAATAAAGGAAAAGTTGCCAGGTGGCATATTCAGGTTATAACTGGGAACTCGGTAACATTTATCATAATTAGCTCTGTCCTCAGAGGCAGTCACAAACAGGTTTTCTGTTGAAATTCTGGCTGAGGCAAACAAGCTAGGTAAGATAGGAGACCACCTATCATCAATTGTGAAACTTCATCTTATGCCAGGTCCACTTAGAAATATGGGAAACCACAAAAGTATCAGGGCACAACAGGGATCTCATGTACCATTGCTTTGGTTTGATGGTACATCTTGACCAGTTCCTTCAAGTCATAAATATTAGACTTGTTGAAGAAGAGGCTATTCTGTCAGGAAAAGGTGTCTCTTCGCCTTTCCCCTTTAGTTTGACTTTCACAACACTGTCTGTGAATATGGCTTCTTCATCTGAAAAGTGTGCATGAGAATGAGACATTTGGGTGACTTTGGTAGCATAGCACCTGTGGTTCTTCTCAAGTAGGTGACAAAGAGATTTTTCCGTGTCTGTATTAAAGGACATTCAGTATGGCAAGAACCAGGTGACAATTATACTGTAAGCTAAATGTGGGGGTAGACTGTTCTCTGTTGTATTTGTTCATCAGAGCTTTGGTACTTCTATTGTCTCTGAGTTAAGAGATGCTGCAGTTATTACTCCCAGGAATATGATATCAGAATGGGCTTCATGAATATTAGAAAATGTTTCTAGGTAATTCATGTGCCAACATAGGCAAGTAAGTCACTGTCATATGCTAAGAAACACAACAGAATTCTATAGGTAGATTGTATGCTACTTTCCACATTTGATAGTTAGATTTTGAGACCTCCTAAGAACACTATTACATGAACACATGAGACAGGAATCAAGTACTTTATCCCAAGAACTAGAGTTATTTTATATATAGACTAAAGATAATAAATTATGTAGTATTTGATGTGATGTGGCTTTCCACAATCACTCACTGGGGAATTGTTTTTTCCAGTATTCTTTGAAAACGCATAGAAAAGTCAGGAACAAAATATTCAGAGAACCAGTGGGCAACAGAGGCCAGGAACATAAGTATGATTGAAGGGTCAGAATCAATGCTTCACTAAACCACAGAACTGGACTCTGGACTTTAACCACACTGATTGCTAAGAATAAAATTCATGTCTGCCAGAGGAATTTAGTCCCCACTCATACAAGCTGCACACAATATCTGGAGAAAAATTATGAAGCAAAGCTGTCGTCTACAACAGCTACCTTATCCCATATTCAACAACAGAAAAGTGACCTTGTACACTTTGAAGTGACAGAACTCTGCAAAGGACCATGCCCAACACCAGGGTTGTGAGATGGCACAGCTGCTTTTGCTGTGTTGATTTATTCCAATATGTGGCCAGGCACTGGGCAGGAGGTAAATGGCCTATGTGAGGTAGTCTCACCTTCATCTAAGCCCTCTTTAAGGAACAAAGACAGGCAGTTCCATTTCCAAAAATATAAAAGCTGAGCACTTGAACGAATGACTTTTTATTTACTACTCATTTGTTTCACTATCTGACACCAAGTGCTGGTTTTTCAAGCACTCTCCCATTAGCAGATAAAAAAGAAAAGTGCCCCAACAGAGGTTAACTGCCAAAAACACCAACGATAGGCGGCCCTCATGAGCTCCTCTAGTCCACACAGGATTGTTAACTAGCTTGATCATATGCAGGTAACCACAGCTGCGGGCAGGTTATAAGTGCAAAGGTCGTGCCTCAGATAGAATACAGCATTTGGTTGTCCTTCCCCCCATCCTCTGGCTCTTGCATTTTTTAAATTATTATTTATTTTTAAATTCCAATGTCATATATTTTGATTATATTCTTTCCCCTCTCCCAAATTCCCAAAGATAGATTCTCCCCAACGCTTTCTCTCTCTCTCTCTCTCTCTCTCTCTCTCTCTCTCTCTCTCTCTCTCTGTGTGTGTGTGTGTGTGTGTGTGTGTGTGTTTTATCTCTTTATTTGGTGATTAGCTTGTAAAATAATATAATTGTATTTATTTTTAGGTTTACATTTAAGATATATTTCTATTTTATTTATAGTTTTCAGATGATGTAATTATATCATTTCCCTCTTCCCTTTCCTCTCTCCAAACCCTCCATGTACCACCCCCTTGGTCTCTTTAAAATTCATGAACTCTTTTTTAAATTGTTGTTATATATTCCTAAATATATAAATACAACTGACTCAGTCCATTTAATGTTACTTGTATGCATATATTTTCTGGGCTGACCTTTTGTTATTGGATAACTTGTTGGCATGTTCTTCTCTGGGGAGGATTATTCTGCTCTCAGCATTTTAGCTGCTTGTAGTTCTTTGTCTGGGCTTTTCCCTGTTCCACTTTGGCATGTCATTGTTGCTGTCCTTGCTCAGATCCTGTATAGGCAGCCATGTTAGTGAAACTTTATGGGTATGGCTTCTCCAACATCTCCAGGACACACAATCTCACAGCAAGCTCCCTGCTCTTCTAGTTCTTACAACCATTCTGTCCCATCTTCTGCAGTGATCCGGGAGCCTTAGGTGCAGGCACGGCATTGTAGATGTATCAGTTGGAGGATTTTGACCAGTTGCGGTCTTGTTTTGTTTTGTTTTGTTTCTGTCATTGTTGTTGTTGTTTATAATGATCTCCATCTGTTGTAAAGAGAAATCTCCTTGATGTGGGGGTAAGAACTATAAGTATCTGTGGGCATACAGATAAATATTTAGAATGTAGTTATGGATTATGTTCATTTAGTAAAGTAATCAGTACAGGTTCTCCTCCAAGATCCATTATTTTACTGGCTCCAGATATTTGGCTAGGTTTCTAATACCAGGCATGAATTCCCTTCTGTGGAGTGGCCTTAAGTCCAATTAGAGGGCTGTTGGTCATCACCAAGATATATGCACCATTGTTTTACCCTTGGGGTTATTATGCCCTACTGGCCATTGCTGTTAATCTTACATTTTTTCTGCCTTATTTTCCAATAATATTCCATGAGCCAGATTTCTCCATTGGATTGCATCACTCTCCTGTTCATCCCTGTACTCCCTCCCTCCCCATTTTTCTGTAAGTTGTTTCTACAATAAAGCTATCCTGGTAAAATACATAAATAATTGGGCTAGCCGTCTAATTGCCATAATAGGAATGTGATAAAAACTTCCTATTTAGGACTGAACATTAAACAGTCACTTATTCTTAGCATGTTGACCAATTCAGTTATGAGTCTCTATATTAATCATTGCTTACTACAAAAAGAAGTGTTTCTGACCAAGGTTGAGCTCAGTAAGCAAATCTAATTACTAGGTTATATAAAGGGCATAAAAATAAGATAGGACTTGTTAGAAAGAAAGGGGTTCCTGGGAGAGTGTTCAGAGAGATGGGGGGATGGCAAAAATTCATTACATATATGATGAAATTCTCAAATAATATTTTTAAAATGAAAAGTATCTTCATTTCCCTGCACTTGTCATGCACACCAACAAACTGAATGGCTAGTGGCTACACATCCCTGGGTTTGGATACAGGTAATGTGTTATGCTTAGAATTACAAAGGGATTTGGGTATTTACCTTCCATAAATAATTCAGTTCAATATTTCTATGCTGCTTTTCTCTGATGAATTATCCCAAATGCCAAAACAAATACTTTCCTTATATGTGGACATGGACAGATTGCTGAAAGGTGGAAATTGTTAATGGTGAATATTGAAGCATTTGAGAGGGAGGTAAATACTGTTTTCTAGTTGATGATATGCTGCATACCTATATCCTAAAAATGATTGTATCTGTCCACTATAAACAGTTAACTCTAGACTAAAGGGTACACCAGAAGCATTTGGTCCCAAGAATTTTAAAAGCTTTCTTTTAACTTTAATCTACCTTCTGCTAATGACGTGTGGGCGGAATGAAGCCTGTGGAGGAGGAATAGCTCACCACAGGATGTGGTAATCCAACTTCAAATGGTTTTTCTCTTCATTCTTAGAAAATCTGAAGTACAATGTCTCCTTACTTTCTAGGGTTCATATGTTTTTATTATTAGAATATAAAGGAATTTTTTAAATATTGTATTTTGAATCTTTATTAAAAGGGTATAAAATGACTGAGGCGATTATTTAAAAAATATTAACAAGTAAGACCTGAAAGAATGCCTGGATAAGAACTTAGATTTGGGCCAGGCAGTGGTGGTGCACGCCTCTAATCCCAGCACTTGGGAGGCAGAGGCAGGTGGATCTCTAAGTTCAAGGCCAGCCTGGTCCACAGAGCCAGGATGGTCAGGGGTATACAAAGAAACCCTATTTTGAAAAACCAAAACAAAGAAAAAAACAAAAGCAAAAGACAGAAACTTTGCCTTGGGCTTTCAGACTAACAGTGAAGGAGAACTAGCAACATCACTAGCTATGGTATTCAGAGAAACTGGCATTCTTCAATTAGCAATGTTTATCTTTGGCTCTGTCTTGTATTTCAAAAAGCCTTACTGTTGTCAATCCTATGTAGTCTTCTTATTGGAAGAATGCTGATTAATACTGGTTGAAAATATACTACTCTAACTAAACACTATGTAACATTTTCACAGGAGACCAGCAAAAGAATCTGTAATAGTGAAATGTTTGGGAATACAAAAAGTAATAACTAGAAATCTTCTTCCCTTCATAGGCATGTAATGCTAGGCTGCAACCTACCCAACCTATTACATTCTTTATACCAAGATATGAATGAACACAGAGGTCACATACATATGTTCTTATCCACATGCTAATAATATTGGGAGGGAGACTGGCAAGTTTCCAGACACAAAAACATTACTCAAAATATTAATACACAAAAGTGAAATATATTTTAGAATGTCACTTTCTCTCATCACATATGGTTGTTGTTATTGTTCTTGTTAGTGCTGGGTGTTGAAAAGAGATCCTCATCTACACATTGTAGCACTGAGCTATGAAATAAGCCTTTTCTTTTTTGCCCCTTTATTTTGGTTGTGATTAGAAGCATTTAATGTGCTATTTACCCTCTTAACAAATTTGGAAGTACAAGTAACATGTTGTCAACTGTAGGCTCTATGTTTTTCAGTAGATCTCTAGAACTTATTCACTTGGAATAACTGAAATACTATACCCACTGAAGAAAAACAAATCCTCATTATCCCATCTGCCAGGCTCTGGCAACCACTATTGTATTTTCTGCTTCTTTGAGTCTAATTATTACAAATACCTCATATAAGTTGAATCAGAGTATTATTTTTTGTTATTTATATTGATTTAAACTAATAAATAAAACAACTCAATATAAATTGTACATATTATTGCGGAAAACATGTAATATTTTGGCGTACACATGTAGCATATTGTTTAAACTTGATTAAACCTATCTCCTCAAGCATTTTTTATTTCACATGGAGAAATCTTACAAAATCTTCTCTTCTACCTTTTGAAATGTGTTTCTCATTATTGTTAACTTTTGTAAACCTACTGTGGAATAGCACAGAAAAATGTTTTTCTGACACCAACTGTAGAGTGAGGGTGGTGCATAGGAAGGGTTTGAGGGGAGTAGTGGGGAGGGTGTAGAGGGAGAGGAAAACTATTTCAACTACAAACATTTTTTAAAAGTTTAAAAGGAAACTTTATCTAGATTTCCTTCCAGGATTGTTCCACTTTCAAATCTCACATCTAAATCTTAAAACTATTTTGAGTTCATTTTTTCACATGATGTAGAGTAAAAGTCCAATGTAAATTTTTTTCTTTTGGAAAATGGACATGCAGTTTCCCCAGGACTTTGTGAAGACTGCCCTTCCCCACTGTGTGTTCTTAGTGTTTGTGTTAAAAATAAGTTGATCACATAGGCTTGGATTTATTTCATGTTTCTCTATTCTATTCTTGCAGATGATATGCCATGCCTTGAGGATAATGCCATATTATTTTAACTATGATACTTTGTACTATATTTTGCAATCAGGAACTTATTCCCTACAATATGTATTCTTCTGTTTCAGAATCACAGTGCCAAGAATGGAGAAATTTCCCTTAAGGTTTTTGATCAGAGGAGTCCAAGAGACTTCTATGACAATATAAGCTATTGCTATTACCCATGATTGCCTCCCAATATTCCTATTGCTGAAGACACTATACTCTTCAGACATAGAACTTGGAGAAATTGAGTCAAAACTGACCTGAAAATCTCCATCCTAAGGACTAGCTATCATTGTATCAGAAGATGCTATGCAACCAAGAAAGAAGGGGAAGTGGTAGTCCTATCCTTTTCTAACGTCTACAAACCAGAGCAATGATACGAATGGCTAGATATCCCAATGTAAGTGCAATAGTAGCACTTATACCTTGGAGGTAACCAACAGCTGTGTACTTGGACTTAACGCTCACTCTATAAGAGGGAAACTATGCTTGGCACTGTAAAGTTAGACAATTATCTGTTGCTTGTGAGATCATGGACCCTAGAGGAGAACCCACTACTTCCCTTTTCCTGAACCAGTATAATTTCTAACTATATTCTAAATATTCCTACTCACAGATTAATGTAGCTTTCACTTTCCATCAAGGAAGCTTCTTTCTGTAGCAGATGGAGATCATTACAGAAAACTACAACTGGTCAAAATGCAAAATCAACTAATCTTGAGGTGCCCGGCCCCACTGATACAACACAATTACTGAACTTAAGGCTCAAGGAACACCAACATCAGGAAGAAATGGCAGGAAGGTGGTAAGAGCAAGAAGAACAGAATGCCTGCTTCAAGAGTGTCTTTTATATATGACAGCGAAGCTGAGTCCATTAAATATCAACAATATGGTCACCTAAACAATACCAGCACAATGACAAATGTGGTTGGGAGAAATCCCACAGGGCCTCTTCCTTAGAGATGAATATCTGTAGACAATTATTATGGCTGGTAAGAGAGGGAGATTCAGTTTACTAATCACAAGTAGTCAGTCACATTAAAGTATTCCAAAAACAAAAGGTCACATTAATTATTTTGTATCATTTATGGTTCCACATTAATTTTAAGATTTTTTTCATTTCTACAGAAAATAACAATGAAATTCTTAGAGATAGGGATGACTTTGTATACTATAGACATTTCAAGATTGTTTTATAATCTATGAATATTAGCTAAACTCCATTTATATGTTTTTATAATTTCTTATATTCATGTTTTATAGTTTTCAGTATTTAAGATTTGCATCTCTTTTGAATAGTCACTTTATAAATTTATTTCTTTTATAATTTCATACTTTTATGTTTGGGGGGGTTGTTGTTTTCAAGACAGTTTCTCTGTGTAGCCTTGGCTGTTCTACAACTCACTCTGTAGACCAGGCTAGACTTGAATTCACAGAGATCCACCTGTATCTGCCTCCTGAGTACTGAGACTAAAGGTGTGCACCATCACCGCCTTGTTCTTTATGTTATTTTTTATCATGTCCCTGTCATTATTCACTTCCCCTTCCACTGAACCCCTTTTTATTCTCAACAGTATCCTTTTTACTTTCCTGTCTTTGTTGGGACCTCTTACATTTTATTAGAGTTGTTTGCATGAGCATGGGTGGAAGTTTACTTACACAAACAAGGGCAACTTAAAAGTGGCTACTCCACTAACGAATATGAATACTCCCTCTTGCCTAGCAACAATTAATTACCTATAGATTCTCAGGGAAGTGTGGGAGCTTCATGAACCCGTCTCCCAACCATGATAGAATGTTGATGGGTCCAGTCTTATGTAAGACGGATTTTCTAAATGATCTTGTTAAATAAAACACAGAGGCAGAGACAGGGGTGAAAGTCTGACAGAAATCAGAGGAATTAGGAACAGCTACCAGCCTCAACTTAGACTGCCACTGCAGCTCCCAAAATGGAGAGTGTCCTAATTCCTTATACATCCACGTCTATATCCCTTTCTGTTCTGTTCTCCCATTGGCTCTTTCAGCCTAGCTACATCATGATGGAGATATTGTTCTGTATGCTGTGAATATGTGTTGCTCTGATTGATTGATAAATAAAATGCTGATTGGCCAGTAGCCAGGCAGGAAGTATAGGCGGGATAAACAAGAAGAATTCTGGGAAGAGGAAGGCTGAGTGAGGAGACACCCCTAGCCATCACCAGGAGCAGGAAGATGTGAAGGTACTGGTAAGCCACGAGCCGTGTGGCAAAGTACAGATTTATAGAAATGGGTTAATTTAAATGTAAAGCTAGTCAGTAATAAGCCTGAGCTAATGGCCATACAGTTCATAATTAATATAAGCCTCTGAGTAATTATTTTACAAGTGGCTGTGGGACAGCGGGGCTGGGCTGGACTTCGTGGGGCCTGGTGGGACCCAGAAAAATTTTTTCTTACAACATCACTTCCTCCTGTTGCCCAACTTTGTCACTTCCTGCCTGTCTGTATAGACCTCCAGAATTCTATGGTTGATGCTGGGATTAAAGGCGTGTGTCTCCATGCTTGATTGTTCCTAGTGTAACCTGGAACTCACAGGGATCCAGACAGACCCTGCTTGCTAAGTGATAAGATTAAGGGCGTGTGCTAATTTTGCAAGGCTGGAGGCTGACCTTGTTCCTATGATCCTCAGATAAATTTTTTTGGGTGACATAGATAAAATACCACCACAGTCTTGTGCAGGCCTTGTACAGAAACCACAACTGCTATGAGTTTGTGGGTACAACAACAAAGTCATATCCAGGAGAAAGCTTTGCACGGCATTCCTTTCAATCTTCCAGCATTTAAATTCTCTTCTTGGGCTTGTTTGTTTGTTTAGTTGGTTGGTTTTTGGTGTGTATGGGGTTGGTTTAGTTAAGTTTTGTTTTGTTTTTTAGCTTTACTTTTTTGAGATACGGTTTCTCTGTGTAGCCTTAGTTATCTTGGAACTTGTTTTGTGGGAGAGGATGGCCTTGAACTAAGAAACTCACCTGCCTGTGGTAGGATTAAGGTGTGTGTCACCACCACCCAGCAAGCTCTTATGTTCTTTCTGTCCACTCTTCTCCGAAGTTCCTGAGTCTTGGACAGGGTGTTCTAAATATTCATCTTAGGACAGTGTATATTCCCTTTTTATCATTTAGGTAGCAATTATGATTTAGACTTTAAAAGTTTTATTCTACAGACATTTAGGTGGTACTATTTAGAAAAGAAATTTTTGAGTGCTTACTTTGTGTCCTGAAATATTACTGACTTTACCAGTTCTAACAGATTTTACTGATGTCTTTGCGGTCATCAATGTATAAGATCATGTCAGCAAACAGAAATAATAATAATAATAATCCCAAGTCTTTTTTATTTCCTAGTTCTGTGCTTATTATTTCTTTCTCATTTCTAATTGTTCTGGGTGTGTTTTCTATGCTAAATAAAAGCTGAAAGAGTGACAATCTTAATCTTTAATAACCCCATGCTTTATCTTAGTCAAACACCTATTAGTGTTTTGAGTATAACTTTAGTTGCTGACTCCTCAAGAGTGGCCTTTATTGTATAGAGATTAATTTCTTCTCTGTGGATTTTTTTCTACTGCCTTTGTAATGAGAGTGAAATTTTGTCAAATGCTTTTTCTGAATCTATTGAGATGATCATATGATTGTTACCCTTCATTCTGTTAATGACATACTATATTGATTAGTTGGTGTGGTAGCTTGAATGTAATTGGTCCCCATAAGCTCATAGAGAGGGGCACTATTAAGAGGTGTGATTTTGTTGCATTAGGAATGGCCTTGGAGGAAGTATGTCACTGTAGGTATGGACTTTGAGGTCTCAGATATGCTCAAACCATGCCCAGTGTTCCAGACCACTTCCTGTTGCCTGCAGGATCAAGATGCAGCTCCTTCTCCACTCTCAGCTCCTTCTTCAGCACCATGTCTGCCTGTGTCCCACCACGAAGATAATGAAACTGTAAGCCACTCAATTAAATGTTTTCCTTTAAAAGAATTGTCATGGTTATGGCGTTGCTTCACAGCAATAGAAACCCTAAGACAGAAGTTGGCATCATGGCCTGGGGTATTGCTGTGATAGGATTGATAATTTTTTTTTGTTTGGAGGAATTTGGACTTTGGTAGTTTGGGTTAGAAAAGCAGTGGAATGCTTTAAGCACTGCTTAATGGGCCATAATAATAGGAATATGCAAGACAATAGTGCTCAGAATGATTTGAACTGTGGGGCATCTGGCTCAAGAGATTTCAGAGGAGAATAATTTTAGTATGCTGCCTAGAGATCTTTGTGATTTTGATGAAGAAAGTGGCTGATTTTTGCTCTTTTCCAAAGAGTCTGCCTGAGTTAAAGTGAAAAGATTTGAATTAATACTACTGGCAGAGGAAATCCCAAAATAGCCTAGTATAGCCTCTGCCATGTGATTACTAGTGTTCATGCTTAAAAGATTTATAATGAAAAGGAGAAAGTTGAGCAAGGAAAAATACAAAATGTACAATTTGAGGAGAAAAGGAGCACCGGGAAGTGGAATAGAGGTGACTCCTATGTTCAAGGAGAGAAACATACTAAGAAAGGGAATAAATGGAGTAGTGACCTCAGGGCAAAATCCTACCCAGCTAAACTTCCAACTTGTGAAAAGGGATTAAAGAAAAGCTCAGAGCTGGGTATGGGTGATACATGCCTTTAATGCCAGTATTCCAGAGTCAGAGGCAGGTGTATCTCTGAGTTTGAGGCCAGCCTGGTCTATAGAGCAAGTTCCAGGACAGCAAAGCTTAGGCAGTGAGGGTAATCATTGAAAAAGAAAGCTGGTGAAGATGTAATTGAATGAGGGGGCCATGTTCCAGCCCTTGTAAGCAGCAGAACTTGACAGCTTTGGCCATGTGGTTCTGGCTTTAGAGGCAAGGATAGAAGAAAGGGTTTATGAAATCTTCCTCCATGACTAAAGAAAGCCACCAAAGCCAGGCATTTATCCTGACACTGCTAAGATAAATCCCAAGTGGTGTCCCTGAATGGAGGCCTAGTAGAGAGGCTATTGAGTGAAACTGTGAAGTTGAAGCTTGGATTGCTGTGGAGACACCAAGATGTTAGAAATGCTAGAGTTGTAGGATACCTGCTGAGGAGAGCTGCTAACCAGGAGTTGAACTAACTCAAGAGAAAGAAGTATGTTGCAATCAACAAAGCTGAATAGAGTTGGAGATATGAAGAGAGTTTTGACATCAGACATGGAGATGCAGAGTTTGGAGTTTGCCTAGCTAGTTTTCAGTCTTGCTTTGGTCCTCATTATGCTCCCTACATTTTGGAATGGTAGTGTATATCCTGTGCCATTCTATGTTAGAAGTATTGATCTGACTTTTATTTTAATTTTATAGAGGATTACAGGTAAGAGATTTTGTGAATCTCAGAAGAGACTCTGAATTTTAAAAGTTTAGGTAAGTTTGAGATTGTTATAGAGTATGGAGACTTTTGAAGTTAGGCTCATTTCATTTTACATTATGATATTGTTACAAGCTTATCAGAGTGGAATGTGATAGTTTGAATGTAATTGGCCCCCATAAGCTCATAGGGAGTGGCAGTATTAGGTGCTTTTTTTGTTGCAATAGGTACAGTCTTGTTGGAGGAACTACGTTACTGTGGGGGTGGGCTTTGAGGTTTCATATATGCTCAAGTCATGTCCAGTGTCCCAGACCACTTCTTTTTACCTACAGGATCAAGGTGTAGCTCTTTCTCCACTCTCAGCTCATTTTCCAGCACCATGTCTGCCTGCAAGCCACCATGTCTCACTGTAATGATAAGGGACTAAACCTCTGTACCTATAAGCCACCCAATTAAATATTTTCCTTTGTAAGAGTTGCCATGGTCTTGGTGTCTCTTCACAGCAAGAGAAACCATGAGACAGTTGGTATATATCTAACTATCCTGACACTGCTAAGAGAAATTCCAATTGGTCATGGTGCATAATCCTTTTAATATGCTGTTGACATTAATTTGCTGAAGAATTTTAAAGGTATTTTCATGATGTTTATTTGTCTGCAATTTTCTTTTTGTGTAATATCTTCATCTGACATGAGTATTAAGATAAAGATGTCCCAAAATGAATTTGGAAGAGTTCCCTCAAGCATTTCAATCAAGCAAATCAAAGGAATTGGCATTAAGTTTTTTTTATCCATTATGATTTATTCTCTACAATACTTCATACAAGACTTTGATAACTTGTACTCAGAAATAATATAGTCAAAAGATAACCAAGTGCAATACAAATAATTGGTCTGAAGTCTTTGCACTGAACGACATACAGTGTCTTGCTTCGGGGAAACAAAATAAAAACATAAAGTTTTCCAGGCTCCAGAAATCTCAATAGAAGTAATACCAAATTAGTGAAAATTGTACAGGTTAACAAAGCATGGAAAACAAATCTTGAGCAATATAATAAAATTAACACCCAAGATTTATTGGTTTAATTCAATAGTAAAAGTACCTGGCCTTAGAATTTTTGTTAGGGGTTGCTAATTACTAATTAAATGTTGTTACCTATTTTTTTGTTCTTGATTTTTTTTTGATCAGATTTTTTGTGTTCATATTTTTGTTGATACTGTTCTTGATTTAGTCTTGTTAGGCTGTATGTGACTAGAAATTTGCCCATTTTAGTGGTGGTACAGTTTGATTGCTTATCTTTCTCATTGTCCTGACACATGATCTTATATATTCTATCCTCTTTTCTGCTTTTGTTAATTTCAGTCATTTCTGTCTTTTTTCTAGTCCAGTTTCTTAATTATATGTATGTATCTCAATACTGTTTCAATTATATTGGCTCTTTTTTATTTTATTGATTTTAGCTATGTACTTTCTACTCTCGCTTTCATTTACTTCTGCTCTAATGTCCACTAATTTCCATTGTTATACTAATTTTGGGATAACATTTCTCTTTTTTTTAGTTTCTTCATAGATGTTATTTATTTAAGATGTTTATATTTAATGTCATTTGCTGATAAAATTTATTTCTAGAACTGCTTTTGCTCTATTCCATCAATATTGAAATGCTGTTTATTAATTTGGCTCAAGGTATTTATTTGGCTTATCCTTTGACTAATAGATGTTTTAAGGGGGTGTGTAAAAGTTCAAATTGTATACATTGGAAGGATTTTGTTTCCCTCCTTTACTTATTTCTAGTTTCACACAATTGTGATAAAAATATTGTTTGAATGGGAGGCCTTACCCTCTCTGAATAGTGAAGGGAGGGGGAACTGTGGTTGGTATGTAAAATGGAAAAAAAAACTTTAAATAAAAAATTAAATTAAAAGAACATTATTCAATAGTATTTCAATCCTCTCAAGCTTATAAAGACTTTATTTGTCATTCAGATATTGGGGTGAATGCTGAAAGATCAGAGAGATAAGAACAGACCAAGCCACAGCCAACCTCACCTCGCCCCCTCCTCTTGTTTCTGAGGCTTCTGAGTCCTCACCGGAATGGATCTCAGCTGAACTGCTGCTAAAAGCCTGAAAGCTTAAAAAGCCTAAAAAGCCTCTAGTTCCTGGTCCTCACGAGTTATGTACCTTTTTGCTTCCTGCCATCGCTTCCTGGGATTAAAGGTATGTGTCACTATACCTGGCTGTTTCCAGTGTGGCCTTGAACTCACAGAGATCCGGATGGATCTCTACCTCCCAAGTGATAGAATTAAAGGCATGTGTGCCACCATTTTCTGGCCTCTATGTCTATCTAGTGGCTGTTCTGTTCTCTGACCCCAGATAAGTTTATTAGGGTGCACAATATATTGGGGAACACAATATCACCACACTTATCCACATGTTTTTCTCAGAGATGGTATTGAGTTTTCTTATCATTCTGACAAAATGACTAATGATATAACCTATAGAGGAAAGATTTCTATGGGCTTATGGCTTCAGAGGTTTTGGTCTATCATTGTAGGAATGGTGAGACAGAAAAGAATAGCTCACATCAATGAGAAAAGAAAACATTGACAATGTCTATGTTAGCTGGCTCTCTCTTCTTTCCCTTCTAGCCCATCTGGATACCCATCCTATGGGGAGCACTTCTTAAATTAAAAAAAATTCTCTACACTCTTAGAACTCTGTAGACATAGCATCATGGGTGCATAAAGAAGTGGTTTTCATTAATTTTCTTGGTGCTTCTTGGTCCAATTAAGTTGACACTCATACTTAACTGTAGCAAGGACACATAGCCAAGGTAAACCATATCAGCATATCAAAGAGACACCTACATACCCAGGTCTATTGCTATACCATTCACAATAGCTAAGATATGGAATCAACCTAGGAGTCTATGACTAAATAGACAGGAAAAGAAACTATGAAATAGTAATAATAATGCAGCTATATGAAGAATGATATTCTATCATTTGAAGCATATTATATAAACCATGATGATCATTATGGTGGGTGAAATAAGTCAGATGCAAGAAGTTGAATATTACATATTATTTCTTATATGTGGATATTCTAAAAGTGTATCAGAAAACATCATGGATTCCTAGAGGTTGAGAAAAGTATATGGAGAAAATATAGAGGGAAGTCATAAAAAATGTTCCAAACCATGGGTAGTTAGAAATGCATTATACTGTTATTTAGTATAATATAATAACTATTGTTCACAAAAATTAATTTTATTAATAGAAAGGAGAGAAACTTAAAGAGTCTAAACAAAAAAAATTGACAAATACTTAGAAAAGTTAGTTGCTATAACTGATCTGTACATGTATTGGCATATTTTCCTGCATAGAGTTAAGTCTAATTATTATACATTATTTTAAAAAAATTAAGTTTTCAGCTGGGTGGTGGTGGTGCACGCCTTTAATCCCTGCACTTTGGGGGCAGAGGCAAGGGATCTCTGTGAGTTCCAGTCCAGCCTGGTCTACAGAGTGAGTTCCAGGACAGGCTCCAAAGCTACATAGAGAAACTCTGTCTCGAAAAGACCAAGAAAAAATTAAGTTTTCAAATAGAGAAAATGTGATTTGGTCATTACACACTGTATACATGCATACTACAAATTTGTGCAATTAATATTTTAAGAATAAAAATAAAGGAAAATAGCCATTCATGTATCACTATTAGAATATTTTGTATTTGTTTAAGTTTCACCTGTAGCAGTGAATTTTATGCTTTTATATATATTTAACATTTTTCATATTAATATTTCCTGTAAAGCTTGGCTAATGCTGATGATTGTCCTCAGATTTTATTGATGGATGAATGGATGGATGGATGGATGGGTGGGTGGATGGATGGATGGATGGATGGATGGATGGATGGGTGGGTGGTTGGGTGGGTGGATTGGTCTAGAAAAGTCTTTATTTCTCCTTAATTTCCTGGTTGGCATGCTTTTTATTTTCTTTAAACCCTTTGGTCTTTCAACACATATATCCCTTGTATCTTCTAGCTTACAAAGTTGCTATTGAAAAATTCACAGTAGTCTTATAAGAACTGTTTAATATATGAATAATTTTTCTTGCTTTGTTGATCATTCATTTTGTCTATGACTTTTGAACACTTGATTAAAATATGTTTCATTGTAGATTTTATTGAAGGAGGTTTTAAACCTTTATCAGATATACTTGCCTCAGACTCTTGGGTGCACCACCATGTCCAACTTTCATCTTTTAAAAAAAATGTTTTATTTTTAACTATTTGTGTGCACATGTGTTTCTGTAGGCATAGATGATCATTAATGTAGTTGTTGCCTGCACCAGCCAGAATAGCTCAGTACAATCACTTAAAGCTGAAATTAGCTGTGTGAGCTGTAGGATGTGGGTGCTGGGAATCCAACTCTAGCCAACTGTAAGAGCAATATGTATGTTTAACTGCTCAGCAATCTCTCTCATCCTACCCATATTTTAAATGGTTGTTTTAGATTCTTTTAGGCAATTTGTTGATCTCTGTTTATTAAGTGTCAACTACTAGAGAAATGTTCCTTTGGTTGTGTCTTCATACCCAGATTCTTGACATTCTTGTAGGTTTACACTGGTGCTTGCACATTTTCTCAGCATATTGAAGTCATCGAGGGCTCCTTTAAGCAGAGAAACCTTCACCAATCATTCCAGATAAAATTCCTGGTAGCTTCTCAAACATTTTATGTGGTTATACATGCCTGTGCTATTCTCCTTCACTGTTGGGAGAAAAGTCTCAGGTTTGTGTTTGTATACTATGTCCCAATCTTGTAGTTTCATGCAGGCCACTGTAAATCTTTCACCACTTTTGTCTGGGGAATCACACAAAAAGTCAGCCATGTTTTGTACAAACACCACGTCTTTTTCTTAAAAACCTCAAGGTTGTACATCTTCATTCAATCTTTCAATTCCCTGTTAGCTACTGAGACTTACCCATTCTTTTCTCTACTTTCTGGACTGTTGGATGAAAATTCTAATGTTCTTTCTTCCTTCTCCAGAAGAGAAATTCCACAGTGGTACACAATATCCTAATCTCACAAATGTTCTTGTGATATCAATGAGTCATTGTCAAATATTTCTTAGCTTCTCCAAGACATTACAATTATGAAAGGTACAGCAACACTTTGAATAGTATGAGCCAGAAGGAGGTCTTTGGAAAATGGCTGTAAGGTTGTGGGTGTTGTATACTGATTCCACTCATTCTTTGCCTCAAAAGAGAAGCTATGTGGGAAACAGATTCTTCTCAGTGCTGAGTGAGTTATGATGGCTGAAGGAGGCACTGATGTGTAAAGTGAAAGTTGTTGTCTTTTCCATTTCAAGACATTTCCCTCAAGTTTGTGTTTTATCTTAGGCTCTTCAATGTCTTCACTCAATTCTAGAGCCTATTAAGTTATTGTGACCAAGTATAGTTTTGTACATTTTTAGGGGACTAAGCACAAAGGCTACTACCCTACCATGTTACTAGTACCACTACTTCAGTGTTACAAATTTTATGGATACCAAAATTCACCCAATGATCAACTTGCTCTAGTACAGTCACAGTCCTTACAATAAGGCTATTCTATAGTTCATCACCTGAATAAGTATTTCTTGGGTTCTATTATAAAGTGTTGGACATGATATAAATGCATTCAAAGAAATTTTTTCATTTTGCTTCACTTCAAAATTGAATTTGTGGATCAGTAGGGAAAACATTTTACTTAAATTCAGGATATAATTAATGCAACAAGAAAAGGACATTGTATTAGTCATTTCAGTTTATGTCATAAGAGGATTAAATGAATGAACTAGTGCATATTAAAGAGAAATTACATGTAGGTTTTTCGAGCTAAAGGGATATTTATTGTTAGGCTAAAATGACTGTTATTGTTAAAATGGTATGGTTGTGAATACTGAAGAAATGTCTTAGTTAGGGTTGTTATTACTGTGATGAAATACCATGACTCAAAATAACTTGGAGAGGAAAAGGTTTATTTCATCTTACAATTTGTAGTTCATCATCAAGAGAAGTCAGGACAGGAACTCAAGGGAGAAAAATGGATGCAGGAGCTGATGTAGAGTTAATGGAAGAATTCTGCTTACTGGCCTGCTCAGCCTGCTTTTTTATATCATCAAAACCACCCACTCAGGGGTGGCATAGCCCACAGTTATCTGGGCCTTCTTATATGAATAATCAATCAAGAAAATGCTCCCACAGATTTATTCACATGCCAGTCTGGTAGGTACATTTTCTCAATTGACGTTTCTTCTTCCAAAACGAATCTAGCTTGTGTCAAGTTGACATTAAAAAAGCATAGGAAGTATAATATGGTTTGCAGCTGAGTAAGGTATAGGACTGACCAGATAAGAGGAAGCCTAGGGTTTTGAGAAAAATATCAAAGTTGGTCTTCGCAGGCTCTGACTGATTCCAATGAAGTCTTCCCCACTCTTCAGTCCCAACCCAAGGCCATGCATAAAACATCCTTAAACTCTGTCTTAGTAAACCTCTCAACTCTACAAATAGTAAATTTATACATACTATTTCATCTAATCGTAACAGACTGAATTGTGGGAAGGATTGCTTCTAGGAAAGTTATTGCCCATTCTAGGAAGGAGACCACTCCAGACTTCCTCAGAGGTAGAAACAGGGAAGAGAAAGGATACACAAGGACTTACAAGTCCAGATATTTAGAGGCAGCCCTGTTCTGGTATTGCTTAGCTCAGTCCACTCTCTATTCTGGAAAATACACTTACTTCATGCTTTTGCTTTCTCCCCTGCTGAAATAAACCTTAACTACTTGTCTCTGCACTATGCCCGTGCGTGAATTCTTCTCCTTTGGAAGCACATGTGCTAAGACTGCTGCTGCATTTAAAATCAAAGGAAATACAAAAGACAGCATCTCTCCCCATCCACAATATTATTCATGGCAAAATCAGCATTTCCTTGATGCTTATGATAAAGTAGATGAGCTATATGACAGTCACAATGCCTAACTCTAATTTGCTTCTGACAACAATATCTTATTTATTTTTCACACTTACAAAATGCATGATAGGTCCAAGTGACTCTACATGGCTGCTGTTTTCCATGTGATGGCTAATTATCAGGCTTCCATGTCAACACCTGACTCCACAGTCTTGTTAGCAGTAGAAGAAAGGGCTGGAGAGAGATTTAACAACTAAATAAAACCATGCTGAAGAGACACATGTCACACATGCTCATATGTTATTGTCTAAAGTAAGTATATAACAGAGATGCCTAACTTTAAGGAAAAGTACCTCTATCCATGGGTTTAAAACTAGATTATGATGACAAGTAATAATTATGATGGCATTGTCAATCTTTGTAACAATATAAATGATCAGTTAATAAACATACCCGGAACTATTTGGAGCCAGTTCATCTTTAGAAGTGGCCAGGAAAAGTGAAGCCTTATGACTATACAGCTTACCCAATCACAAGTTTTGTTTTCAGGCCTCATGTATGCTGGATAAGAGAGTTAATTATCATGTCATTTGTCTTATACAAATTCTTAAAGGCTCAACACAAGAATTTTTTCCTCAAACAAAATTTTCAACCATCCTTAGTCCACATACTCTGTTCTTTTTATAATATTTACCCTTTTCTATTTTGAAGGCATAGATAGTAATATATTAACAATTCTGAGTTAATCTTGGCAAGTTCCATGAGCTAAATATTAATATCTTCATATTGAAGATGAGGAACACAGGCTTCATAGGTACTCTCATATTTTCTAGGCAGAAAGGTTGGACAAAATAATCTCCTCATAGCATAGATTATAATTTGGTTGTTTTCAAAATGTTTGATATGTACAACTTGCACATTTTGTGTGTGTCGTGTATAGTGTGTGTGTGTGTGTGTACTATGTTGTCGGTGTGTAGTGTGTGGTGTATGTACTTCCTATATTTGAGACAGAGACTCTCAACCTAAAGCTCATCAATCTAGCTAGAGTGCCTCATCAATGGGCTTCAGGGATCAACTTGTCCACCCAATGTACATGTTCTAGGGTTAATGTACATCTTCTAGGGTTACAGGTGCACATACTTCCCTGCCTAGCTTCTTAAAAATTAGACACTTTTTAGTCTTTGAAAATTTCATACATGCATACAATAATCTTGGTCATATCTACCTCTCTTTTCATCCTACCAACTCTCGTAGGCCCTCACCTTCAATGCATGTCCTACATCTCCCTCTCTCTTACATGTCCTCCTTTTTAATATAAATAACCCACTGAGTCCAATGAGTGCTGCCCATATGTGGGTGAGTTATCCACTGGGGCATGGGCAACTTTCCTACCAATGGCCAGATATCCTTCAAATAAATGGCTATGTGTCTCTTATCAGCCACTAATTGAAAATAGTTCCTAATCTAGGGCTGGACCTATATGGGTCCTTTCCTACCTCCATAGTTGAACTTTTAGCTGGCTTCATCATCTGCATGTCTGGCTTTTTTACATGGTGCCAAGGATCCAAACTCAGGTCTTCATACCTGTGAAATATGCACATTACCATTTGAGTCATCTCTCTAGCCCAGACATATATGGGTCTTGATTTACTAGTAGTTGTAAGCTGAGTGGTTCAGTTCCTCATCCAAATCTTGTGAACATACATCCTATATTCACAAATTATCTACTACTGCAAGCTCAAGTAATTCTTTATCTGTTTTTTGCCCTCAGTCCTCAAGAAGGTCCCAAGAGTTAATGGTCTCAAAATCAGACCTAGGACAAAACTGAATGGAATTTACAAAGAAAATATCCATATTTTTCAAATGAGGTATTTGGAGGTATGATTCATAGAACCCCAGAGGTTCACAGTTACACTGAATCCCTGTTATCTGGGTTATTTCATGCAGATCTTAGCATATGCTGTATTGTCTTCCTTCCCTTTTCTCTTTCAAGTCCATAATCTTCTATGTGTTTATACCAACATCAATACTCAAAGAATCTGTCTTAGCTCAAATCCTTAAATCAGGGTCTGACACTAAGGAGACAATCAAGCCTGAGAGTGACCTTAGTCTCAGGAAGTTCCAAATATATGGACCTTCTTCTAGTATTTCTTCCCCAAGACTGTAATATTCAGCGCCAGGAGATCAGAGTAGCTCACTCACCATTACTCAACATTAGGATGTGAAACTTCATCATTATGGTTTTTGTTCTATGTCTGAAAATACAAATTTTATGACATTTTCAGTCTTTTCTGAATTGGAATTAGAAGTCTTCAGGAGAGAACCTATGGCATATTATGATTTAATAGATGAAAAAGAATAAACCTACAATGTAACTTTACTTTTCTAGGCATTTTGAGAATCAGAAAAGTCTTTCCTTCAAATCAAAGTTTGCAATTTGAAAAACAGAATAGCAGAGTATATCCTGTTTGTCCTGCCCCACCAGGCTATATAAAATGTTTGAACTTGGAGATTTACCTGCACTGAAAATAAATGCCAAGAAACCTTAACAGTGGTGTATCACAATGCCCTTGGTTCTCCAATCAAGTCTTAACCTCAAAGGGATATTTTGATTTGGGGATAAAAGGATATTAAAGGTATTCATACTTTTAGATCTAAGTGAAAAATTAAAAGGATCACTATGGATTTTTCTTGACAGCAACTGGAAACTCTGATCCAGTTATTTTTTTCCTCTTTAACAAACATCCACAAATATACACCCTTCTCTCAAAAGAATAAACATCAAAGTTCTGAAAGGACAGAGGAATGTCTTCTTTCCTAAAAATGTTAACACAATAGTCAAGAAGAAGATAAAGAACTCTCTGGTGTTAATTTTGTTAATGATGTAGGAAATTACAATGCAAGGTGATGATTGCACATCCTTTCACAACATATCAATATAGAAAGCCAAATATGTACATACAGACACACACAGAGATACAAACACACACACACACACACACACACACACACACACACACACACACACACACACATACACCCCATACCTCTCTACAAACTTGGCATGACTTTATATCTTTAACAACTCTAATTGTGAAAATCATTACTACAAAGATGGATGAGTTCACATAGCCAGGAAACCTTTTATAAAAAGGTTCTAAATGAATCATAAACTATTCAAGTACTGGCTTCAGTAAAAAATCTGTAAGATAGTCTTCTTTCATTCATTCCCTTCTTCTCATTCTCAGTTTTCATTATGGAAGCTTTTATGATTGCACATTTACTCAAGACACAAAACTCCCCATTGTAACCTAGATTAAAGTGTTGATTACGTTCAGTTGGCTACATTAGCCAATTCAACTAAATTATGTCTAATGAATGTGTTCTATGTATAAGGCCCTGTAAAAAGTGGTGAGAAAAACTTAAAGAAGTTAAACTGTGTTTCAACCTATAACCTTACACTATCTAAAATAAGCTGGTAAAAAGACTAATCAAAAAATGCATGGAAGACTGCACAGTGTTTCAGATCTGAGGTCCGAATAAGGCAGGGCATATATGTCTAGTGGTTTTAGTCAATAATGGATTTTGGAAAGAGATAAAACATGAAATGTGTCTGGCTTTATTAGCAAAATGAGAAAGAAATGGACTGTCTATTGTTAGGAAAGACTATGGAGAAAAACACTAAGATGGTAAACTAAAAATCATCTAATTTTCCAGGTGGTGGTGGCGCATGCCTTTAATCCCAACATTTAGGAGGCAGAAGCAGGTGGATCTCTGTGAGTTTGAGGCCAGCCTGGTCTACCAAGTGAGTTCCAGGACAGCCAAAGCTGTTACACAATGAAACTGTCTCAAGAAACAAAAAAAGACAAAAAGAAAAAAAGCCAGCTATTGTACTACAGGAGATTGTTGCTGATAAAAATAGACTGAGCTTAGAATCTTTTTATATAAATGAGGAATTGATGCTTATTAATCCGTATTCAAAATAAATTCAGTATACATCTTTCATGAATTGTACCTATTTTCCTTCCTACTAATGCTTCTTTCTAGATAATTGTTTCTCTTGATTTTTATCCATACTTCAAAGTCTAACTCAAATTCAGCTACCTTCAGAGAGCCTTCATTAATTATATATTTTCCACATTCAATAAGTAGGTGAGCTCTTGTCTAGTGCTATGTAGTAGGAGATAGGAGCAGATATCAAAGGTGACTTAGAAGGGAGGCTCTAGAAAGGGATGGAATGGAGTTGGTGGAAAGTATTACAAGTTTTCTGTTGGAGTTCTGCTCATTTGGTATGAAATTGCTTAAAGGAGTGTAGAGAAGTGGCTCAATCAACAGGACAAAACAACAGTTTAGACCAATAATATAATGCAATATGTATTCAGTTTGTGTTACTGCTCCCCAAATAAAAATGATTAAAAATCCCTGCTATTTCCTAAATGACTGAAATTTATAGGCAATTAATATTTATTTCCTAGAAAAATTAAAGGTTAAAGTCATAACTGAATCTTGGATATATTAGTTGTGAAATCACTAGTGTATCTAGGTTTACACTGATTTCCAATGGATAAATGATTTAAATAATATTTAAAATTTCATTTCTGTAGCCATTTTGGCTCTGGTTATAACCATATAACCTCTGTGTGTAAGATGTTATTGTCAGAGTTAGAAACATAGAACTAACCATGCCATTAGTCCTCCTGGGAACTAACAACTTAATGTAAGAGAAGGCAACAGTATTAGGATACCATTGGACATTCTGCAAGTGGCTAAAAGAAGATGAATTCTAATTGGAAGAATAAAGCATTGAGTAGCAGTCTTTGAATGTCAGTATGGATTTGAGATATGTAGATACTAGTGCTTATCCATCCATTGTTCAGTCTAGTTTGAGGAGAGAGAAGGCATAGAAAACTTCCACTTGTGGTTGTGGAAAAGAGACACAAAGAAGGAGAAGCTGCTCTAATCAAAAATCTGGACAGGAAAGCGTGGCATTGAATATGGGGTCTGCAGTTGGCTGTGGGAGAGATAGCTGCAAGAGAGGCATCACAGTAATTTAAAAATAAGAGTTCAAGGAGATAAGAGTTTCCTGGAATTAATTTAACTCAAAACACTTGGCCTGCTCCAAATCCAAGGCCAATTCTGAGCATACCATGGAAAAGTGTATCAATTCACGACATCTCATCACACAAGTAAAATAAGCTAAAGTTACCTTTTTAATGTCTTGAAACTCCAAGGTATTGTGGTCCTGTGGCATAGCTTTCACATTTCCAAGTACCTACCAACAACACTGACCGGACCACGGATTGTAAACAAAATATAATAACCCAATCACCTAAAAACCTTCAGCTATTCCCTGGAGAGAGCATGGGAAAGATGGGGATAATTAGGAGTTACACAACATCTGCAAAACCCCAGTTTATGTCCTTGGCCAGCCTACTACCTAGAGACAGAAAATCAATTTTAAATACTACTTGCACATCAACTCCTGAAAGCTCACTACCAACTTCTGAACATGTTCCTTCACATAAAGTTGTGAAATCGTGGACAATCTTCACATCCACATGGGGCCAAGGAAGCTAAATCTCAGGAGCTGTAGAAGTTTCACAGTGTGTCGCTGGGGCTCTTTCAGTTTTGCACTTTCATGCAACAATTCTTTCTATCTTCTATCAGGTTTACTCATTGATTAGAAAATAATAAGTGAGACTCCTGGAAGTTGATGATCTTGTCTATAGTAATTATACAGGCAAAAGCAATGGGAAATAAAAGAGGATCTTATTGGAAGGATACTTCACATCAGGTAACTCCCTAAAACTCACCTTGCAAATTTCGGTTCTTCTGGTAAGAAACTGGTTGCCTGCAGCAGAGTGAGTGGAGCAGGAACATGTTCCCCTAAGTTAGAATGCTGACATTGGGCAACACTCTCTTTTCTCTAGATCTTCATATACCCATCAAGTTGAGTTTGACAATTAGATGTTAAACAATGTGTATTGTGCACATGCATGCATGTATGTGAATGAGCTCTCATGCATATTAGAACAAGTATAACAATGCTAGTAGGTATTTGGAACAATGGAGCAAAAGAAATAAAGGGCAAGGCATCTCTCTGAGATCAATTTGGCTTCAGTTTTCAAAAATACTGATGCCAAACTTGAGTTTAAATGGCCCATATGCATTCTAAGCCTATTCTTTGTAATGAAACTGCTTAGCAGATGGTCTCAAATAGAGTAATATGCATAACCTTTCACTTGGCTGTTATCTGCTAAAAACACTGGCTGTTGCCATGGTGGATGGGTCATACAGTCACCTGGCATCATATTCCCAGTATTCACATTTGATCAAAAACAGCAAAAAGCTTACCTCATCATTCAGAACAATAACAACGAAAGCAAAATGAATACCAATTTTCTATTAATCTTCTCCACAAATCAATTTGTTTTTCTGCACTCCAAAACTGAAAATACAGACCATAATAAAAAAAAGAGACTATAGTATCTGTTAAAGGTGAAATGGCATGGAAATAGATTTTGCTTATATATCTGTTCCCCAGTTTGATTGATAGTACCCCCATCCATTTTCAAAATTATTCCAGTTTGAACTAAGAATAATATGGTTACAGGACATAAAGTAATTCCTTGGGTCAGCTGTTTGTCTGAGGTTTTGTAATGTAATCAGTATTTGGACTTCTGTTGGTGTATCCACCACTACATATTTTCAAGGCCATGTAACGTCAAATGAAAGTGAGTAGTGATTTTTAAGTGTATGAAACTGCATTAAATATCTGCAGGGCACCTCTAGAGCTTGAAACTTGTCCCTTATGTGATTATTATTTTTCTGCATCTTGTTAGGCATGTTTCGCACATGACCTTGGAAGTCAAGGTGTATTCTAAAATAACCAGTATCCCACCATAACTGTATACCAGCAACCTTTACCCATTACACTTGGAAACTGAAATCAATTTCCCTTTCCCAGTTCTGCCTCTAGGGCCAGGTGTCTTTAAGGTTATTTTGGTTGTTTAAGTGTCTCCACAGTTCAATGGACCTGATGAACTGAGATGTAGAAAACCACCCTACTGATAAGCCCATGCACCTGAGGTTGAAATGAGGGACATGCTGTTAGTGAATGGGTTATAGACTGGCATTCAAATCTACTTATAGGACCATCCTGTGCATAGGGAGGCACTGTCCACACATTTTCCTCTTAACTGCCCTTGCACTCCTCAGGGCATGGGTGATATACATTTGCTTTAATTACCTTGATAGCTTCAGAGTATTTCTCTTAAATGACTAGCAGTTAACTCCTGGGCACATAAAAGATCCTCTCAAGCATCTCCTGGAGACACTAAACTGCTCTGGAAGTAGGAAACAATAAGATCAAAGAGGACTCGAGTGCCTGCCTGGAATGGAGGAAGGAAAACAATTAAAGCAAGGAGGGTTCTCTAAAGTCATTGTGATCAGAATGCAGATTCCAAAGCTTAGTGTTGTAGGGATTCCAATTCCTTAAGTTTGAGATGACACATACGATTTGTGTGTAATTCTAACGTAGTCATCTCAGAACCTCTCCGAAAGGTGAGCTATACTACTGACAGTTTTAATTCAGAAAACTCAGCAAAAGAAGAAAGTGGCAAAGTGGCCTGAGTTCACTCTAAGGGAAGCTAAACTACCTGGAAAGCAGCAAGCCTTGACCCTACTGGAGAATAAGCAGCCTAAGCAATGGTGGTCCAAATTTGGCAGACAAAACAACCAAAGGAAGCTGGCAAAAGCTTTCACGTACCACATTAAATATCTATAAAGGACTGCTCCGGGAGAGATTAATGCCCTTCTCTAATCTCCCCACCTGCAGTGCAGCAGTGAAGACAAAGTGCAGTGCACAGTGCTGGGCACACAGCCCACAGCCGGTAATAGACAAACTGGTGTGGAGAATTCACACAGGGAGGGTCATCAAGAGACACCTGGGGGCCCGGAGAGGATATGATTCAGGCTTTATGACTACAAAAGTCTCCAACTTTGAATGGGGCCACTGGGAAAGAACAGGAAATAAGTGCTCCACTGGTACACATCCCTATTATGTTCATTTTAAAGGCTGTTATTTTGGGAAATTGCATTGATTTTTTTTTCACATTTTCTGGCACCTCACTCAAATCCTTTACTTTCTTTTCTTTACCTACTTATTATACACACAGTGCAAGTGGGCAGAATACATTTTGTAAGTCAAGTATTTGTCTCACATACAAAGCTGCATTGGCACTGACACCACAGAGATGAAATAAGTTGCACTAAATGCATTCTGTAAGAAAGTAAGTTGATCTGACCAGGGGCACACATGGGAAAACAATCTTTTACAGAGGCCCCAGAAACTTTGAAGAATAATGAAATACATAAACACAATAAAACTGGGAAAGTGAGGTTCCAAGAAACAAAACTGATGGGTATGTGATCTGAAATTTAAAAGACTTGATTTTGAGTCCAGATCTAACCCATGTTGAAGCTATTAAAGTATGATGAAGACATTCAGTTCACCTAAGTTGTCAAATCTATATATTAATAATGGGCCTGGAGAGATAGCTTAGTAATTAAGAATGAATGTTGTTTGGGTTCCAGCATCTACATCAGACAGCTCACAACTGCCTATAACTCCTGTTCCAGGAGATCCAACACCTTCTTCTGGCCTCTGTGGGCTCTTGCACATACATGATGCACATACATACATTCATGTGCGCGTGCGCACACACACACACACATAAATTTTTGAAAACACAGATGGCAATAATACTTCTCTCTTTGATAGATGTATTCTGAGGATTGATGAAAATAGCTTCATGTGAAAAAAGTAACTTAATGTCTGGTATATAATAACTTTCAAACACAAAAATTCATCACCAGGTACAATGAGATGAATCTGGGGGTAAGAGTGCTTGCTGCCAGGCCTGACAACCAGAGTTCAATCCCTAGACCCGCATAGTAGAAGGAGAGGACTGATTCCCACAAGTTATCTTCTGACCTCCACGTACTTGATATAGCACATGCACATCCATGCACATACACACAAAATAAATGAACAAGGTGCATTAATTTTTGAGAATTCATAACTATATTCATCAGTTCACAATTTACACTTATGTGAGGAGATCATATTTGCAAGGATAAAGAGAAAAAGCCTAACCTCTACCCTGTTCACGTTGCCTTGGTGATAGAGCAAGGTGGCTAGGGAATTCTGTACTGATGCTAATTATATATAAATATCTCAAGAGCTTTATTTTTATTATTATTGCCAGCTGCTAGAAGCTCTGATTGCTATTTCCTCCTATTCTCCCCAGGTGCTGCCTCTTCAATTTTCTAGCACCAATGGTAAGACTGGGCTTCCTAGAATATGGAATTACTTTCTCAGTATCCTGGATTCACTGAGTTTTGCCGAAATATAAAAGCTAACTCAAATCATTGTAATGGGATGTAGTATAACTCATAATTAAAAGTGAGAAGGTTATGACAAAGCTTTGCTTCTGCATTTAATTTTCTTATAACCTATGAGTTTATATATTTTGTGGGTATTGTCTTCATTCCACACTATCATCTATTCAAGAGTTAGTTTGTGAATCCTATGATGGGTGTTACATTCATTCGATTTTGTTTTGATGTTGTTGTTGTTGTTGTTTGAAACAGTTGTTGAGTGTTTGATACACTTTTTAGAACTGGTAGCAATACCATCTTACATGTGTATAATGGTGTTGATTTGTAAAGTGTTTTCACAGATAAAGCCCTCATGGCTACTGTGTAAATGACAAATAATTTTCCTTACAACGTAATTGAGGAAACCAAGAATAAGGAAAGAAAATAGGTGTTCATGGTACATCTAACATCTGCCAGACAGACGAAATTCATATACATGGAAAGCAGGTATAATCTTCTCCCTATTGCAGAACAAGAAGCAAAATGGCCAATCACATTGCTTATAAGTAGAAGATAAATAGTTTTAAGATAAAAGTATTTCAATTCAAGGTATGTATTCACTTTACAAATGCATACTATATAGTCCAGAAAGATATACTATTAGGCATGAGACCAGTATCTTCTACTAAAAAAATAGTGTTTCTAAAATATTGACTTACAGGCAAACCACCCAGGGATCTTATTGAAATGCACACTGTGGTTCATTAGGGTACAAATGAGGCCATCACTATATTTATAGTGGGCTCCTCAGTGATTTCTATGAATTGGCAGCTATTCTGCAAACCTCATTTTGGATAGCAAGTTCTTAAATCACAACAGCTATTAGATAAAAGAGCAAGACAGTACTCTTTCCCAATTTTCAACAAACAGGAAAATAAAAGATTATAGTCGTATCTACCAGGGTTATTTCTATATTCATGGGTACAAACATTGTATGAGTTACTCTGCTATTGCTATGACAAAACACCGTGACCAAGGCAACTGATAGAAGATATTACCAGGAACTCAACAGAGGTGACAATGCAGACATGGTTTATAGGCAACTGAAAGTTTTTATTCCAGTCAGCTCGAACCACACCCAAGTTTTTGGGATCCTAGATGTGGCCCTGAGTGTCCAGAACATGGGATTCTTTAAAGGCAGAAACCATGTCCTGGTATCTCACTGGTTGCTGCAAGGGGATTTTTCAGAAGTAAGCACTTTGAAGCAAGCAGTTTTAACAGAAGCTAAGATAAGGGGTCAGCTGGAGGGGCTTCCATATATCCAAACAAACAGACAGTGTAACAGAATTTAAGTGAGTTAGCCAGGACATCCTGACTTTTGGTTCTTAGAATAGAGTTGGGTAATTTACAATGGGATTCTCCATCAAACCCCCAGTAACACTTCCTCCAGCAAGGCCACACCACCTAAGCCCCCCACCTCCAAACAGTGCCATCAACTTGTGATAAAGTATTCAAATGTCCAAGGCTTACGAGGGACATCTCATTCTAACCTCTAGGAATGTGAAGCAATGAATAACAAACAATCCAAACTTCATCATTCCTTCTTATATCTCATAATATAGCAGGATACAATCAGAAGCTTGGGTGAAAATTTTCCTACAAATGTGTATGTCAAAAGGTGATAAAGACACACAGAAAAATACACAAGAAGACAAAATATTAGAACAAAATATTGAGACAGAACTAGGAAATGGTTCAGCAGTTAAGGGTGCTTTCTAGTCTTCCAGGGTTAAATTCCAGTGCAGCTAGACAACCAAGGTTAAATTCCCAGCACCCAAAAAGCTATAGCATTGTACAATGGCCTGTACCTCCAGTTTCAGAGGATGTGACACCCTGTTCTGGTTCCAAAAAGCACATGGTGTTCACATATACATGCAGCAAACACTCACACACTTTAAAAAATAATTTTAAAAATAATGATGAGATGAAGAGACAGAAGTCAGTGAAGAGAACAAATGAGACAAGTTTGTCCACACTAAGACACATACAGGTCACCTAAAGTCACCAAAGACACAGGAACAGAAATCAACAGCTAACAATGAAGATGACAGAGACAACCAAAGCTGCAAGAATGAGTGTGAGGTGACAAGGCAATGAGGGAAAAATAAGCCCCTAATGAGTGAATAAGGGGACCAGAAACTATCAGATATGGCACTGCTCCTTGGGTTTCCTGTTCAGGACCTAGGTGAATTCAAAATGTCACCAGAAGAGAAAAGCATGAGCAAGGGAGTCTAGAAAGATAAACAGTTTTTTTTTCAGTCTGTTTTTAACTCTGAGCCCTTTCTGATAGACATAGGCTAGAGCTTGTCACTACGTTATAGTCATTCCTCATAGGGAGTCTTGCCATTTATCGATCTGAGAATCACTCACATAAGGGAACTGTTCGGTGTGATACTGATTTCTGCCAGGGAAGAAATGTTTGCCAGATTTTACTTTTGTTGCAATATTGAATAATTTCTAGTTTAAATCGCCCATGCCCCCGCCCTATTCTGATGGACTCTATCTTCTCACCACTCCCCATGATTGCTCATTCACCCAAATACACACAGAACAATAAATTTCCCCAGAACTAGGTCTCCACACAAATACCTCAGGAGGTGTGGGGTGCATTCGATAAAGAAGGACAAAACTGTAAGTGGGAAGAATGTTGTTTCTCCACCAATATCAGAGCCCGGCAATGGTTCATTTCCCGTGAGGGCAGACTTGTCATCTCCCTCACGCATCTTCCTGGGATGGCCTCTTTCACAATGTGTTTTCTTCTGCCATCAATATTCTAGGTCACAGGTATTAAGTACTACTGTGGCAGATGCTGTAATGAAATAGACGTGATGGCTCTTTTAAGACTCTGAGGTCTCTGACCTTAATGTTGAACTGAATGCAAGAAGACACTGTGTTACTACTTCATAAAACCAAAGCAGTATACCCAACTCAGTCCATCCTCAAAGGGTTAAGAGGTCCACTGACATCCAAATTCAGTTTTCCTAGTGTCAAAGGGAAGTCATTTCAAACAGACATAGGAGGTAAACAAAGAGAAGTTTCCAACTGATCTAAGTTCCCTTCCTGATAAACTGGGCAATCATTTTGGACTGTGGCTTGGGAAGGTGGTTGGTCTCTAAGTTTGATAAGCCTTCAGCTGAAGTTACTTGGTCACTCGGGTGACCTGATGTAGGGGTCAAAAGAATTTGTAGAGGCCAGCAGGCAGGTAAGTGGCTGGGATACCCTGCCATTGCCTTGTCTCACTGCACCAACAGGGATTCACTGGCTGCTGTGTGGAAAGGAAATCAAACAAGTTCATTTCACTGCACACTTCACAGAGGGAAAGAAGTAGCAGGAACTCAAATATATGACAGCAGGTGGGAGCAGGAAAAACTGCATTGAGTATTTGAATTGCATTGCAAATGGCACTAAGACCAGAAAATTGAAGTCCCTGCTGCCTTGCCTGGAACTGGCTAGTTAAAGGACAGTGCAATTAAAGTAAGGGCATAATCCCCCTGTGAGTGAATGAGTTTGGGCTTATCTTCATCACTGCCTCAGACCTTAACCTTGGAAAAGAGTGGGATACTAAACCCTGATCACAGCCTGAGCCTTGAATTTTGACCAAGTGTTTTAAAAAATCACACCAGGGATGAGATGAAATAGAAAGCACCAGTCCTCACTTCCCCTACAGCAACAGAACCAATTCAAAGCAACAGTTAAGGAGAGTGCGGAGGTTAGATTATGTTTGGAGGAAGATAGTGAAGGACAAATTGTGATTCTGTAAAGGACAAAAAGAAGAAGCCATGCTTCAGTTATCTTTTGCCAGGAGTTTTTCCTACAGGGCCCAGATATGAGGCTAACTCCTGTTGTTGATTAATCACATAGATGGATAGAATGCAGTGCCCAGTGTATATGTTGAGTCTCTATGTCCACACAGAGACAGGAGAGTGATTTGCTGACTCTGCCACCTTGTTAGAAAGCTTCATTGCAAGGTAAAGCAAATCTTTACATATTACCATCATAAGCTTGTCTCAGCATGATTCTGTGGTACAAGAACTTCAAGTTTTAGGGGGAACTGTATTTGGAGAGACCTGAGTTCTCAAGTCCTGGCCATCCCACTTCCTATCAACAATGTCTCGGTGACAATGTTTACATGCTCTGAGCTTCACATTCCCCATCTGTAAGACATAATTCTAAGGAATTCATTTCATACAACTATAGTTAAATGAGGTAATAGATGCAAAGTACTTAGCAGGGGTCACAGCCCAGAACAATGACAATTACTGTATTTATTCTTATTCTTATTTGGTTTTTTGGAGACAGGGTTTTTCTGTGCAACAGTCCTGGCTGTCCTGGAACAAACTCGCTTTGTAGACCAGGCTGGCCTCAAACTCACAGAGATCTGCCTGCCTCTTTCTCCTGAGTGCTAGGATTAAAGGCGTGCGCCACCACTACCACTCTATTTTTATTCTTACTATTACTATAACTCATTTATTGCCAACACCACCAAATATTATAGGATAAGTTATTACTACGAGCCCAGATTTGGCAGCCAGACTTGAGGTTCCATATGTCCCCTACCACTCATTATTGCTTTGGAGAAGCCACTTACCCTCCTGCTATATCTTAGTTTTCTTTTTTTTTAATTCCTCTATGCCACTGGCTTTGCCTGACTCACAACATTATGAAGATGAAGTAAGCTAGCATATGTGAAATATGCTTATATAGAAATGAGACCTGGCACAGAGGAAGTGCTGTGTAAATACTAGCCACTATTATTAGTATTTCAGTAAACATCCTGAGATCTTGGCTCACAGGTCCCAATGGTGCCTTCAGCACACAGCAGGTTCTCAGTCTGTGTTACTAAACCTTCTAGCCCACAAAGAGCCCAAACCCTGTCATTGAAGTTTCAGCCCACAAATGAGGGCTTGAAATCACATCTGGTCATTAAGATTCTAGCAGCAAAGGCATGGACCATCACACTTCTTCAGAATCCAACTCTCTGTCGTCTCCCATTTTTGAGTCACTAAGATACCATGGTTGCATCTGTCACAGACGGTTATGTTATGCCAACAGAACATCAGACACAACTAGTTGTAGCATGTAAGAAAATGACAAATAAGTCCCAGAAATTTGAAAGGACAGTTTTCTGAAAGGAGAGCAAATGCTACACCTTAGTGTAAAATGAAAACTGCTTATAAACTGAAAGATGGAAAGATAGGATGCATTCATCCATGCTTTGGTGCCTAGACAATATGGGGATGCTGAGAACTTATACTTATAGTCTCCATTTTATTTTCTCATGGTACCCAGTATCTGAATTCTGTACTGTGGCACCCCACCAATACCCATCTTTGCCCCCAAAGGATACTTTCTCTAGAATTCTCCCTCTCAGCGGCCACCTATATTATTTCCAACCCCAAATTCTTGCTGACTTGGTATACGACTCAAGGCTGACAAACTTTAAGGCATCATTCTTGTCAGAAGCATATTCTGTATTCCATTTTTAAAACATCTAAAGACAAGTTATGACTTTAACCTGCAAAAAAAAATCTCTTTCTGAGAAAAAAAATCAGGGACTTTTGATGAATGGAGTAAAATGAAGGAACTAGATTTGGAAGAGACCTTTGATAGTGCCTATTGGATTAAATCACCTTTCGGCAAATACATATTGACACTATATGTTAACCCCTTCACTTCCAAAAGTGAGAGTGGGCTAATGCCCCAGCACTTTGTTTCCATTCTACTGGCAAAGAATATAACTGAGAAAATATAATTTTAGATTACAGGAGCAATATGAAGGGGAATTTGCTTAGCAAGGTAATAGGTAAGGGCTATAGGGATTATGATGATTAAAAATGTAAATAGTATGTTAAAGTATGATTTATTTGAAGCAATGCCAATTGACTTTAAATTTAAGTGATGAGAAGGAGACTGTGAGGCAGGCAGAAGTAAGGATCATGGTGAAAATAATTTCAAATTCAAGCACAAATTCAAAGACCATCTAAGGGAAATGAATTTGAAATTTTAGAGGAACTGAAACAAACACAGGGGGTACAATACATGGCACTAGGCACAAAATGAAGAAAGGCGATTACAGCAGAGTCTGGAACAAGATGCGACCATAGAGCTCTGTAAGCAAAGAGCACATTTGAACTTAAACCCAACGGGAACTCTTAGGAAGATTTTTAAATAGAATGAATAGTTGGATTTACCTTCTTTAAAGAACAAAAGAAACAATATGGTAGGAGACCCAGGCAGGAGGCAGGTCATAAGAAGCTTCTAGAACAAAGTTAATATTAGTTCATGATTCATTTTTCTTCATAGGGAAAGTGGAGGAGAGATTCTAGAAAAAAATGTAACTCAACTTGGAGTTGTATCTTTTAAAAATGTTTTTACACAACTTCATATATATATGTATATATATCTATATATAGATATAGATATATCATAATGTACTTTGATCATACCTCCTATTAACCTCTTATCCCCTTCTGTCTCATAATGCCCCTCCTTTCCGACATTCCCACCCTCCTATTTTCACTGTTTTATTTTTTAATCTTTTGGTAACTCACTGTATTTAATTAGAGTTGTTTGCATGCGCACTGGTTGAGTCTTATTTACTTAAGGAAGAACAACATACCATTGATTATATCTCTAAGGAATACAATTCTTCTTCCCCCAGCAAGCATTAACTCCCAATAGTTACTCAAGCAGAGGTGAGGCCTCATGTGCTCCTCCCCTATCCATGATGGAATTCAATCTTGTGCAGGTCTAGTGTAGGTAACTACAATGCTATGACTTTATGAGTGCAACAATTATATCATCTCCAGCTGATAGCATTCACAGCCCTCCTTCCCATATTCCAGCTCATACAATTTGTTTTCAATATTTACATGTCCTCTTCCATTATGAGTACTTGACTTTGGACAGGTTGATGTAGATGTTCTATTTAGAACTGATTATTCCATGGTCACTTATTTTCAGCATTTTGACCATTTATGAGTCTCTGCATTAACTGCCTACTGCAAAAAGAAATGTCTCTAGGAGTTGATGAGATTGCTCAGTGATTAAGAGTTCTTGCTGCCCTTGCAGAAGACTCAGAATCCAACGCTCTCTTCTGGCCTCTGTAGGCACTGCATACCTATCATGCACATACATACATGAATGCAAAACTTATACACATAAAATCAAAATAAATAAATCTTCATAAAAGGAAGTTTCTTTGACTAAGTTTGAGAGCACCACTAACATATGGGAGTAAATAAAACCATTTGGAAAATTGTCTGATGTCGTGTCTACTTTAGCTTCATCTTTTTGTAGACAAAGTAAAGTTAGATTTTTTATATCGTATGAGAAAATTTTTTTATTTATTTAATTTTTTTTATTTTCCATACTAACC